>VZTH01003474.1:237981-333306 GCA_013397815.1 Aleadryas rufinucha | reverse complement strand
GACCAAGGATAGGCATCAATACTGTATCTGTGCTGGGGCCTGAGCAGTCACACCCAGGACCGTGAGCAAAACACCAGTGTGGGTGAATAGTAACACAATCCCTGCCATTGCCATAAGCAGCGGCTTCTAGAAACAACTGGTTTCAAAAAGATCTAGTTCCCCCCGTTCAAACAACTCATCAGACATGCACCCATGCAAACACAGCTTCCGTTTCACACAGAGATGCCACAGGGACCAGGACAAAAGACACAAATTTGGGCAGCAACATGAGGTGGAAATATCTGACAATGTAGGGCAGGCTGTGTTTACCCCAGGTAGCAAGTGATGCTCTTCTCACTGCCTACCTACCATAAAACCTTGTGCTGCGGTGTGGCACAGCATTAAAGGCATCTCTAATCAATTCTGATTAAAGCCCAGGATCACATGCAATGTCCAAGCCCTAGAGCTGCACACATACTGTGGAGAAATCTTTTTTTAAGGCCAGCACCTTCCTTATCTGAGATTGTGAAGATCCAGGAAGTTAATATAAACCAGCAGCAAATAGGGAACAAAGACCTTGCGTATAAATAGCTCATCAGTACACAGAGAGATAGCTATGCACAAGCAAAAAGAAGCAGACTTGTACATCTTATTAAACTTCATTCAGCAAAAGTAGTTTTAGGATACAGTGGTGGTTCCAAAGATTTCCTAGAACTACTTTTCCTCCTCAAGATCAACACTGGATGAAGGGGTGCACATATGCTTTGGTTATGCTCTGTTATTTTAAGCTACTGGCACAGTACTAAATCCCAAATTAACATGGCCTTAGAGACTCCATTTCACCTCCATACACAAACCTGAACTCTGACTCTCACAATTAGCAAATGGAGCTCATTGCTGCCCCTAAAGTGAAAGCCTCACAAACCTTTACAGCCTGCACAATGTCCAGTTCTGCTGCTGTTTAAACACACCTGCCTGCTCAGCACCAACCCTTCCAGCCTCTGACCTGCTGTGGGTCAGCAGACCTCCCTACCCAAGAGCAAAGGTAACATTAACTCCAGTTCTGTCATCACTGAAGGTAAAAAGCCAAGTCTCAAAAGCAGGAAAAGTTTTCTTTGGTTATCTGCGACTTGGCTATTAATTCTCCAGAAAAAAAAAAAATTAACTCTGTCCCCACATTTCCTCCTTTTCCTGCATATGCTTAAATAGTCTTTCCTAGGTAGATGCTACTTCCCCCCACACACACCCCCCGCTCAGCCCAAACATGTCTCCAAGTAAGCTTTAGGGATAGGAAGAGTGAGCCCACTTGACTCTACAAAAGGCTGTATAGATGCATTGGCTGACTCTTCACCCCTTCATTCACATTCTTTACTCTTAATTCTCTCATTAATATACTGATATAGTTATTGTTTCAATGTCAAATATCCACTTGCCGGTAAAACAGTCATCAGTCAAAAATCTATGTAACTCAGATCTGTAAAACCTCAAAAAGACAAACATGAAATAACAGGCAGTACATGTGTATGCTTAGAAAGGAAAATCCTAAACTAACATTTTAAAGAACCTTCTAAAGAAGCCATAAATTTTTTGTCCCTTTTATAAAAGAGACAGAGACAAGAGAAAGAGAGCAAGAATCTTAAAATGGATGGAGGAATGCAATTGACGAAACTCCTTCAGTGCATATAGGAACACACCTGCACCACCATACACACTGTGTGAGGGGTCTCCACATGATCTTGGGCTTACCAGATGGAAAATGCTGCACCAGCTCTCATGTACAATAGACTTCAAGGGCAAGGATTCCCTACATTTTATGGGAATTCTACTGGGAAGAGATGCAAAGCCTCATGTACCTCAAGGGTGCAAACGATCAGAAGCAGGTTAGAAAAAAATCCATACAGCCTCTGAGCCTCAACAGGTTTGCAGCCAGAGGAGGGAGAAGACAACGCTGTAATGACTTCTATTACAGTTATTCTTCTCCTTACTGAAAGCTATAAAAAGAACAGCAAAGGGAGGATGAGGATGGTGGCAAAGATTGCCAAAGCTTACAGCAGTTTTAGAAGGTGCCTAAATCAGGCTCAGGGCTCTTCTACCTCTCAGCAATAGCTTAAAAATCTATAGAGTGCAATAAAGTGTAGAAAATAGAGCAAATCCTCTTCTGGATGCACAATCTGATCTTTTATTACGCATTGTCCCTCCACTTACATTTGCACATGTGTGCCATATTAACAAATACATACATGTACACAAAGATTTAATAGACACATATATACATAATGCTGAAATTATTTCAAAGCTTTAGTGAGAAACACTGTAGACAGCAAGAATACTACAAAGTTAAGTCAGGTAGAGCTTGTTTCAATATCTCTCACCAGAGAAAAATAGTTCAGATGACTCCCTACAGAAAACAAGCAGAATGGAATATCTACAGGTTTTGTCAGGAGTTGATCCTAAGCACAACTCGGATTTCTGGACCAAGTCTCCTGATGACCTACAAGACACAGATTAGCCACTAACAATCCAGACACGTGCAAGATCTACAGGGTGGAGTTCCTCTTCTATGACCTTCAACAGCCTTTTGCTCATGGCACAGAGGAAGGACGTGATGCTGGAGTGAGGGCAATGCCTTGCCCTCAAAGGCTCTGTGGCTTTGCCCCTTGTGAAGGTTGGAGGATATGGACTTGAAAACACCTCAAGTAAATATGTCCCTTCATATTTAATAGTCAAAAGGGAAGTGTGGAACAGTCATAGCTTCAAGGAGAAGATTAAATGAATTTGTCTGCCTAGCAGAGGTTACACAGAAGGCTAAACTGATTTTTTTGTGTGTCCTACTGGTTCATAGGCATGAAAGTAAATGTCTTGGTTTAGGGGCAGTAAGTGGCTGTAATCCTTTACTGAAAGTGGTTCCATTATGTGGGCTCAGCATTTCATTTAATTTAAAACTGTCACATTCGGGTATGGGTCTTTATGCCTTTTCCCTTGTTCATCTGATGAGCTATCCCAGTGAAAAACTGTGTGCAGAGATGGCAAAACAACACCAGTTCAGAGACCCACATGTATGACAGCCCTGCCTTGACACAGCAAAGCCACTTCCCCAGCTCTCACACCACTGCCCCATTGCACATCACATGGGCTGTGGGCCTCTCTAGTGATCTGATGCAGAAGAAAAACAAGCATTTTTTCCCCCACTGTGGGATTCTATGAAGTAGAATCAGCTCCCTGATCCAAGTCACTGTACAGGCACCCAAGGTTTGGTCTGGCAGCAGTGAGGAGACAGCAGAGAGGAAGGAAAAGTGGCAGGAAACAGCACACTACAGATAGAAACATACACATCACAGGACTTCAAGTGACAACATCACGAAATGCACAGTGTCTCTGTTCCATACGAAGTAGACTTCATAGCCTACTTCCAAAACTTTATGCTATCATATATCCTCTATATGCTCCACGATAAAAAAGGTCTTTTTAGAACAATACAAAGAGCTTTCTGAAGTGCTGCTAGAACTGTGTAACTCATTTTTTCAGCACAAGCACCAGGTGCCTTAGTTATAACCACCCCAACCACAGAGGGCTCAGAGGGAGCTGTTAAAACTGGGGGGAAAAGAAAATTTTAAAAAGGAATATAAAAATAGCTCTCATATCTAAAAATATCTTAACTCTTATCTCAGACCTTCTGAAAGCTGTAGGAGAGAGTTTTTCCCACAGGGAAAAGAGGGTGACTTCCCACACACAACTCCCATCTCAAGCTTTTTATGGCTGTAAGTTACCTGACTTGCACCACATCCTATCATTTTGTCCAGAGAATCAAGCACAAAATGATGACCATTCTAGGCCATGGTAACTACTTGGCAGAAAAAAAAATTACATTGTGGTAGGAGAGGAAGCATTACTCTGCCAAGCGGATTATTTTTTATTTAGTGTCAGTATTTAATTTTTTTTAAGATGCTGGAATACACTCAGAAAAAATAAATTACTGAACAGAAGCCAGCTGACATATGTATTTAATTGGTATCACATGACTTCTCAGTTTAATATCACCTATACATCTGTGAGGGGACATTCATGTGCATCTAATCTACAACTGCTGCCAAGAAATGTTGAAACAGTAATTTTCTCTGTTTATGTAGGTCCTATGCTGTGTTATCTTTTCCAGCTCCAAAACAAGCAGAGGGAGCATCTGTTAACTGAAAAAAAAAAAAACAACCCAAACCAATTCCCAGGGCAGAGGAGATATTATCCAGCATTGTGCAGGTGTATCAAATAATGCATTAAAGCCAGGTTAATTTTACACCTATTGGAAACAAAGAATTATGGAAAAATATTTTAAGTGACACTCATATAATGTGTTTCCATCCCACATATACTTCATGGCACAATGGCAAGGGATGGGAATGTTATTTATATCCCTCAAGAAAGTTGACAAATATGAGAAAATATTTTAAAAAACCAAAATAAAAAGCAAAGTAAAATCTTAGTTTTCATGCCAAAAATCCGGCTCCACTTATTACCTCGTTCAGAGTTAGTTATACAGGTGTTTCAAAGTTCCCTTTACATCCAAGAGCCAGAATTTCACTAGGGCTCATAAAGCTGCTCTTTCGAGCTTTTCTCTCTGGCTGTCCAGTCATAATCCAAAATTCAGTCTCAAGTGTTCCATTTTTACCATCACTGTGTATTACATTCTTGTAGGTAAGAAATCAGACAGAAGAATATGCTAGCAGTTTACCACTGGGATTAAACTGACTCTTATTTTTGTTCTTTTAAGTCTGTGTTGCTTGTGGGGAAAAAAAAAGAAACCAGCGCTGCTGCCTCTATTGGTTTTTTCTCCTTTGAACAGTTGATAAACACAGCTCTATTTCCCTGTTCTTTCAAAGCCTTAGATACCAATGTAATTCCAGTTTGGTTTCCACTATGTCCATACATAAGCATTATTATCTGTCTGTTCCTTGGACTTTCTGAAGTACCTGTGACAGTAGAAGAGCAATGACAACTTTGATGGAAAATGCAGGTTTTTGTTAGAGCAACTGATAGAAATACCAAGATGCAGTCAGGCACACAACCCCTTCTCCAGGGGAGAGACATGACCTGTTCCTAAAAACATCTCTTCTTGCAAGACTTGATGCAATTATATCCTGAAACCATCATGCCTAAAATAACACTATCAAGAGTATTTGGGTGCTGTTCATGAATTACACTCAGATCATGTTCACATAGGACTGCCTATGGTTAAGCACTTGCTTCTGCCTTTATATTCACAGCTAGGTTTTTCCAGCTTCCCTTTAGGGAAGTTTTCGATGAAATGGCAGATCCTGCAGTGAAATATGAAAGCAGCAAAACTTGGATCTCTTCTTGGTGTACCACTGGAAGCTTTCACAGAGGATGCTTCCCACTGTCACGCTTCATGCGCTGCCTCTACACGATGGACTGTGTTTGTCTCTTGCAGGTTCATAACTGGGCTCTATCTGCTGCAATACACTGAACAACTGCAGCTTTCTGCCAAGTCCTGGCAGGCTTTGAGACCACAGAGCTCCCCCTTGCACACAAGACAAGGCTCATCACACCACCCGCCCATTTCATAACCAGAGCTACAACTTCAACTTGAAGTGAGTGCATTCCTGGAAACTACAACATGTTAAAGTTCTTTGGTCTTTGAGTTCTGCCAGCAGAAAAAAGTGTGTTATCACCAAACACTGGTTCTATTCAACAGGGTTTGAAATTCAACAACTGTTTCTATTCAACAATATTTAAAATGTTATTTTTACAAGTCTGCCATCATGAAGAATATATTAACCAAATTTCGAGCAATTTTTTTAGGTATTTAGATATTTAAGTATTTAGAGCAAATTTAGCTCTCCAGCTCCAGTTCTGACCAACATCCTAGAGAGCTGTGCTTACATACCTGACAGCAGAATTCAGTGCCTACAATTCAGAAGCAGGACTAGATGAAAATACATTATTAAAATAGAGGGTTTGATCCTGAGGCATGCTCTCAGAGATGTGTTTCTTCAGTAGTAACTCAAATGTCAGAAAATGAAACTAAACCAACTTGATAAATATTTAAAATTATTTAGTGCTAGAGATTTATGTCTAATCAACTAGCTCTACTCAGAAAATAACTACAGTTTATGGACTTTCCCATATATATTCACTCAGCAGACTGGAATTCTGCTTCGGGTTGAACTTCTTTTCATTCTACTCATCCTTCCCCAGTTATGTTCATCTACACTTCTGCATTATTTACAGGACCTTCATTTACATAGTATTTAAGTACCTTGTAATAACATCAATCAGGGAAGCAGCATTTATCCCAATTCTAGAGAAAACAGCTGAGGTGCTGCAGTTACATGGATTACATGCAGCCACATCAGCTGGCATCAGTGATGAAATCTGGAACTCGAGACTAAAATCAAGCCTGCACACTGCCTCTCCTTCCAGCTCATTTCTAGGAAGGTAATTCTTTTTTATGATCCTGGTTTCCTGGTATCCTGATTGTCAGCAAGGTATGTTATCCGCATGGTTTAAAATGCAGTGGATCTGATAGCAACTATATCTATCCAGCTTATCAAGTGGTAGTGATTGACACCCATTACCTCAGGGCTGAACAGAAGCTGAAGTTCCTCATCCTTGAAAATTACATAAAATTATGGAATCAGAAGCTGGACCCTATATTTCTACTACACCACTACCTCCATTCAACAAAAGTCAAAGCCTATCCCACTGAAAAAGAAGCAGCAGGGACCCCACTTTCAGAATGCCCAGATTGCTGCACTGATTTGCTGGAGTGATGGAAGAGAAATGAAGGAGTCAGAGACTGATTGCCCGGTGCTAAACCAGTGGGTTGGCAGAGGAATCAACCCTTTCCAATCCCATCACAAGGAACGTTCCAGGGACACAAGGACTTGCACTAGAAGTGGCTTCTAGGGTGAAAGAGATACAATAACCCCAGAGCAGCTTCTAGGACTACCCCAACTCCTGCCAGGCTACCAAATCATTTTTCCCTGCTATTTCCTGGTTGAAGCTTGTGTGCTGCACTCTTCCAGCTCACCAGTGACTTTGGTGGGAGTGAAGCTGGTCGCTGGCACAGCACTGCCTGCTTTCAGCAGTGGCAAACACAAGGACCACAGATGGCTGCGATAGCTCCAACAGGGACGTGGCAGTGCATGGTACCTCTTGCAGAGAGTGTTAATGAGTGTGACAGGGAGCGGGGCTGCAGCACAGCAAAACGAGATTTTGTCCAGAGAAATCCCGCAAGGTCCACAGGTGTCAGTGCTGAAGGAAGTAGCTCAGAGGCATGAACCCAACCCCTTATGCTGCCAGATGTTGCCTAAACAGAGATGTAATGTGCACCATGTAGGTTTTGGGGTTTTTTTAATGAATAGAACAAATTAATCAAGCAATCCTCTCCTAGGTGCTTCCTATGAGCACTTCCAGTGCTTGCTGTGTCGCCCTTTTTGGCATGGATAAGACCCCCTCTGAACATTGCATGACACTAGCAGGGAGGTGATGGGCATGCTAGCAGCTCAGCTGGGAGAGAGGAGAACCAGCAGAGAATCAGGAACTGCTCCAGCACACAAGCCATAGCAGAGCAGAGGGCTATCTCTCGTCAGAAATCATATTCATTTCCTCACCACTTTTTAAGCAGAGACTTGCATGAAGCAGGGTAATTGCTGTTTTACACCACTTTCAGTACTGTCAGATAAAAAGAGATATTAAACGAATTTTCCTCCTCTCCTCTTTATTCCCTGACTCACTCTTCCTTTGCTGTCTCCTGCACTCTGACACTCCATCCTTTGCAACCAATTTTCACTCCCTTCACTGATTATTTTTAGCTTGTGCTACTGAATCTGTCCTTCCTTCTCTTTTTTGCACTGTCCTTTCCCCTCTGTCTCACTCTACATAGTCACTGGCTCCTTTTCTGTCCTTTGTCGTCCTTCCCTCCTCTTATCTCTGCTTTACCCCTACACTGCACAGCAGTACAAGTCTTTTCCTGTCTCACACTTCTACCGGCCCTTCTAGGAGATGCTCTTAAAAATGAAGGATGCACGTCATTATCTGAGCAAATTAAGAAAACAACCTAGGACCCTTTTGGCAGGTGCACCTCGTGGGCAGGAGTCACCTCCTCTCATTCAGTAGTGTGCTGAACACTGCAGAGTGACCTAGATGTGGGAGACACTTCAAGGCCTGCCACTCTCCCACTATTTCATGTACATCTGTAATACCACAAGACATCAGCTAATCCACCTGACTAGAAAGCAGGGTCTTTACAGTGTTCTGGTAAACCTCTCCTTTGAAGCAAAAAAGCAAGAATTTCATTTCTGTTTCAGAACATTTCTTGCTTTGCATTATTAATAACATTTGGCATGCTATAGCCCTTAGGTAACTAATCCTTACAACCACTTCTTGCCTCCAGCCTGTCAGGTAGGGAAGTGTTATCTTTTCAATTTTAGCATTGCAGACACCCAGAGATAGCAACTGAGCTGGTAAAAACCACTGGAAGAGGAAAGTCAGAGCCAGGGAAGAGGCCAGAAATGCCTATTTCCCAAAACCATTATTCCATCCTACTCTCTGGGGAAGAAGGTGGCACTAATAGCATCTCATTAGCATACGTGTAGGAAAGCTCAGTGGGAGGTATGGTTTGCTATATTCCCCTGGGGAAAGGCAAGAAGGTGACCTAGAAGAGGGATTTAAAGGCTCTGACAGGCCTGATATATGGCAATCTAGAAACAGCCTAATTGGAGGAGAAGGCTTAAGGGTAAATCCATCCCAGGGATATGGAGAAGCTGAAACTCACCATTAAACTCAGAAATAGAAACACTGAAGCATCACGCAGAGGTGGCGGAGGCAGCAGGGGACAGACTTGCTCGGCTCCCGGTGTTTGGGAGCTCCTCAGTGCTGGCACAGCACCTCAGGAAGGCACCTCTGCTGCCCCAGGTGCAAGGTGATGCTTCCAATGGGTTTTTCACTGCACTGTACCACGTGGAATGAATAGAATTCATGTTGCTCAGGGGATCCAGCACTGTATCCCACCATACAGTGCACACATCATCCTGGATTCAGGATAGTGCTATATTATCTTGACCACCTCAGAACAAAATCCCAGAAAAAAGTACAAAAATAAATCTGAAACAAAATCTGTGCAGCCCCTCTCAGCTCTTCAGAGCATCTGGTTGTTTAAACATGCTATTACAGCTTGCTGGAATGTATGTAAAAAAATTATGTTTTAAAGTGGGAGCCTTTTAACTCAGCATTAGTCAGAAATAATACAAAAATTTCTGTTGAAACATCTTTTTAAATAGCTAATTGGATTTCTGACAAAAAGATGCAGAAAGCATTCTCTTTCCTTGAGGAAAAAGAAGTTTGTTGGAGAAATAAATGCTGAAGACTTTTCAGCATCCATCTGAAGTTTGTGAGGGTTGGGGAGTCTGTAATTATGAAAGAGCAAGACACAAAAGGGTTTTGCCTGAAGAATATAAAAGAATTGCTGGGAAACACCAAAAAGCACTTTTTTTTTTTTTTGGTCAGGACTTTTAATGAAAAAACATTTTCCAATCACTCTTATTATTCATAGTTGGAGCAGTTATAACTTGATTCATTTAAACAAGCAGCTCCAGTTCACGCTTCCTCTCGTACGTGATGTTTGCATGAATAAAACAAGTGGGTAGTACAACAAGTTCTGTTCTACTATGCTAACACAAAAATGAATAAACTGAATTCTGCCTTGCACATCAAAGCAACTATGAGCTAATCTATTTTTGATAACTTCCCTTCATATCTTCCTGCAAAAAGCACCCACCTTGTATTTCTGAACAAAGGTTCGATTTAAAGGATTTTGCAATTGGATTGTATTTTACGTAAATTCAATAGGAAAGCCAAAGCAGGTAGAGAACACTGCTGCTCTTTCCATGGATACTCTTCTGTCTACAGATTCCCTCTTTACAGCTCTTTCATCCCCTATCTCATTGCTAACAACCTGTGTGGAACTGAGGAACAAAACCCTGGTATCAGATTTTTTATGAATAATAAGGGTTTGTTTAAAAAAGGTAATCTTAGAGGTGAATTTCACACAAAATCAGCTTAAATATGGAATTTAGAAAGCTGGGGCAGGAGAATTTTTCTATTGACGTGTATTTATTAATAATTGTTTTCTTCTCCTCGCCAATGTAGCACTTCTGGAAGTTGCCAGATTGCAAGCTCTAGAGGCACAAGTCCTATTTATTCACAAAATAGGTCAAAAATAGTCATTGAAGCAAACACTTTCCCACATACACATCTCAGCCAAGAACGCACTGGAGTTTGTGCAGATTCAGTGGTGCCAGTTTTCTGTGCTCAGCTGCTAGCAAAGATTTGCTCTGCTTAATCGTGCTGTGGACATCTCCCCCCTGTGAACTATATTAGCATGTCAAATCTTTAAAGAGGCATCACATTGTGAAGGCTTTTAATCAATTTTTGACCTGATGATTTACCTTGAGGCTCTACTTCCCCTAAGAACAAAGGTAGCAGTCTTTCACCCTTCACATTTCCAAAGCTGTCAGCAGTTTCTGAGTTTTTGGGGTTTTTGTACAAAAAGGTGTAGATAGAAAAAAGATGATATGCTACTGCTCTTTTTGGTGCACACATCTTTAAAAATCAGAAGAAATAGGGTCATCTAGGAATCCAGGTTTCTCCGTAAGAATTCTTAAGCATTAGTAGCATCCTCTGCAGCTGACAACAGAGATGACCTTCATTAGAAGATATTCACTTCCATCAGTCCTCAAAACAATTCTGGCTCAACACAAAACTACCACCCTTCTCATCCAGCATTCCACACTCACCTGCTCTGTCTCTTTTATAAACATGTACTGACATTCAACAACTGTAAACTTGGCTTGGCTGTGAAATTACAGCAAGAAACATGTAAGTGAAGAGGGAAAGAAGGCAGTTCTGTGTTTAAAAAGCCTATCTGAAAAAAAAAAATACTGGCAATAAAGAAATTAAAAGGGAAGTGGTAACATACCAGAAACTGTACTGTCCTTCAAAGAGTACATGTGTCAAAATGGGAAGCGCTTTCTCTACCAAGATCATGTCAGTAATAAACACCCTCATCTGTACCATGACAAAAATGCAAAGCCTTTCTCCCTTCTGTGAGACAGCCTGGGCCTCAGCAGGCTTGCAGGGAGTGAGGCAGGGATTACAGAGCAGCACAAGACCACACTGTGCTGCTCTCCTCCCCTCCTTGGTGAGCTGTCAGTTTCTGAAGGTTGGTGAAAAGCCAGAAGGATCTCTCATGTTATTATAAAGGTCCAGAAACAGTTTACAATGAATAGGTTGGAATGAGGCACATAATTTTATCATTTAAAGTAATTCCATGAACGTGTCTTTTTCAACAGCACTAACCAAAGCACCTGCCAAAAACTTTCAGACAGATGAGATGCTTTCTAGTTGCAAACAAGTAAAAAGATGAATGGTGCCCTTCATGACATGACACTTTTATTCCTTAAGTAGTTCCTCCAGTACTGCTGACTCATAATTTAAAAGCCTCAAAAAGTGCAGCCATTCCAGGATCCTGCACCCAAGTACTCATGAGCCAAATCCAATATGCACGGCATATGCATGCCCTTGCCTGTTTCCACCAGCCAAACTGTATTGAAGAGATTGAAAAACAACGTGGGGACAGGGGGGAATAAATCTGATTTTCACTAAACATATTTAATATACCCACACACGGTGGGTGCCTCATACCTGCCACTCAGGTGGTGCAGTTTTATTATCAGTTTTCTTTCCCAGCTTGCTGAAAAACACTGTATAAAGTTACTCTTCCCTCCTGAAATCTTCTGATGAGAGGGCTAAAGCTGCAACATTATATAAAAAGGCAGCTCAAACCTACTCTTTACATTTCAAGAAGAGGCTCAGGAACCCTCGTCAGAACCCAGTTTCTGGGGTTTATCTCAAGCAAAGTTATCCCAAGCCCACTCCCTCTCTAAAACTCTCCCCCTCTCACAGGCTAGTAGAACCCAGATAACCTCTCCTAGCAGTGTAAATACTTGCAAAACGTACAGGATGATGATGAAAAACATTGCCAAGGAACTGTTGTTGTGTAGTTTAGCGTGGGTGAAAATTTGCTGTACTGAAGTCCCCAGTTTATTTACACAGCAGAAAGAGCTCCCGGGGTGGCAGCTTGCAAGCACAGTTAAAATGAACAAGAACTCATCTCAGCTGTGACCAGGAGGGAGCTTACCTGCCAGACTGAGACCAGCACAGTCTCCTGATTGATTCAGCTCTTGGCCTCCCTTCTCAGGCTGCTACAAGGTGCCAACTGCATAGGTAGCTGTGTGAAACAGTTGTGAAGCTCACAGGAAGAGCAGGGAGAGAACCTGTCTCTCCACACTGAGGCACTTGCTCTTCCTGTCTGAGCACAGGGTACAACTCAGATGTGTTCTCACCAACAGCATTTCTATGTCAATCTTAAGACACCCAATTAAGGGCACTACAACTTCAGTAGACAAATTGTGTAAGGTGTCAACACACGTGATGAAAGTTAGAATGTCTCAGAATATCCACTTGCATTGACTTCCCCAGTTCTCAGTGCAGAAAACAGTGTTTATAGTTAGCATTAATAACAACCAAATGTTTATATTCACTTCTTGCATATATGGGACTTACAGGCAACATGATTTTCCCTCAGTCCCATATATATGCAAATGTATGTGCTACAGATATAAAGGAGACAGTAAGCAAGAGTAACTGCAAAGAAACAGATTCTATCAGCAATGAAGACACAAGGCTGTAGTTCTTGGAGCAGGAGGAGCATTTATTATCTACGCTTCAACTTGGGAAATCACACCACATGGACAGAAAGGGTTGGTGCCTTTGAGTTCTTGCTTGAAACAACAAAATAACAGCAACACAGTCCTGTGATGAGCAGAGCACTGAGGACCAAACATCAAAAATGCTCTTGATGTAACTGTCATCCCTCAAACTAGAGGGGATTGAGGACTCAAGAGGATATGCTACAGCAAAAGTGCAAGAAGAGAGGCAGCCTCACTCTTCATGGAATAGTTTACGTAAGCTCAGTGGGAAAAACAAACCCCTCATCTGGAAGATGGGACATGAACTGTGAAGAGAAAAATCCAAGTTAATATTCTTAGGTATCAGTACAGTTCTGCTCTCACTGCCCTGTGAGAAACTGTATGAAAATACTTGTAGGATGAAAAAGGAGTACTGAAGAATAAAAAAAAGAGAAGTTCTCCTGTGGAATATTTATGGCATAGGAAAAGGTAGACAACTACAACACAAGGAGATCACTGGGAACTGGAGAAGGGTTTATCCAGACATTTTAAGGCTCTTGTCACTGTGAGAGAGGCAACATCAGCCTCAGCCAGACTGTTTTTTAAGAACACTCAACCCCCACACACACTTCCAAACTTGAACTGATGTGTGTGGATAAGGAGCTATACTTCTAAATTTATCTCTAGCCACATAACTAATTCCAAATAAAACACCTTTGATATTTTGTACAAGCAGTCTGCTTAAATCAAGTGTCCTGAAGAAACCCCTGACTACAGATTAATCCCTTGGGCACTCCCTGGCTACGAGTTGTTGGTTTTTATGCTTATACATTCTTTATGGAATGCTAATGTAAAATAAGATCTGTCTTCATTTACCAGAGGGTTAACAAAAATTCCAATAATGAAATTAGCAGCAATCAGCTAAGGAGATCCCCAGTGCAAAGTCTAGTACACATCAATTCCTTTTCTCCTTCAGGATAATGGATCAGGCAAGAAAACTTCCAAGTGCCCCCTGCAGGGCTATGGCAGGCACAAATGTGTATGTGCACTGCTCCAGCTCTCTCCTTCCATCCACAGCTTGACTCCAGCTCCATGTGGCAGACATGACATTACATAAAATGGGCCAACTCCCTTCTGGTTTTCCTGCTTTCTCCAGGGTTGAATCTGGTCTAATAGGACAACAGCAGCAAGTGGTCAGAAAGTGAGACTCAAAGTGTTTTAAAAGATCCAAATACATACTTGTCCCAGAAAATTAGAAGTTACATGTGAGGTCAGGAGAGCACCCAGAACATCATTCAAAATCCTCCCAACCTCTCCGACAAATGCTTTCTTTCCAGCATTACCAACGGGTGAAATTGCTGGGACAGGCTCTCTCCAGTGGTCACCATTCTTTCTAACCAAGAAGAACATCCCTCCCCTCTCCATATGTTAAAATGCCAGTTAAGACCCTTGAGGTGGCAATAACCAAAAGGTTAGATCAGCCACAAACTTCTCCTATAACCTTTGGATGATGGATAATCTGTCTTGTTCTGATTCTTATTAAAGGTATGTCATAAATTGGGAAACAGAGCTTTCAAGAGAGTCACATCCATGCTGGAGAGACATCCCTGACACGATCAGAGCACAGCACTTAGTGAATAACATGACCAAGATGTTCTTTGTCAACAATTAAGGGAATTGTGCTGCATCCTGAGCAATCACGCTGCCAGTCAAATATATCAGCCTATTTAGGACGGAGCAGGATGCAGTCTCAGAGGAGGAGGGCAGCTGCTTCTGTCCCTGGAGAAGGGAACACATGGGGTTTTTTCCAACCAGAGATCCATAGCTCACTGCTGCTGAGGGCTTCCCAAAGACACACTGCATCAGCACATTCACCCATCAGTTTGGTTCTACTAGTGCCCAAAATAGTCTTGTTTATTTGTGAGCAGCCACAGCTGGAACCAGAGGTATTTGCAAAGCTTGTGCCATCATGTCATAATTCTGGCAGTGAAAAGCATCCACAGTGATTATGAAAATAATTTAGGTTTGTGAAGTACATTTATAAAGCACAGTACATGCTATTTGTTTTGCACTTGGGAGTGTATGCTTGTTACTGAAAATATGAAGGTGAAAAATTTTTTGTTGAATTCAGCATTTAAGTGTTGATTTAAATTTTACATCAAATGTTTATACTACAGGGATTTTGAAATTTGCAAGAATCAACAATAATCAATACTAGCTGACAACATCCACCTTGCCACATACTTAAGGCATGTTAAGAAAGTGAAGCCTTCAATTTGTCCCTGAGGGAGTGTGAGGTGACACACGAGACAGTAACAGCAAACTAACTCAATCTTTGTCATCAATATTTTTAATGTAAACTGAAAAATACAAGTTTTTTTCAATATTAACTGCATCAAAACAGTAGTGCAAGCACATAAAGAGCAAATTATCTGTGCATTACTATTAATAAATAAATTCGATGCACTGTTAATAAATATGCTAATAGCATTCAGCTCATAATGCTGATATTCCTCAGATACTAGAACTGTGTGACAGCTGTGTCTGAATTTTATTCTGTGATTCAGCTAGAATAATAACTAACTAGTTATTTTCTTCTCTTTTGTAAGAAGAATGTAACAAAAGATATCCCTGTGATAAAACTAGCACAAGGTTAAGGAAATGACATCAAAAGATTACAAAAGTAATTCCATAATGCAGATAGCCCTCTCATTGCTAGGTTTTGCGACAAGCACATTTCGAAAGCTCTCAACAGTTAACACACCTCTAAAACTGAGGTTTATGAACTCAGACAAATTTTCCTAACCAAGAAATAATTTGGACAAAATTAAAATTCAAACCCTGGCTTGCTGCACCACCTGCTCTGTTGTGACACTGCGGTAGTGGAGTTTCTGCAGCTCTAAAGATAGAGTTGTGCAGTCAGAGTCTGAGAGCTGCCAAAGCAGCAGAGGAAGGACCTGAGCAGCCGCAGGCAGGAGCGTGGACAGAGCAACTGCTGCCCACAGGATCCTGAGGCTGACGGCAAGGGGATGGGGCTGGCATTATATTGTGTGCAACATTACAGGAGACGTTTTGGAACAAGACCTAATCAAATTATTGAAGAACTAACCTGCCACAAGAGCTCAGCTGTTAAAAAAACAAGTCAAATTCTGCTGATTTTGGCTGGGATTGAGTTAATATTCTCCATAGTAGCTATTATGGTGCTTTGTTTTGGATTTGTGCTGGAAACAGCATTGATAACATGAATATTTTTGTTACTACAGTGCTTAAACAGCTCCTTTTTCACTCCTCACACCACCTCACCAGTGAGTGGGCTGGGGGTGCACAAGAAGCTGGGAGGGGACACAGCCACAACAGCTCTCCTCAGGTGACCAGATGGGTCCTGTTCCCTCCCAGAGACATCAGGGGCTCACATTGGGCAAACGCATTGACAGCACCTCCTGAAAAACGCTCCCTCAGCCCACGTGCTGCAAGTTCATCCACATAATATTAGTTCACAAGAACTGCCCTATTACTGTTTCTAGTAACAAATTGCTGACCCTGTCTCCCTTAGGAGAGACTTCCTTCAGCTGAAAAAAACTCTTATCTGATGGATAAGTACCCAATACCCAAATGACAGCAGGATGATAAAGCCAATGAAAGCACAGGAACAGGGCTGTCAGGAAGCAGTACTAGAATTTAATAACCATATTGTCTCTTATAGGAAGCATCCACAATGACTTTTTAAGGGAAGGATTTTAGAGTCTGGCTGCTGTGACTTTTGCATGGTAACTTCTAAATCCGATTAAGGATTTTGTTTGTTTCTTTAATTGCTATGGATTAGAAGTCAATAATAGAAAAAAACCTGAGTACTACTTCATGCTAGAGCTTGGAGAAAAGACAACAGATGAGTATGATTTCTTTGTAAGTGTATAAATTTGAAAATTCAACTCATTGCAAGTATATGCTATTCAGTGTAATTACAGTCCTCAATCTTCTCATGAAAGACAAGCTGTTTTTCCTATGTTTGGTCTACAGGGAGTTTTGAAAATAAGCAGTCATCTTTTTCTAAAAATTCTGGATTATCCCAGATTTCTCTAACATGCTCTCAAAAAAATGAAATTCAAGAATAACATTTTTGTACAATGGTGTGACTTGATGACACTGTCAAACATTTTGCTGGGCACATAAAACATCTGTGCAAACTCAAGCCGATAAAGTCTCTGTTGCCTGAATAAACAAGACTTCATCTGCAATACAGTCATGTTCCATTTGTGTCTAAACTGGAGTTTTGTATTACTCAGTTTGAAACAGACCTCTGCTAGTAATTGTGGTGATCTAAAAGAGGCTGTTTCAGGACTGAAAATGGGGAAAGGGACAACAGTATAGTGCATGGCCCAATAGGAAGTACTAAGTTAGTCCTGCTACCCTGGCTAAGAGTTGATACCAGGCAGGCTGCTACCTGGAGTAGCAGTCACATGCTCTAGCAGCAACTGCTGTCACCAAGTGCTGCTCCCAGTCTCCCCATAATCCCCGCTATGGGCCACCACAATACTGCAGATTGTTAGAAACATAGAACAGTTTGGGCTGGAAGGCTGAAACTAATCTTTGAAGGCCATAAAATCCAATCCCCCTTCCACTATATCAGGTTGCTGAGAGCCCTGTCCAACCCAGCCTTGAAAGTTTCCAGGGATGAGGCATCACCACCTCTCTGGGCACATCTGTGCCAGTGTTTTACCACCCTCACAGTAAAAATCTTCCTTATATCTATATCTAGTCTAAATTGACACTCTGTAGTTTAAAACCATCATCCCTTGTGCCATCACAACAGGACCTGCTAAAAAGGTTGCCACCTTCCTTAAAAACCCCTTTTAAGTACCGAAAGGCCGCAATAACATCTCTCCAAAGCCTTCTCTCCAGGCTGAACAACCCCAACTATCTCAGCATGCCTTCATAGATAAGGTGTTCCATCTCTTCAATCATCTTTGTCACCCTCTGGACTCATTCCAACGGGTCCTTCCTGTGCTGAGAAACCTGGAGCTGGATGCAGTATTTCAGGTTGTCCCCAGCATTCCCCTGTGAGGCATGCTAGCAAGCAAATACAGAAAGGTCTATGAGCTTCTAGTTGAACATTCTCTGCCCAGGTCCAGCTGGCAGTTTAAATGGTTTGTACCAAGAATTATGTTGAGCTCTTTGCCCATTCATCTCGCTGAGAAATCCCCTTTGCCACCTCTCACCTCCCTCAGGTCAAAGGAATCTCAATCTCTTCTACACCCGCTTAGTCGCCACAGGTAAAGGCAAGGAAATGGACCCTCCATCTGAAATATCATTGTGCAAATAACTAAAAATTCTCTCGTGTAGAAGTACCTGGCACCAGCCTCATTGCTACCAAAAAAAACCCAAAATCAGGCAAAGAGAAATCAGCTGGGCAGTCATCCCACAGGTATATAGAGAAAGAACAGGGATATGCATATCTCAATAATTTAAAGTTAGAAAGAATAAAATATTTATGCACTTGGGAAGGATGAGGGGGGAAAAAAAGCAGGAATTGTGAAGAAACAACTGACAATATTTATTGAAAGGTGGGAGGAAAAGGGAATTCTAACTAATGAATGACCCACTCCCCCAGACTGATACTCAGGTTCATGCTGCAAGATCATTATTTCAAATAGCATTCCTGAAGGACTCAAGGTTTGCAACATCAGATACATATGTAGCTGTAATTATGAATCCTCATCTCAAGGCAAACTTAGCATTCAGAAGGTCCTTTGACTTACGTTGCCATTTGCCACAAGCCTCCCAAAGTGTGATAAATAGATGCTACAATATTGGCTTTCTGCAAATGTTAAAATAAGTGATGTTAAAGTAGTTTTTGTAACAGTGGCCTTGTCACAAATAGATGCTATATGTAAAATGCTATATAAGGTAGCTTAGTTGTGAAGATGTGGTTTTCTTAATATTTTTTTCATTAAAAAAAAAAAACAAAAACAACCAACCAAAAAAACTTAGAAATAGCTATGCTTATGAACTACTTGCCTGGACCCCCCTGCTACCGGCATACCAACAAATAAGTCCTGTTGATTCCGGGAACTATCGGGGCAAGATTCCATTCTGAATTGTTACTCGAAAGGGTTTGAATATGCAACTATCTGTTAATTCTAACTCCGGGAACTATCGGGGCAAGATTCCATTCTGAATTGTTACGGGAAAGGGTTTTGAATATGTATAACTGTTTATGAATATGTCTAATTGTGTATGAATATGTAGTACTCCGGGTGTATGTAAAGGATGTCTCTGAGGTTAAAGGTGTGCTCTTGGCTGAGAGCCAAAAGCACCCAGCACTGTGACTTTTGCTTTATTTTCCTTGTCCCTTATTGTCCTTTATTAAACTTTTCAATCCTAACAGGAGAGTGAACTTCGTTTTTCACACAAAGCAAGTTCCACCACCAGAAGTGCCCAGAAAGTTTGCATCCATCATGTTTTATGCTGGTTCATCTGCTCCAGGAACAAAAGATGGAATTTTCAAGATTCACTTGTAGCTTTCAAGGTCATTTGGGATCCCAAGTAGCTCAGTTGCTTTCAGAAATCAACACAGTATGGTAATTTACTTCAGAATTATAGTTCTCTAGCTTTTGGAACACCAGTATTTACTGTATGTGTGGAAGAAGCTTTCCACACATAGCAAAAAAAAAATCCAGTACTATGGTGCAATTTTGCACACTTTTCCCCATGAGCTGGTTCCCAGCCAAAATTCTTTCCTCCACTGAGAAAGCAGCATCTTCACTAGAAATCTTAGATCTAACTAACACAATGTTGGGGTTTTATTTTCTTTTTCTCTTAAAGAACTTTTTCTCCATACACATTGCTGAGGGGGAGCAATTACCAAGGTACTTAAAAGAGACAAAAGACCTGGCCACGGGGAGGAGCCCAGCTAGCTGGCCCCTTTACCTGGGAAAAAGGGGTGGGCAGGGCCCCTAGGCCACTTGTGCTCTCAGCGTTCAAAGGGAAAGGAAGCTGTGATCACTGTGGAGAGAATCCACCATCACTGCAGGCTTCTGCCTTCTTCAAAGCTGCCTTCTGCTGCTTTCCTCCAACCATGAGGGGAGCTTGCTCGCTGGAGTGGTTTTTTGCACGGGAAACCCTATTTTTTACACCCTACCTCACTNTTCTGTTTGGTATCACTGCCATAGCTATTGTTGTTTGTTTGCCTTGTTTTATATATATATATAAAAATATATATATAAAAATATATACATTAGTAAAGAACTATTATTCCTATTCCTATTCCTCATACCTTTGCCTGAAAGCCCCTTAATTTCAAAGTTACAGTAATCCGGAGGGAAGGGGGTTGCATTTTCCATTCCAAGGGAGGTTCCTGCCTTCCTTACAGATACCTGTCTTTAAAACCAAGACACACAGAAATAACAAATACAGCCAAATCTGCCAAAGAAACACCTTTACTGCGTAACTGCCTATACTAGGAGGTAATGCTGCACATAACCATAGCCAGATGCTGACAATCTTACTCAGTCTCCTGAGGAATGCTGAGCACTTCCCACTGGCCATCAAGCTCTTTCAAACATATTTAATGTCAGACACCTGAAAATCAGGTACCCCAATTCATTTCCCTCTGAAAAAGCCCATACTTTTATAAGTAAGTATCTCATTGATGTCACAGCTATGCTCAGACAGAACTGCTTTCTATCAAAGCTTAGAGGCACAGCTTTCTCTGTTTGCTTTTCAATGGCTGCCTAAAGGTCACATTCTTTTCTACAGCCACTAATTTTACATGTGCAACAGAGGGTTTAAAATATGCTTATGAGGTTTTGGTCTCTTCTTTGTAAATATAGCCTGGAATTCTAGTACATGCAGCTCTTGGCACTGAAGAGCTCAAGGACATGGAAAAAATAACATCCTGCTCTCTTCCCACTTCAAGGCCCAGGACTCACCAAAATGTAATGACTTAGAAATGGATGGAAAGCAATGCCAGTGCCACAGACAAAAGGATTTACAAAAGAATTAATAAATGACTATCACTTCTCTTGCCTGAGGACTTTCCTGGGTAAATTATTACTCTTTAAGGCAGTGCACTGTAAGCTGCCTGACTGCCTGCCTGCCTGACATTAGTAGAAGTGGCATAGCATAAGCTTTATGTGCCAGTTCTGAGGATTAATCACAAAGTTGTATCTGTAGGGCACTCGCTTTGAACTCAGCAAATCAGCAACAGAACAACTTTTCTCTGTCAGACTCTTCTTTGAAGAAAAATCACAAGGAAGTGGGTGGGCTGCTGGCTGAGCCACTTAACCCACCAGCACTGCCCCCATAACTCCAACAAAACACTAAAGCAACAGGTGAAAATGCTAAATAGCTGCATTTGCTCTCTTGCTGCATTTCCAGTAATGCTAGCCAAGGTAGGGGAGCAAGAAGGAATCATTTTTTTGAGCAGGAAGTAAAAAGGATAAAAGAAATCACACAAAATTAATGCACTAAATGCGCCATCAAGATGAGACTGGGTTTTGTTAATACAGGATGAAAGCTGGAACACTTGAGAATAATTTCCATGTATGGATTTGGAAATCTAAAAATAGCACCTCATTTAAAGAAAAAAAAAGACAATAACTGACCCTAAAATAGATGGTGATGAATACATTCAACATCAAATTTTCTCTATTTTCTCTTCCCTTCTATGCTTGCTGGCACCTTTTCCACAGCCCACCCCTTGTCATTTCCCTAAAGAGGGAGGAGAGGCAATCATTTCTGAGCAGCCTCAGAGCAGCTTTAGCAGAGCAGGGCAGCCACAATGGATAAGGCTTCACAGGAGAGCAGCTCCGTCAACTCGGCTCTAGTTATTGTTTGCCTGAGGTGCTGGGATTTTGTCTCACTTCATGCTACACTGACAAATATCCACCTCCTCTGGTTTCCACGTGATGTTGCTCCAGAAGCTTTCAGACCTCCCCTTTCTGCAGCTCTTCTGTTCTCCTCTCAGTAGCAGTACATCTCCCTGGCACAGGCTTTTGGTTTGGTAAAACCCCCAAAATGACCCACACAGAGGCACCATCAGGTAAAAGGGGAGTACAGGGATGCAGCCAGCCCTCAAACCTCAGCCTTCCCATCCCAGGGACTGGAGAAAGGCCCAAGGACCCTCTGCACCACTGCAGCAGCACCTTCAGCCCACTGCTTGGGCAGGTCGTATTCCTTCAGCTCACAGAAAGCCAAAATCACTGATGCTATACTAACATCATTTCTCCCTCTTCGGAACTGAACAAGACCTCCTCCATAAAGCTCTTGCTCTCCAGTAAAATCTACTGGCGCAACAAGTTCTTGGGACCATCTCTCTCAGGCCCAATTACAACACATTTGCATTAGGGGCCAAAGTGCATATAAATGCATCATACAGACTCTCTGCTACCAAACCAGTAGCTGGACAAAGCTGAGAACCTGAAGAACAGCACCATGAATAGAACTCATACCTTACTTATAGTGCTGAACTCCTCCAGCAAAGCACGGCACTGAAGCAAGACACATTCTGACCTGAGTGCAGCCCTGGGAGCCAAGCTGACGGCTGCAGCTGCAACAGTGCTACTTTTGGGAATGGCAGGGCAATACTGCAGGAGAAGGCTCAAGACACAGCAGCAAACCTGTTTAAAGTCAAGAGAGAGCATTGCACCAACAAGGGATCAACTCTTGCTAGAGCAACAGTTTGTACACGGTGATTAAGCACAGTGGCGTGGCTGTAACTGGGAAACATGCCCAGTAATTGCCTGCAGTATGCCTGGGTTTAGCTGGTGCTCTCAGGTCTCTTGCTTTCATGAGCAATACATCATTTCAGCCTTCCCCCACACATATCCCCAAATAAAGAGAAAACTCATTACAGGAGCCAATGTTCTGTTCCTTCTGCCTGTTCATTCACAGCAGAGGCCCACCAGAGCAGCCACATCCAAACGCACCTCACTTTTACTGATGATGCCAGCATTGTAGGAAGAGAAACAAAACAGAAAATTCAGGACAACTGAAATACCTGTTTTCCAATCCTTCATTAAAAAAAAATCAGATTCAAGTATCAGCTATTGATATTTACTAGCAGCAATATTTCACTTACACTACTTACTATTCTGTGCCATTTGTTGCATATCCACTCCTGACATTCACATTCAGGTGAGTATAAGACAGGTATATACAGCAGTGCCTACAAGAAAGTTCTTATAATGTGATGCTTTAAGTAGCCAGAACAACTACTAAAACAACTATTTCCTTGACCATTCTGTGTACTGACAGACATTTTCAAAATACTTCACCAAGACCTCAATTTTGATACTTGACAGCAGTGGGCAAGATTTTCATTATGCAGCACTCAATCAGGAAACAAACCAGTGACTCTTACACACTGCCTTCAAACCATACCTGTAAGGCTTATTGAGGTAAATGCACTGGTGTGACAATATCCCACAGGGTTGACTGAATGTTCTGACACCCAAATGAACTCATCATCCCACTTCCCAGCCTTCTCTGTAAGTCAGGGAACCAGATGTGCTGTATTACTGGACAGCTACATGTGATCTGGTACCAATGAACCCGATAGATGTTGACTAACACCAAGTATAGCCCCATCTTCACATCACCTGCAGCTCTGCCCCGGATGCTGTGGCCTCAGACATACATATGCCCAAAGCATTGCAACCAGTCATGGACTGGTCAATAACAAAATAACAAACCTAGCCCTAGCCAAAGAGTTTGGCCAGAATTTTCCACATTAGTGCCTCAAGGCACATTTACGTGTTGCGTAATCCCCAGGTCTGTGCAAACAGACCCCATCCCTCTGACAGGGTCAGTATAAATAACGTGCAGGCAAGAGCTCTCTTCTATGTCCCTTGGTACTTTGGTTTTGGGAGCTGCTTGCTAGCTATCAGCTGGCAGGTGTTAAGAAAAGGTAAAAACACACTTTTAATAGCTGGTTTTGTTTTGTCATTCAGTCGAAATTAAGAGATTGATCTCTATTGATCGGTGGAAAGGCTCCATCTTTCTGTTGCTTATCAGAGTTGTGCCAAGAGCTTGACACACACAGACACAAACAGAAGTAAATTTCAAAAAGTAGTGAATGAGCAATGGCAAACTCATGCCAGTCTCATTCACCATCAGACTTTGCTGCAAAAGGAAAGTGACAGAGGCAACAGCTTCTGGTTATTGTCCCAGCACTGCCAGCAAATCAGGAATTTGTTTGATTTTCACATAAATCTAATGCATCCACATCAATGAATAATAAACAGAGGAGAGAAGTTCTCTCTAGACACAGAAGAGCATCTAGGCATCACATTTTTATTTCTCCCAGCAGCTTTTCCATTATGCTCTGTTTTCTCTTTTAGCTTCTCGCCAGGTGTTTACATACATCACCTTGGCTCCCTTATTCATATTCTTAAAGGCAACACTAAAAGCTCATCCAATTGCATTCTCAACTCTCAGAAGAAAATACAAACCAAAAAACACACAGAGCCTCCCAGGCATACAAAGAGTTCCTCTCTGCACTCACCACTCCCCAAGGCTGTAAGGTTCCTGCTCCTACACCAGGGAATGTTTTCTCTACTCATGCCTACAGCACAGGAATAAAAGACCTGGAAAGCAGCAATGTCCCTCCAACTGCCAGCCATACCACTAAACAGCCCAACCAGATGTTTTTCCCTTTCTATCAACATCAAAATGAAGGCAGCTGTCGAAGCAGATGGCTTTCTGTCCCAAACTAGCTCCCCTCAACCCCACCAAAGTGAGATTACTGTGTGGACCAGAGCCCTCTGCAGACAACTTGGGGCCCCGTTAGCATCCTATTCATATCCTCCTTGACTGAGGCACCTTCTGCCAACTTCATAGACAAGTTTACAATTCCTACAGGCCATCACTGCCTGGGGATAGGCTCTACATGGTTTCCCTCTTAGCTAATGCATCTTCTGGGGACAGCACCAGCAGGTTTAGGAACCCCCTAGACCTTACTACCAGGTGTTAGCCCTACAACAATATTTACTAGCTTTCTCTAAGCATTGATTTGGTACAGTAACAGATCAACTCATCTGCTCTGTGAGCAAAGGACAGCAAAACACTCATGAACCCAACCAGCCAGTGACAAATGGCCTCTCTTCTCTGGCTAGTAAAATACTGAGGCTCCCCCAGTTGCGATAAACCACAGATATCCTTTCCTTCCACTTGTCATCTGACTGCCAAAAAGTGGGGATTCATTCACCTCTGGAACTCTGCTCTTACTTGCATAGAGGATTGGTTCCCATTGAAAGCCCATGCCAGAAGGGTTAATCAAAGAATCCTATGAACTAGCAGCCAAAGAGATACATCAAATGATCTAATCCATCCATGCATCACACAGATTTTCAAAGCACTCCTGCCTGTGTGTGGTAGGTTGAACCTGAGTTGATGGACAGTCCTTTCGACCAGTGGCACTTTTTCGAAATTTCCATATTTAAAGCCTGGAGGACACAGGAAGTCTCTCTTTCGGTTTTGCAGTCTCCTTGCGGGAGCGGGGGAAGATGGGTGCTGAGGCTCCGCTTCTCAGAGCGGCCTTGGGCCTCCCCCCCGCCCTGACTGCTTTGAAAAGTTCATCTGGCCTTTTTTTCTTTCTCCCTCCTCTCTCGGGCTCAATTTAAAGACATGGGGGAGTGATGAAGAATTCTGAATGCAGCCGATGTGAAAAGAGACTTTTAAGATTTTTCTGTGAAGAAGAGAGTTGTTGTTTCAGGCTGGAATTTGTCCGCCCTTAAAAAGGAAACCCCATGTGTGGCCCATGGGATTTTCTTTCCATGGGAGAGATGTTTTTTCCCAGTGGCAGATATTCCGGGCGGACTGTTGGCTGATGCAGTTTTGGGAACCACGGACAGCAAAAGAGACCTCTGTTGCCTTAAATAGTGGAGAGATTTTTAAGAACTGCGAATGCTGAGCAAGAATCGTGTTTTGTTATCCTTTGTGCTGGTTTGGGAAAGAGAAAAGGGAGGAGGGGGTGTTGGAGCAAAAGGAGGGTTTGCTTTAATTTCTTATTATTTTCTTCTTTCTTTTAGTTCTGCTAATAAACTTTTCCATATTCTTTAAGTTTTGAGCCTGCTTTGCATTCCTCCAAATCTCCTATCTCACAAAAGATAAGAAAGGTGAACTGAAACCACTACACTGTGCAACCCTTTGTCTTGTCAAAAAGCTTCACCCAGCAGAGCTGTCAATTCAACTTTTCAGAGAACCACTGATTCCTCCTAGAAAACTGGGCGGACCACTCTGAAATACTAATCCTGTTGCTATATCAAGGGGGTTTTTCTTGCATTTCTCTGCCTGGCTCCTTGTTACAAAAGCCTTTCATTCTCAAGTCCTTCCACATGAAATATCCTGTCCTCCGTGGAAGTGATGACACCATGGACTTTTCTATTTCATCAACTAAAGTCAGTACAGAGGAGTGGTGCCCCAGCAAAGGGTTAAGCGTCAGAGTCAAGGCTTATTTTACTGAGTAAAAATCCTGCTTCCATGTAAAGACCTAAATATCAATGAAATACAGCAGAAATAATCAACACATAGGTGCTGGTACAATGAGTTCTACAAGGGATGAAGATATTTCTGAAGCAAGCTGAAGACCAGTTCAGCCTAGGTTTATGTGGAATAAATCACAGGTAGCTCTAATGCACCCTCTGGCAGCAGATGGTTCACAGCCAGTAATCATGATCAGGACTATCCTTGTCAATTAATCATTTCCTCACCCATGCCATTTTGGGATAAGAAGCAGAGCTGGCTGTGGCCAATCGACCGGCCCAAGAGGATTTGTCACCCAAAGCAGGTTCTGCCCAGGCCATATCAGGAAGGCCATTTTTACATCATATGCCTACCGTTACACACTAAGTGTGCATTTCTTTCAGATTTTATGTCTCTGTAATAGGACTGATGATTATTATTTCTCAAAATGCCCTAATTTGATTATTTTCCAAATGAAATTATGGTTAAGATTACTTGCAGGTAAAACCGAGTACCAGCATGTTATTTGTGCTGTATCAGTTGCCATAAAATCAGCAAGGACACTGGTGTAGAGTACAACTTATACATGGCAGAAAATCCATAGCACATACACATATCCTAATGGACAATCTTTGATTCTAGTTCCTCACCCTAGTATCTCCAAGGGCCTGGAGTTTAGCAGGTTCTGAGGAATCCCCACTTTGTTATACTTAATCCACTAGCAACCTTTGAAGGGGGGTTTGCTATTTTACTTGGCAAAAATTGATACCAGTGTATGTATCCATTTGGATTCTGGTTTTGGCCAGTGAGCTTTCATTTGAAAATTAATTTTTTTAGAAAAAAACATTCACGATATATGGTTTTGCAAGGCTAGGAGATAGGCTGCATAATCCCTGGCACTACAGGACACAGCATTGTCTAGCACTTACAGCAGTGGGAGTCCAAAGACCTGAGTTCTGTTTCTGGCTCTCCCACTCACGCTCTACATGACATCTAGCAAGTCAATTCACTTCTCTGTAACTCTTTTTGTGAAATGGGTGTACTTGGGTTTATTCCTCCTTTGGCACCCTGTTTAGGTCCAAAGGATACTGAGTGAAAACCATTTCCTAAGTGTTTCAAGATACTAGGATGGAAGGTGTACTACACACTGTCGGCAGCAGCATTAACCGAAAAATTTAATTGTGGGATCTGTCCATTTTCATTGAAATGCCAGAAAGTCCCAGATCTCAAGGAGCCCTTTTCTTTTCCTGATATCTCTTGAGTATTTAGCACCCAGATGCTGATTACACACCATTTTCATCTTAGAATATCTGCTCTTGTTTCAGTAGAATTATTGTTTTGGTATGACTATAAGCCAAACCAAACTCTTAGTCCCCAGCCTACAGCTCCCTTCTGATTAGGATCTGCCTCTATATGCATTCGTGCCTCTACTGACTTCCTCAGTGGAAGAAAAAAGATTTAGCCTTGCCTTGGCAGTTTAACACTTTTCTTCCCTTGGCAATATCATCAGGCATAAGAGCAAGTTATAAGGAATGGCATTACATCATGCTCAAATACATGATTATAACATGCTGCAAAATAGATTCCACGAGGAAGACTAATTTAGTGTGTGCCTATGATGATGTGTAAAGAGCAGCTGGTACCAAACTAATGCATTGCTGAAGACTGTATCAGATTAAGCCAGTAATTCAGCCATCTCTCCCATAAAATTTTAATAAACCCAATCTTATGGGAGGAAAGAAGAGTCAGGGACCCTACTGAATTATTTATAACCTTAGTTATGTATGGCAAAGAAGCCCCTCTTAGGTGAGCAACTGATATTCTTCCATTGATTTTCTTCTCTGACAAAATCTAGGTGAGAATCAAGTTTGGGGTGGGGGGGGGAACCCACAAAATACACAAGGATGCAAAGGGCAAGCCAGAAAAGACAAAGTTGATGAAGGCAGAATGAGGGAGAGTTTGTATTTATGAAAGAGATATTGATCAGTTGCACACACCAGTGGCAGACAGACTCAAATTAGCTATCATAATTCCAGTGATGCAGAGGGACATGCAGGCTCAAGCTCCATTAAGTATAACCTACATCCAGAGCAGCCAGATGAGATTTGCGAGACTGAACTCTGAATTCCCACAAGAGATACCTGCAGTTGATTTATATTCCTGATTTCTTATTCCCCCACCAACTGTGCAATCAGTTCCTGGAGGTGGGTAGGGAATAATTGAACAGCTAAACTGTGATTCACCCAGCCAATTAAGGAGTCTCGGGGTGGGCCCCTAGACAAATCCTTCAGCTTCATCCAGTCTTTGTGGGCCAGAACTACATTCAGCTCTGACAACATGGCCAAAATCACGATGACCCAGTTAACAGTAAGACTCTGAGGATGTAAAGCTGCATTTAGGGTTTCTACACATTAATTTTGACACATTTTATATTTTTTTCAAAGCAGGAGGATGTCCTGATTGTACATGAGGATCAGGTTTATTCTGTAATTCAATGTCCAAAGAGCATTGCTGCAGAACAGTAATTAAATGGCCACTGCCTAGTAGCTATTGACAGATAAACCCACCTTCTTGTTTCAGCCTACAGCTCCTGTCAGGTCAGAGGCAGGTTGTTTGATTCAAAGTTCCTTGCCCTCTCTCTCATGCTGGCTGCTATGATACTTCCTTGTGGATGGTGCATGGCTTTGTGAACAAATCACACCAAGCTCATTTCCAAAATGTTCCACTTATGTCTATCTTCTTGCACTGAAGTAAGGAAGCACTTAACTCCTCATTACTAACTCTGTATGTGGCATGTAATCACCTTGAAATATTTAACTGCCAGGATTTCATCTCAGTAACATGGTGGGGTGGGGCATTGGACTGGGGTATAAACAAACTGGGACATAAATCATCATAAACCAGGCATTAAGTTGGTATATAAATCAAAAATTATAGAAGTCAGATGGATGAGACTCATTAGAGCCTCCTGTTTGTTCTTTCCTCTTCTCTCACCCTAAGAACACACAAGGCATCATTCTTGATTAGCCAAGAGACAGAAGAACGCCCATCTCTCCCCCTCTGTGTCTCTCAAGAGGGAGCGAAGGGAAACAGAGAGCTCTGTATGCATATTAATAAAGCTGTATTTTGACTGGCTGAATGACTGGAAATTATTAGCAATGGTATGTTTTACCTATCAACATCTCCACACTGCAACAGGCAAAAAAGTCTGTAATACTTCTTTGCAAAAAATCACTAGTGAGACTGGAGGGGGTTTGCTCTCAATTTTCCTGCACTCAGAACAGCTCTGTTCTCTTCAACAATGAAGATAAAAATGTCTTCTTTTTTCCTGTATAACAGTGTGAGACAATGCAAAACATCACCTAAGCCACGGTGAACCAAGTGCCTGCACTTACAAATATAACTAAAAAAACCAAACCAAAAAACCCAAAACATATCAACATGAAGGTTGCCAAGCCAAGCATGCCAAAGCTAGGAAATACAGGAATGGGACCTTTTGAAAGGGTCACTGTGAACAGTGAGAACACAAGCAACCCCTCAGCAAAGAGCCATCAGAGCAGAGATCAGTCAGTTGGCAACACCTCCTCCTCCCTCTCACAAAAGCACTTTGCTCTTCACTTACCCTAAAACTCCTCAGTGATAAGTCAGTCCAAGAAATTTCTTTAGAGGTGGTCCCTAGCTATGTTTTCCTCACTTAGTCTGACCCAGCATGAGTTGGGTGGCAATTTGAGGTTTCATTACAGAATCTGGAGCTCTTATAGTTTCTCTGAAAGTCAGTGAGAGCTGTGCTCTGCAAATAAGTAAAACTCAAACTTTCTTTATTTCCAGCTAGACACCCAAAAAACCCAAACAAGTTATCTTTGATTGTCAGGCCTAAAATGAGAATTATAGCCAACCACAAGAGGTTAGTGGATATTAATGTATTTATCTTTATATGCCCTTCTTCAATGCAATGACTAGAAATGTGACAAAGTCCATGAAGTGGTTAACTCTATCGTAGGATCAGGAGCTGTGTAATCTGCAATTAAAAAGGCCAACAACCATACATTCAGCAATGAAAAAGAAACCAGACAGAGGCATCATTGAATGGAAACAGAATATCCAAAATGTATGGAACAAGGCAAGAGTATGTGATTACAATTATTAAGGACTCGATAATGAGTGTGCTTAGAAGAGATAAATTAAGGCCAAGTATGCAGCCCAAACTGGGTCATCTTCTAACTTTACATGCTTGTATTTGCAACCTTAATGTTAATTTGATTTTAAGTGAACTTTAAGCAAACATCAAATTGCAGACCCAGAAATTCTAGTGTGGGATTTCTTACTGATTCAGAAGAGTGGCAAGAGGTTCATCAGCAGAGTAAGACTGTTCTGATTCACCTGTGAGCCCCACTATGTGAGCTGGGGAAGAACCTGCTGGCTGAGGGAGCAGGATGAGACCTCCCCTCTGCCAGTGTTTCACAGTTGCAGTAGCAGTATTGTACAATAAGACCTCTGCCTTGTGCACTTTGAACAGGGCTTTGGAGGGGATCCTTCCCTGTTTGCTCCCCAGTACACTCCCAACACAAACAACAGAGTTTGACCATTTTTGCACCTTCTCTCCAAAATTGTTCCAATCCACCACTCCAACCTTTTTCCCAATTGCAATGCTTAGTAATCCCTCATCTTATCTCTCCCAACTCTCCAGCACTGTTTTACCCCTTTGCTTGTCCTCATTTTCTCCCTTCCCAAATCTTGGCCATATTTGCTATTCAGGCATCCCTCTCAGCTCAGGACTGGAGAGTCTACTGACCTCCTCCCTTACTCCATTCCTGCTCTTCTGCCTCTAAGAAGCAAATAAAAAGTATTATGTAGTTGGAAAAGTTATTCATCAGTGTAAGTATTAAGGTCACAGGCATATTAGCAGATCCTAAGATGAAGCCTAGCAGAAGGCCATAAAATCTCTTACAGATTTCAAAATAGGTTAGACTTCAATGCCAGAAAAAAAAAATTATATCTTAGCTTGAAATAGCAGGATATGAAGAAAACCCTACAGCAGAGAGAGAGGGGGAAATGAGAAGGTCTGTCACTACCACCTGGTCATTAGCTATGGGAACAATGAATGCAACAAAGATTCAACAACACAAGACCTCCAGGCATGTGAGCACCTGCTGCCTGACTAACCTCTGGGATGGCTGCCCTGTCTGTTCTAATAACCAATGCATTAAGGAATGACATCATATTGTCAGCCAAATGGCAGTGACCAGCAGGATGGGGCCATACTTCAGGATGTACTTCCATCTGGGGGCCCAGGCAGCTAATTAAAAATGAAACAGGATTTCCTTGTAGAGGCACATAGGAATGGAAGGAGGCAAGAAAATACAGGAGAGTATGAAAGAAAGGAGCAAGAAAAGTGGCATGCGTCCTACTCAATTTAAACATAGTTTTCCACAGTACTCATGAAAAAAGCAAAAATTTTGTGGGGTCAGCCCTTATTAAAGACACAACAATTAAATATTTATTGTTGCTTATAAAAGCAGATGGGGCCAAGTCCATGAACCTGTTGGTGTTACCGAGGCACTGTCAAGCTATCAGCTGAGCTTCTGTGCAGATTTTAACTTCATGTTCCATGGAATGAGAAGACTTGGGAAGTCTGTAGAAATTAGAAGTCTAGACATTACAGAAATTTGAAGCACAGACATTTTCCTAAGTGTTAATTGTTGCTGGATATTTTTCCAGTAGTTTTACTGGTTATAACGAAGTATTTGAGTGCTTTGTAGGCTCCTGCAAAATTCAGAGCATTAAGGCCAATGAAATCCACTCAACTTTCAGCATAGATGCTGTATGAATTAAAATATTACCACTCTATATACCCTGTAGAAATTATTCATTTCCTCCAACACTTTCTCCTCTCAGAATGTGCCAGGCTATTACTTTTGACTTTAGAATTCATTTTTTATGCAAGTAGCTTTTAGACCACCACAAACACAGGAGTGTTGCACTTAAAGAGTGGAGATGAATGTTATCATTTCAATACAAAGCATTATGATTGTTCTAACAGTGCAGGTCTCCATACTGATACTTGAAATTCAGAGCCCATGTCTTGTGATCCTGCAGTAGAAACATGGGGGTAGAAGAGAGGCAAAGGAGATCTCACAGTACCAGGCAAGGAGCATTTTTTAAAAGCCCAGGAAATTCTTATGCTTAGGAAGCATCAGCTACCTGTTTATGAACTGGTTTACTCTAAAGCAGTCTGGTGACAATTTCTAAGCTGTGCAGGAAAAAAATCAGTTTCCATAGCAATTCCAGCCACTTCCTGCCCAGATGCAGCATTCTTCACATTCCTGGACACAAAACACAGCTGCTGTGGAAGACAGGCTGAGGAGGCAATGGCAAGCTGGAGAAGAGCAGACAGACAAATTCCCTCTTTTGTGGCAGTGTTAAATCCAAAGTACAAAATCAGGATTGTGACATACAGGGAGGAAGGAAAAATAAGACTTATAGACCCAACTATCTACCTCACACAATAGGCTCTGTGAATCAGCAAAACAAAAGCTTTTGGAGACAAGGAAGAATTTTTTTCTCTCTCTTCTGATGCAGAGACTTTCATGCAATATAACACAAGCCACTGGGAGCTCCGCCAAAGGCTCCGAGTGCCATGCAGCAATTGTCCCATTTTCAGCTACCAAGGCAGGAGAAAGGGAAGAGGCAGTCATTGCACTTATTCTTTGAGAGGAAAACAAATCTCACTCTTCAAGAACACACATCAGCAACTTGCTTTTTTGCAGCACTTTAAAGCCACAGTAGTTTCTTCATCTGCCTTGGAGAGAAGATGGCTCTTTTCCATGAAACAGTTAATTCTCAGAGTGCAGCATAAGATGAATATAAAGCCTGGGTTGCCCATAGCCTATTAAAAAAAAATAGAACAAAACAAACACACCCACACAAAGCCAAACAGGGATGAAAGCAGAATGACCTTACTACAGTCCTTCTGATGGTAAAAAAAAAACCAGCATCAACCCAACATGTGTTTGTTGTTCTCCAAAGAGTAAAACAGTAGACTGAAGACTCCCTGGGGTTTGAGTGCCTTATCCCTACGAGTGGCTTCAAGGCACAGCTTTGTTGGCTCCTGGAAGATGCTAAACTGAATACAGCACATCCCCTCATTGCCTTGGAGGTACTACCATTTTCATTGCAAACACAGCCTTTCACCTGCTTTGCTATAATATACAAGATAATAGTTTCCTGAAGATTTTGTGAGAAGAAAAAAAAAAGAATTAACATCAACATAGCCTCCCTTTTATTGTCAGCTTCCTTAAAGCACAAGCACCCAGTTGAAATGCTTATTCTATCACCTGAAAACACTTCTCACCCTTCCCAAAGCCTGCACCATATTCAACAGCTCAAACCCCTGCCATGAGCACGTTCCCATGTTTTGTGAACACATCTGTAGCATAATGAAAGTGAACCTACAGGAACAGCATAAAATACAGGGAACGATGTGTGAATAAATATACAACTGCTGGCATTTTCTTGGCTTTTTACTGCAATAATACACCTCCATTTCTTAGAGCATCGATGCTGGTCTTGTTTTTCAGAAAATAGAACTATGGATCAGGTTTTGTACTCAAGGCTAGGGCCAAAGTGTGACAAGGTCAATACCTAATAGTGACTCAGTCTCATCATTACACCAGCATCTTCCATAAAGACAGTTACTCATGCTCAAAGTTGTTGGACACAGCTTTCCTTTTCTTCTCCCTTCCCCTCCCAGCTCATATAGGTACTTGTTTTGTCTAATCAAATGAACATTTATCTCCTGACAGGCAAGAGCTGACAATACTACAATCATCCTTCCCTCCATCCCTGGTTAACCAGAGATAGTTGAGAGGAAGTGATTGCAGAGAAGACAAGTCCTCAGCTCATGCTGCCATAGGCAATCAATTTGGAGCAAAGGTTCCATCTTGAAAATGTCAAACAGAATGAAAAAAGATAAAATCAAAAATGGTAAAGTCAGCTCCAACCATTCCTCTAGGACCAGCTGCTCTCTCAGGTTCTTCTAGCACAGCTAACAGCACAGCTAGAGGAGTATTTGCTTTGTGTGCCATGGGGTCCTCAGCCTCAAATTAATTGTCCCTCACCCACTCCTGCAATTTAAGAGAAACTGCTGGAGCATCAGTCCTGCCCACCAGTTTGAAAAAAGCAGTTTGCAATCCATGGTGGGAGCCCTCTCTCCTCTGATCCCAAATCCATTGAACATGCAAAACAATAGATTTCCTTCCCAGGCACCACAGCTAGCTGTCCATACACTAGAAAAAGAAAATAACCACTACTGAAATACATATATACCAAATGATAACAGTGGCTTCAGCCTGGAAGAGGTATTTTTCTTTACTAGGGTGGCCAGATATTCTGCTTTCCCCTTTCCAGTTCCTCTGAAGTTCTCCAAGATGCTATTTTGCCCCCGTGTTTCTTCAGGAAATACTTTTTTTTTTCCCCCCTGTCTCATGCTACAGATCTGAAAAGTAATCCATTGGAAGAGAAAGAAGATAGCCAGGCCTGGGCCCTGCTTCTTTTGCTGCTTGTCACAACATTCACTGAAAGGAACAGGAAAATAATGGCCAGGTTGACTTGGAAATATCAGACTGACCAGTGTTAAGATGAAGTAGCTGTGCCCTGGATGAAACCAGTCCAGAGGCATAGAGCAGGGTCAGCTGCTAAGGCAGAGGCTAAAATCACAGGGACTTCGTGAAGGGACTTACCCACTTTTTGTCTACTGCAATGCAAAGGGAGAAAAATCCCCTCAACAAAAGCACAATTTGAAAAGATTGGTATTGGCCTTGTCTTTTAAAACAGGTTACTGTTCCTACACAGGAAACAGTCATAGATTCAGTTCATTCTTAAATGCAGTGACCTCTAGAACCACCAGTGGTTAACCCCATATTAACAAAGCACCCTGTTGCACCAACTGCTCAGGAGAGGAGAGCTTCAGCAAAGTATTTCTGTCCTCCTCTGTCTTTAGATAGGTAGATGCTAACATCAGCTCTATCTACATCTCCCTATGCTCATCTGACTCCTGAAACTGGCAAGAAAATTTGGGTCAGAAATATGCACCCACACCTACACACTCTGCAGGGAGGGGACAAGCAGCCTCACCCTGAGAGTGCCTCAGACCACAGATATGTAAATTGTGTGAGCAATTGTCTAGACTGCACCTTTGGAGACTGACAAATGCCCTTCCAACACATCAGGCTCAGGAACTTGCTGATCCTACCAAGGGATGCACACAACCTTAGATGACTAAGTATATAACACCTTTTATTTGAGCCACTGCTGAGATAAAGATTAATTTTAGAAAATAATTCTTACATCAAACAGATTCCCAGTAGATAGTTGCAGAAAAGTCATTGTTACTCAGTGGCAAAACCACACATACACAAAAAGCATAAACCAAAGCCCCTTCCTACTGCCCTATGAGCCCTAACAGAAGATGTCTTGGGTGGCAGATGCATTTCTCTTTTTTTGCCCATAGATGAGCGCTGTTACATTTTATATTAATATAAAACTAACATCAGTAGAGAAGACAGGTGGTAGGAGAAATCCTGAAGGGAACTGAACCATTTGATCTTCTGATTTCAGGGACAAATTAGCACAGCACAGAATTTTGCAAGACCAGCCTCTTACAACCTGCTGAGAGGCATAAATTCAATTATTCCTTTTCCTCATCATGTCACAATAAAAATATGTATTTATCCACATAGACACATTAAAAAAAAATCAATAGGCATTTAGCAAGACCCTCTAGAATGTTCCTAATTCTTTACCAGAGTGGACCAGGAAGGCCTACAAGCACCAATGAATCTCAAACCATGCTGGACCTCACCCTCATCAATGCAGGAAACAATTATAACATTGCACCTTCTCCTCCCCAGAGGTTAAAAGGACCCTCCCAAAGCAACAGCTACATAAGGGAGAAGTGAAACATACTGAAAGCCATGGGAACACCAGAGGTCTAGCACAGTTCTCAAACCAACAAAGTAGCAGCTCACTATCACCTTTCAAGCTTCCCAGTCAGAATCAGCATTGCTTCAACCCCTGCCACTTTCAAGGAGATTTAACTGCTTCCACCAAAACAGAGCTGCTCAGGGCATTCATGGGTCCCCATGACTATGTAGTAACAAGAGCAATCACAGTGGCACCCTTCCTTGTGAAATCTTACCTCTTGCATTTTATCAGTGAAAACCTTTTCCATCCCCAAGATGAGAAAGACAAGATTTAAGGTTGGCCAAATACCTCCCAAGGCAATTCCATCCCTGTCGATCTTGTCACTTCAGCAAATGTTACAAGTTGGTGACCACTGGCTACAATTATCACTGAGGGATAAGCTCCTTCCTTGTGCCTTAAAGGATGCAGCAATTCTCTTTCTAGATCTTCAAAGGAGAGTGATGCCACACTCGCACAGGAGCTGCTGGCAGTGGGACATATTCTACAATAAAAGCCAGCAATGAATTCTCCTGGCAGCAGGAAACTCAGCAGCAGCAGCAAAGGCATGAGAATGTGCTCACGTACAGAGCATTCCACTGAATTAAAAAATAGGGCATTGATTTTGTTATTCATTTTTGTATTTAACTCAATATTAATCTCTGCATACAAATGCCTTTTCCCTATCACCACGTTCTCATGCCTCAGCAAAATTTCCAGTCAGCAGCAGAAACAGAGATGTAGGTCCTAAGAACAAATCGATCCATCTGCTACAAAGACAAACTGTATGTGAGATGAGAGCTCTGAGTGTGCTGTCACTCAAAGCCTCTGTTCTCATTTATCAGGGAGCACCTCCCGCCTGCACACGAGGAGAAGGGTGAAGAAAGGCAGCAACACTTACGCAAGGCGTGCCACTCATCCTGGCGGATTGTCTTGGTGATGTTGTAGGTAAGGTTCTTGGGGATGGTGGCTGAGGAGTAGTGGTACTTGATGTACGAGCACCGCTCAATTGCTCCTGGGAAAGGCAAAATGCAGAAAAGTGTGGTTAAATGAATGTAACATGTCCTACCAGCTGTAGGCCAGATGGGTTTGACAACCAAAAGCAAAGCCTAGGAGCAAAGCAATCCCTACCATCCCTGCCCACTGTGACAACCAGCACTGTCTCTGGCCCATGACAAGTAAGCTCAGATCCAAACTTATGATACAAGAAGTTTATCTTTCACACATTCCAGGGACCTTCCAGACTGGCCCTGGAGTGGCTGCCAGTGTCTGCTTTCACCATCAGATATCTGTGTGGCAAATTACCCCTTCTTTCATGTCTTCTCTGAACTATGAGCAAGCAACAGCCATGCAGTTACTGTAGAGAAACCATAAATTTATGTCTTAGTTCTTTGTGCAGTCATGGTCATGACTCAATATCCATACTTCAGGAGAGACAAAAACCCCTTTAATCTTTCCTTAAATAATAAAAAGCAACACAAAAAATGATACATATACATAGTGAACAATTTCCTGACCCCTTTCCACCCCATAGCAGAAGGATACATGACAGGCTACACTGTCTCTTGAAGGTACCCAGACACTTTTACAGCAGATTCAGAGAGAGAATTCATTTGCATCCCTGAACAATGAGGCTCAGATGGCAACATCAATGGTTGAAATAGGTAATTTTTTTCCTCTGTATTTTCCTCAGGATTTCACCTATGTTCCATGGAAAAGCACCATATGCTGCTTCTGATGTCTTCTGGTCACATCATAACATCTCCTTTTACAAATACTTTCCTTCCTATAAAATAATTGCCCCTCCAGGATCTGATCTCCTGGCATCTCTCTGCATAGTTAGTGTCCTTAGAAGAATGGTGTCTGGTGTAGTCTGATGCTTTCCATGAATTATAGCCTAGCCAAATCTCACATCTGATCAGAAACCTGTAACAGCATAACTGTTCTTGTATTGATGAAAGCCAGTTTTTCTACACTGCTTTTGCCAGCATTCTCAGCTAACACTGGCTTTATTAGACCTTCTCACTAATGTCGTATATGAAAATTAGGTGATTGGCTTTTGCATATAAAAATCATCTTATGACCAAGTTAATAGTTATTAAAGTTGTTAAGATAGTTAATTGTTAAATACCTTTTAATTATGAAGTTTCCATGCTCTCTGTAAATCCATGTCCCGCCCCAGCAAATGATCTGATTGGTGAAAGAAACTTTTGATGTACCTCAAAACCCACCACTCATGCTGGGCCATGGGGCTGGACAGTGGGGAATTCTGGGAAGGGCCAAGAGGGTAGAAAGGGCAGGCCCTTACAAGGACCCTCCCCTTTTTCCTCCTGGCAGAGCTTCTGGACACATCGTCTGCTACTATCCTGACACTGGGTAAGTGCGGGGGGGAAGGGCCTACCTCTGTTCAGAGACCTTTATTTTATTTTAAGAGAATTTTGCCTCAGATTAGCTGAGATTAATCCAGCGCTGAAGATTTCTGCTGTGGGCACATAGCCAGTTTGGCTTCAAGGGTCTCCGATCCTGTGATCTCAGGGTTTTTCTATTATTCTAATTTAAGAATTTGGACGCTATTATTTTTCCAATTTATTTTTCTCATAATAAACAATTTTTTTTTTAATTAAAACAAGAGTTGCCCTTATTCCTGACAACTAAGATGTCAGATTCAAAGCTCATGGAAGTCATTTTCTCACTAACGTTATTTTGGCTCAGGCCTTTGATAACTAGGTATCCTTAATGTGGTTGGCCATGCTGTTTGTTACTAGCTACCACTAGTCAGAGAAGCAGCTATGCCAGAAATGCTTGTATGTATTAAAAATACATTAAGACAAGTACTCAATAGAATAAATTAAATGAAGAAATGAATTATGTAAATAATAAAGAGCACTATACACAAGGAGGCAGGTAGAGGACACTTACTGCCCGCCTGAACTGAAAAGGCAGACCCATTAGCCTTATATCAACAGTTCAACGGGGTAAAATATGCTTTTAAACCACTACAAATCCAGGTTTCTACTAAGGGTTGTAAGAGACTACTCAGTCTGAACTTAGATCATAGACTATGAACTCACAGCATAAAGAAAACCCATGAAACAAGTTATTAATTACATCACAGTCTACCAGCATCTTCCAAAGTTAGTGCAATATAAACATTTGAGGTCCTCATTGTTTTCTTCTCTTTAAGTATTCTTCACATTCTGCCTTTGACAGCAATTAGATTAGACAAAGCCAAATATTATAGGGGGAAAAGGCAAAATATTTACATATGTATCCGCCTGCCCTGACAGCGTGATGGGCTTCTGTGTGAGTCTGCACCATCTGGGCACCAAATGTACGCCCAGAATTAAAGTTTCAAACTAAGAATAGTATTTAAATAAAAAGACAGCTAGTGTGCAAAGAGCTTTAAAAAATCCCCAAATCACAACCTAGTCTTCTTACAGGTTTTCCTATCCCCCTTTTGCTTAGTTGCTTTCATAGATTAGAAGCATCAGCAAGAAAACAACAAATGCTTATTTGTCAGAAATTAATCTTTAAGTTATCAGATACCTGCCCAAACAAGAGATTTATATAGAATAGTAGAAAGGGATACAGAGCCAAGATACAAAATAAAAGCTTACAGAAGGAAGGGAGAAAAAAATCCTGTTCTATTTGCAGCTTTTCTGGAACCAAAAAGGCTAATTTCTAGTAAGGTCCATCAGATTTCTAATTCTGCAAATACTTTTGGTAGTAATGCAGCAAGCTGTTCAATATCACTTTTATCACCAAAGCCTAAAGCAGAAAGAGATTATGGTCTGAATTCAGGTCATCACTTGACCATATCCATAATTTTGGGCTTTTGCTTATTTCCCCATGGCTCTAATGAGACTTAAGTACACAAAAATATCTTTGGGACCACTATCAGCAACGGTGGGCAAATAAGGCATGGTATAGTATTTGGCATGGCAGTTCAGAGAGGGCACCAAAGCCCTGCCAGCTCCACCAGGGAGCAATGGTGTCCACTCAGCAGAAAGCCCCAGCAGAAGCAGGCAGTACCGTACTGAGAAACTCGAGGTTTTCATGGTCCAAAATGACAACACTTGTGATTGCTTGGCATTTAAACATGAACCACTTATTTAAACCCACTCTCACAAGTGTAGGAGAGTGACTATGCTGAGTCAATGCAACTACATCAGCTTATATCTGACTAGAGTTGAGATTTAGCTTTTGAACCTAAGAAAGAGGCTTTCAGTTGCCCGGACCTGCCAATAAAAATTAGGAGAAGGGTGAGTTTATGGGCAGTGATGATTTCATACTTCTGATGTTTCCCTACTTGTTCCACACAGAAGAGAACAATGTTCAAGATGCCCAAAGATCCAAGTCCTGGAGATCCCTATGAGAGCAGAAACAGCAAGAGCAGCAAGGGTCAGAACTACTGCTCTGCTGGAAATTCTTCTCAGAAAAGTGCTACAAAGTCCTTACCTTCAGAAGAATTAATAGCTATGCTCAACTCCAGTCTTTGGGATAGGAAGCAAAGCAAGCTTTCCCTTCCATACCCTCAATAGGGTAACAGCAATTTATGGAGCACCTCCAGCCTTCAGCACTAACTTAGAAAGACCAAATGCAACTGCAGCTTTGCTCTGCACTTTGCTCCAATAACTGGGAACATTATTTATAGAGCAAAGCAGTGAGTGGGGGTTTTTTCACCTATGAGCTGCTATAGCAAGAGTTGTAGCTGGCCACAAGAAACACAAAATCCACCACAAAGCTGCTCCAGGGACAGATGCAGTATATCCCATATTTCTCTGACCAAAGGGAAATGCTTGCTGAAAATCTTAAAGAAAAGCAGCTGACATCTTCCAACAGAGTGCTAAGAAAAGGATCAGCAGAAGGATGCAACTAGCACCACGCAGAGCAAACCTCAGCCGTACCAGCCATCACAAGCACAGATGCTCAGGGGATTCAGTAGCTGTTAACTGTGGCTGGCAACCCCCTGTTCCTGCAAAAGCCAACAAACAAATCTGAGATAAGGAAATTAGAGATAGCTTCATCCTGAGCAGCTAAGTACTCACAGCATCAAACATGCACCTCCTCTTACTGACCTACCTACCTGCTCAGTTTCCTTCCCATATCTGCTGATCATTGCTCCATACTATCACCTTATTGTTCTATAATACTTCCTCTTCTCTCCATCACAAGAAAAACTTTTAACCTAGGCCATGGCAGAAATATCACCTGAAAGCACTGATTTTTTCTATTCAATTTTCAAAACTTTAGCAACCAACACCCTGATGTTACTTGCTGCTAGAGAAACTCAGCTACCACTGCATTACCAGGACTGTAAACACCATCCCAGCAGAGGCCTCAAATTGTTTGGTAATGCAGGGTATGACTGTACCATTATCCCACTCTAAGCAGAAGAGGGTTGAGAACAATTAAAAGCAAGGTCATACTGCTGGTGTCCATACTGTATTTGTCTGGTGGGTAAACACAACTTTTTCAGAACTTTTGGACCAGTCTTTCTTCATCACCATTGTGCTCCTACTACTCCCTTAAATATAATATTTCAACTCTTTCAAACTGCTCCAAGTAACAGTCTTTACCATGGTTAATTTAAGAAATAGAATGGGAACTCAAAATGCCACCAAAGTATTGGTTACTTCCGTCCTAAATTTTGGATCTCAGAAGCACGCAGAGGCGTTTGCCCAGTGAGGTCAGTTTGACTTTTCCAAAGGTGGTTGCCAAATTTCATGAATTTACAGCATCAATGTGATCATATAGTTTAGTCTTCTGCATAATACAGACCAACCCACCTGAGAGCTGGCAACAGAAAGTAGTCCTTGAGCTGGTCTTTCACCACTGGTAATCTGTGAGAGCAGTTAGGTGACAGTAATATCAGTTCAGATCCAGCCCAAGATGGCACAGAGTTATTTGCATGGGTTATCTGAGTATACTCCCCTCATGTCTTGAGGACTAGAATATTTCACATTTCCCCCCACCTCAGCTTTCAGGGCTGCAGATTGTGGAACCATCCTTAAAGGTTCAACTACAGATTAACTCAAGGCCTGTGAATAAATTACCTTTGGTAGCTAGAGGACTTGCAAATCCAGATAAAATTTTCTCCCACACTAAGATTCTTTGCAGCAGTACCTGAGTTAGAGCAATCAGGCATCTCAGATGCAGGGAGCCAGCAGTTCACTCACTCTGGATGAGGTATGGTGTAGCCATTTCAGACTCCACAAGCTAGGACTGAGGGGCACCTCACATTCTGTAACATACAGAGAACTGAACCATGGGGTACCCATTCTTCTCTTATAGTATGCATATTGATTTCTAAGAAGGATCCAGCTGTAAAACCAGTATTTGTTTTACTACATTTCCTATCCAAGCTTTTGATATTAAGAGCTTCCCTGAAAAGACTGGTGTGGATATTCTGAGCCTTTGCTAGTTCCAGGCAGCTCTTCCTCCTTCTGTGTTGCAGATACCTCTGGATGAACTGTTTGTAGCAAGCAATTTATTCCACAAAATTCACCCTTTGTGCTAGTTCTAATTTTCACAAATCTGTTTGAGAATTCCTACACGAACATTTCCTAGTAAAAGGAACCTTAGCCTCTGGCTTGCAAACTGCATTCACTACATATATTTGCTCTTCATTATGAGAAACTGCCTTCTGTATGAGAGATTGCCTTAGTCACCCAATGAGGGAACAGTAACCAAACCATGGAATTATCTCCATAGCAAACAGAGATGTAGATTGGTCATTAGCCTCTAATTGTTTCACATTATCTTCAGAAAATCTGTAGAGCGGAGGAAGTTCACAGTGGGTTGTTTTTTTCTTAGCATAACATTTCAGTAAGGTTTCCAGAGGCTATAATCATAGTTAGGACCAGGATTAGGTTACAAAAAGCAATTCCACGTGGCATATGTATCTGTTATTGTCTTAGAAGTCTTCTCCCACATGGAAAAGTTCATTGTTTAATTGTGTTAACATTTTTGCATCCTTCAAACTAGCCCTGGCCATTCAGGCTGGTGCAATTTCAGAATTATCACCCTCAGATGCATGTGCTGCCCTCAGTTACTTTAATCATTTCTTATGAGTCATCAAAACTCATCTGGAGGTACCTTAATATAGACAAGACTGTTGCAGTTTCAGCATGAATTAACTGGTCAAATTAAACCTTGGAGGAGGATAGAAGGAGAAATTAAGTTCTAGTTTGACCAGCTGCTATGACAGAACTGCAATCAGAGATTGCAATCAAATTGCAATCATGCAATCAGGTATGCTGACTAGTTAATGAACTCAGGATGACTTTTTTTAATGAAATCTGATACTTATTAGAAAATATTGCAACACCTTTAACAGGATTATTTTGTTACTTGTAGAGTAATACTAACCATGAAAGTACTGGTTACATAACTTTTCCAGATCTATAAATAGATTAATAACAAAAACATAGGAATGCTATTCTTCTGCATTAACTGTAGAAATATTTATGTTAAAAGGGTTCTCTAGATGTCAACCAGCCCAATGCTCTGCTCAAAAGAGGCACAACTCCAAAGTTAAAATAAGATCCAAAGATAGCTCATGTTGCTCAGGGCCTTGTCCAATCAAGATTTAAATACCTTCAAGAATGGAGGTGCACATCCTTGAGCGCCTACTCCAACATCTGACCACCCCTAATAGCTAATCAGAAATTCCCTTGGTGCCACATGAATATTTTGAATAATAGAATACCTAAGAGTAAAGGGCTAAAAATCTAGGAAGAATATGCAAAAGGCACTACCTTAATCAACATGTCTTGTGAATATTCATTAACTTATATGCATAAATAGAAGCCAATGTTTTAATTCATGAAGCTCAACATAGATTTTCAGTTGCAGCATGGACCAAATTACTAGAACAAGAGATATTTCTTCCTGACTGACTCTGGCATCATCCTGCACTGAGGTTCAGCTTGATCTGCCAGTTCGACTTGTTGCTACTTGTCCTAGATAAAGTGAAACAACTCCTGGTGCTCATTGTTACTTGCTGTGAGCTGCCAGGACACTGGGCTGATGTCTCCCTTCAGTTGATGAGTTGGAGTTTCTGTCTGTTTGGTTTAAGGCTCAGTTGCTAGCCCCAAGCTGCCTCCCCTTCAAGCGGGTAGAGGTGCACTGTCAGGTTCTACTCATCCTCTGGATATCTGTGTAAAATCAGAGAGGAATCTGATCCAGTGCCCTTCCCCATTTGCAGACAGATTCAAGGGTCACATATTGGGAGAGACAATGAACATGTCTATGGGAACACATGACATGGATCAGGAGTGCACTTCTGAAAAGGACCACCTGGTCATGTCTAGTTACCTTGCTTTGGTTCAGAACAAAATGTGCTGTGAGATGATGCCCATTAGATTCTCCACAAATAAAGCTAAATCAGTAGATGTGCTAATGGAAATTCAACTAATGGTACAAGAGCAGAGCCAGTTTGAAGTAACATCCCCTCCTTGAAAACACAAAGTGAACATTAGCACAAATTGTTTCTTTTAAATTCAACTCTGCCATAGCACACCAGCAAAAAAACCAACCAAAATTTCAGATCACCAGAAAAGTTTTGTACAGCCACAAAACTTCATTCATCTGTAACTTGTTTTGATGCCTTTGAAGAACAATTTTAAAGCTGTATTTCAACTAGAAGTCTGAAAAACATACTTGGAAAATTCTACAGCATTTTTCTAAATTTCAAAGGTTTTTTTTAGCTGAAACCACCAGCCACTTTAGATTAAGTTCCACAAATGGTTCTGTTCCCTTGCATGCTTTTTGCTTCAGAAACAATTTTCTACGTGAAAATAAACAACAATTTCCTAACTGTACTTAAGTGTAACTATAAATGTACTCACAAACACATTAGGCACCTGTATACTCCCTGTGGGGTAAAATGCAGAAAGCCTGCAGTGCAGCCAGCTAGGTAGCTGGTGGCAAATGGATATTACAAAATACAATGTCATTTAAACTTTTTTACATGTAGACACCCTTACTGACCACCAAAAAACACAATGAACATGGAACTTCAGGGAAACATACTCAGAAGACAGCAGCATTATGTTCTACCTGAAGGAAAAGCTTGCTTGTATCCCCTGAGCTCAGAGCCACTGAAAGGATGGAGACATAAAATAAATATTTTGTCCACAAAATGGCACTTACCCAGAAAATACATTAACAGAATGTACAGCTTAAAGATTTTCATTAGGGAAGTGAGCAAACATTTTTTTCAGAGTGAGAAGCAGAACCTTTGATGCTCTTTTTTCCTTCCATTTTTCTTCTACAGCTCATTTCACTTAACTTCCAAATAAAGGCTCTCTCAGAGCCTCTGCTTAGTGAAACTTGTTAGGCAATGCTCAGCTGGTAAAGCAGCCTTGTAAAAACTCAGCAGGGGGGATGGTTGAAAGGATCTAACACACTGTACTATACTGTACTATCCGTACAGAAATGGGATAATAGACAAGCGTGTGCCATTCTCATTCTTCCCAGGTCATCTGGGATGAAAACCTGCCAGCTCCCTTTCAGTACTGACCCACTAGAACTCTAGAGATATAGAAAAAAATCAGATACAATGCACACATGAAAAAGAAGCCATCCCTAAAGATAATGGATCTCCAGATACACAACAGCTTTGTTGTGTGTGGGCTTTATGTGACCAGATCCCACCGATTTCAGACTTACACCTACATTTCAATTGCTGTTTCCACACCAAAACATCTCAATTTTCTTTTCAACCACTGTGTGAGCAAAGACAGAGGTGCAGAAGATATGTGCACATGCACTGAGCTGACAGCAACATTTTCAGAGTAGAGAAAAAATAAAGTGCTTGAGCAGCTTTTGCCAGGCCTGTTCCTCACATGCTCTCTGGATAGCCCAGCAAATAGCAGCTTGCTTAAAGCCACCAGCTGGCAGAAGATAAATATTCCACCCATGATAAGAAAAGAATCCAAGTATGAGACCAAAAGCTGAATTTGCATTGGAAAGTGATGAGCTCACACTTTCTCTCCAGGGACCAAGGAAAGGGGGCTGGCAAGGAAGCAGGAGCAAGAAGATGGTTATGAAACACTTTTTTACTTTAGCTATTAATAACAGTCTCCAAGCCACAGGGCACTTGAGAGGAGGAAGGCATCTCCTTGCTTCTATTAATCTTTTTGTCCACCTATTTGCTTTGGGCTGGCCACAGGGGAGAGGGAAGCAGAGCACAAATGAAAAGTTAAGGAGGTTAAAAGGGCTGAAAAATATTTGCTCCTACATGTTTGGAGGCAGAAATTAAGTGATCAATAAAAAGTCAGTGAGACAGCAATTACCAATAAAAACTCACTGATGACCCAATAGCTCATGGAACAAAGTAATATCTCAGCACTTCTGTCAAGCCAAAGAAAAAGCATAGCAAAAGCTATTCCATGGACAGGCTTCTTTTATATCAATATATGTCTTATGATTCTCATAGTAAGATGCTCCCATGAAGCTTGGTGTTTAATGAACCAGTTTTAAAACCTGTTTCAAAGAGATGTCAAAGAAGCAGGGTCCCAGATTGCCAAGAAGAAAATAAGGGTGGATCCACTGATACCACTCATTCTGAGTATCTGTGATCACATGCAGTGAAGTCTAAGGGTGCCTATCCCTCTACCTTGGATAGCTGTTTTACATGCTGCTTTGCAATGTAAATGTGGCTTTCTAGACACATTGAGTCCTCTTCTTAAAGTGAGAGGAACATAAGCTCTTCTCTGTATCCCCTGTTAGTTTACAGCAAGCACCAAAAACTGCAGAGCTGGAGAAAGCATTTAATTTTCTTGTAGCACTTCAACCTTGTGTTTAAAGAGCAGAAATCACAACGTGAAAGAATCATTCTGACGCTTCCATGCAACATTAAGGAAATAAGGCTGAGACCTAACTCAGACAAATCTCCCAGAAGATCCCACTTACAAAGGATCTTACACTTACATTTAGCACTACAGCAGTCTCTTAAAAACACCTTTCAAACGAAAGGACTTCTGCAGGCTATGCAACATTTTTATGACATCATTTTCTTGTAAGTTTTGTCCTGCAGCTAAGTGCAGGGGTGGCAGGCAGAGTTCCACAACTTTCACTAGAACATAATAACTTGTGGTGAGGAGAAAAGAGAGGGAAGAATGAAGTTTGTGGCAGGCGTCACATGGTAGGGATTTAAAGCAATCTAACTAAGGAGACAGTTTTTCCCTGTCTTAAGCATTGGCTTATAGTCAAAAAGCATTTTGCTTATGTGTTGAAGTTAAGATGCATTTTTCTAACTCACATGTTACATATAAAAGGTGAATTGGCTTGCCTTAAATTTGGGAAGTGCACCACCATTAGCATAGATCCTGTTTTGCACATTTTAATTTGAAGGTAACTAGGAGAAACCACAGTATTTGAAATTATCTCAATTCCAAAAGCAGAAATACCAGCAGGAAACTAGCCTATCAAAGAAATAATTGAGGAAGAAATCCAGCATCAGCTTTTCAAACAGGCTGGGCTTTTTCCCGTATGAGCAGACTACAGCATGGATAGACCAGAAAGAATACACCATGCTATTCCCATAAACTGTTCTCTCTGCATCCTGTGCTGATAAGAGACTATATCCATCCATCGAGGACTCTATTGAGACTTTACAACTGTGCAAACAGAAGACTTTGGACATATTCTCTCTTTGGTAGAAAGATCCCATTCTTAAGTACATCCTTATATTTTGGATTCTCTAAGATGCATTAGTCTTTTTTTATGCTGTCCCTATTCTAGTTATTCTAAAAAAAATTAGGGTACTGTGGTTGGAATAAAGACATTTTCAAGACATCACTTCATACACAAGAAAGTATTTCCCAGACAAAGATCCCCTGCAGTTACTAAATGTATGTGCAGAGTAAAGCTAACAGATGAGATCATCCCTAAGTGAGCAGATTTTCTCCCTGCAAGTCCATAATGTTTCTAGCCTCAAACTCTACCAACTGAAAAACTACTCAGATCACATAGCCTGATGGACAAAAACTACTAAAACTACCTTGAAATAAACATTGATACTTTTTCCTGGTGAGTGGAGACCATTAAATTATACAGGCAGTATGTATAATGGCTCTCCAAAGTGAGAAACAGTTTCATATTTGGCCATGTTCTTCCCCTGTAAAGTCATTCCCTGGATTGTCCCTGTTCAAATTATTAACTGGTGAGCCATCATCACTAAACTACAAGGATACTCCATCTTCCTTTGTAAGGGAGTACACATTCAGAGGGACAAAAGACTGCACAGCTCACTGGCCTGCCCTTGCAAGGCTGTTTGCTGCACTAATGTAACTGGACTTACTATTGTGCATGAGGGCTTGAATCAAACAAAGGCCTTGAGAAATTGAATGTTATGTAGATATTTAAAAAGATGTCCTTGAATAGTCAAACAAACTGAAAGACAACTAAAAGGAAAAGGAAAGGAAGATAAATATGGTGGTAAGAAGATCAGACAACTGTACTGTGAAATCCAAGACGAGTAAAGGCACAATTTGGTCATTCTAAAACCTATGAACCACAGATATTGTTAATCTCTCTGCAGCTGTCTGAAATCATAAGTGGTTTCTCTTGTCAGAGGGAAATTATTCTTGAAGAAGTATTTGAAATAGGAAAAGTTGGTGGATGTGATCAAAAAATATTTTTCCAATTGACTGGACTGTGCCCTTACTTATCCGGTGATGAGTTTTGCAATACCATCATATGCCCTTGTGTACAGAAGGCTTAGGCATTAAGCACCTCTCCACAAATGCCACAGTAATTCATTTCTGGTGCATCAAGTTCTTGCTGCACTCAAATGTACTTCAGTCAACAACTTTGGGCTAGAATCTCAATATTGCTGCAGACACTCTGCACCAAATGACAATACATTTCACAGCAGATGAAAATACTGGAAGGATAAATGCCCTTGCATGGGGGTAGAGGGAACCAGAAAGTGAGAAGTGACCAACTTATCTCCAGCCCCAGCCTTCCCTTTGCTTATTCCCAGTACAAATCTGCAAGGATCAGGGTATGCCAATAGCTGCCAGCCATGGGAAAGTTAGCAGTGGGATGACCTGTTGCCAGCATAATCTTGAACAAGGAATTAAGTTGCTCTAGCCAAAGCTCAAAGGTATTTAGTATCCAAGCTTTCCTAATAAAAATATCTGTGTACAATCTGCCATCACTTTAGCTAAGATTCATTACATTTCTCTTAAGACAGGCATATGATGTGCTTTAATGCAGAAATAAAAACCAGCAGAAGCCAGCCCAACTTATGTAACAGGGCAGCAGAATAGAGTAGGGAAAATCCCCACAGGTCTAAAAGTATCTATTTTTTTTTTCCATACCAAATAAAGTTAGATTGTTATAAAATCTTGGACCCTAGCTTAGGCTCAGAGCCGATGTATATTTAAATGTACTAAGGTGTGGGATGAGAATTTCTCATCCCATCTACTGCTGGGTCAGTGCAAATTGGAGGGCAGATGGGATTTGCTTTGGGAGGATATTGTGTCATGATGCTCCCTTGCACCTATAACATTCTCTTGTCTTTCAGTAAATGTCATCTACTGCTTTTTGCACCTTCCCACCTGAAATGTCAAATGAAATCAGAGGGTCACAGTGTGAAGATCTACTCACTGCAATGTAAGATGTTCTGACCAGGACAAGCTGGACTAAATATTTCTGCTGCCTGTCAAGAAAGAGGTATAGACTGAAAGACAATTCAAAGTACACTGAGCAGCATTAGGTAATACAATTCCATGGATGGCAGCAATAATCATTGTCTGAAAGGCGAGCACTGCATATCTGAAGACCTTTGTCACCACCCAATACATCCCACCATCCCTGTGCCTGATAGGCCAGCAGAATCCCACCAGAGTCTATAGCCTGAAGTGTTATTCAGTCCTTTACAATTCAAGAACCTGCTTTATGATCCTCATTCTGATAGAGATGGGGCAACCATATCCCAAAAGATCCAACACCATACACAGGACCAAAGAAGAGCTCTCTTCCGAGCATCGCTTGAAAGGTGCAGAACAGGCCTTTAACACCACACTGGTGAAAATCAGATTTAGAGAGAAGGGGCTAGAGAAGGCATTTATTCAGACACTGTCAGCTCAGGATTTGCCTTTTTTCATCTATACTCCTAGTCTGAACTTTAATAAATGCTCGTGTCTCAGTAGCCTCTGATAGCACCCAGTGGGACCAATGCTGTACAATTACAGTGAACAGAATCTGTGCCCTGAAAGACTTTTGCTGATCCTGTTTAGTACCTCCCCTCATCTAGTTCATTTTGTATAATATGTAAAGATAAGGCTTGAACTGCAATGTTTGATCTTAGAAATTATAAACTCCATGATTCAGCATCCTATGTGCTTCCAGACACATTTTTATCTGTAGAATTAATTCTAAACCCAAGTGTTATTATAGATGGTTGTATTCCACTTTCTATTTTAGTTACTAAAATGAATGAATGTTTCACTTTCTATTTTAGTTACTACTCTAAAAATACCTTGCACAGTCTATTTCTCAATAATATCTCAAACTATTTATTAAAGACAGTATTGCTGCCCAGCATTAATTTACATACTATTTCCCTCCCAGAAGTCAGGCCTTCTGTTTCCTACCTCTGTATACCAACATGGGGACACTAACTCACAGACAGGGCAATCCTCTTTGCTATAGGTCTACATGTAGACTTTAATCCATCATTCTATTAACTCTAATTTATTTAATACAGTAGATCTCTATTCCACCCCTCCAAACATACCAATTACAAATTGAGGCAATAAAATCGTGAATAGCAAGTAATCACTGCTTGTCCCAAGTCAGGGACCAATATCTTCCTAAAATATGAAACTCTTCCTACACTAAATTTCAACATGGCTTAGGAGAAGGACTGAGCAGATGTTAACCCACCCTCCCTAACTTTCTTTCTTCTTATTTATTCAGGGGCTGTTCAGCTATTTTTTAGCTATTTGTTCAGCCTCTCAGGGTCAGAGCACAAAGCTTCAGTTCACTGAGTGCAGTAAGAAGTGAAAAAGATCCAGGATGATTCTAAACATGCCTCCACTGGACATCAGCCACTCTGAAGAAAAGGATGAAGACAACATGCCAACCTAACAGAAAACACACTCTTTGGAAAACATCTAAACCTTTAAGAAAATATGCCATTAGCTTTATTCTTGTCTCCTAGGGCTCTGCTATAATGGGTTTAATTACAGCACTTGTGACAAAAATCATAGTAAAGAGATAACTGCAAGCTGATCTTGCCCAGAGATTCCACCCATCAGGGTAAGAGCCAAATGCAGCACCAGGAAGAGATTGCAGTACAAGCTCAGTGAGTTGAACATGCAAATCAGTTTCATCAAAAATATTTCTAAGTACAGCCTACCTTAAAGGGAACAAGAGATTAAGGTGGCAGGCACAAGGCTGAGATTAAGGAAGCACTCCCAGGACAAGGAGACTTAGGAAGGAGAAAGAAGCAAAATGCTCATCATGTACTGCAGCAGAAATACAGTAAGGGTGCACAAGTGCCAGACTCACTGGCAGCACAGTCAATATCCCAAAATAAAAACCCAGGTCTGTTGTATGACATCACTGGAATCAGCTAAAGATGACATGTCCTCAGACAACTGATCAGCCTGATCATGTCTAAAGAAAAGAACATCCAAGTTTAGATCGTTAACAGGAGGGGTTACAGCATTTACACTTGTAGCTACACAACTGGGCACCAGACATAAAATAAATCAAGTGAAAAAGAGCTAGCAGCACAGAGCTCTAAAAGGAGTGAGAAATCAATTCCCAATTTCTGGAATTGATAATATTATCATGTATGTTTGTATAACTCATTTGCAAATGTGGTAGATTTTACACCATAAGGATAACACAGCTGTTCTGAATATAGCCCCAGCAGATTCAGGACGCAGGGAGAACCATTCTCAGTACAGGGACACAGTTCAAGTAAAATACTCCAGTCCTTGAATATCAGCAAGTGAACAGCTCTCAAATGTGCAGGAATGTGACTTCACCCACACAAAAGAAAAGCCTTTGCCAGGAGCACGCACAAAGGCAAGACCGGACCTTGACACTTCATAATGGACTAAAGAAAAGACACTTGGGAAATACAGAATCATAGAATGGGTTGGGTTGGAAAGGACTTTAAAGACCACCCAACTCTAACCCTCTTGCCACAGGCAGGGATGCCTTTCACCTGGATCTGATTGCTCAAAGCCACATCCAACCGGTCTTCAAACTCTTCCAGGGTTCCAGAGCTTCAATATTTTTCTGAGATTTAATAAACATCTTTCCAAAGTGAGTGAGCAAGTGGTCTAGAATTGTAGAGAATGGCAGAAAACACGAATTTCCAGATAGTATTTTCCACATTTCAGCAAAAAATCTTCCCTACAGGAAAATAATCAAGTTATCTTAAGAAATGAAAAATAACACTACTCATCTGTTACTCTATAGACTTTCAACTATGGAATAAAGATTTTACTATGAAATTGCATGACAATAACTTACTTTAAATAAGAATATCAAGTACTCTTGACATATAGACAATGATATTTAAGAACACTTAGGTTGTCTTGAAAAAGAGGGAGCAAAAGAAAATACCTTGGTTCTCTGTTTAGATTTGCTACAGACTTGGTAACATTTACTGTAATTTAGCAGTGCTATGGCAATGACTAGGAACTTTGGTCTTGGACCAGGTTCCCATGAGCCCAGGTGCTGTGTGATTGTGAAACTAATACTGCTCCAGCCCCAATTTCTTCACCATTTGATAAAAATTTCAAGTGTTTCTGCATGTCTCCAATATCACACCTATATGCTGATTTTGTACTGGGGTAGAGAGATGTACTTAAACAATAAAAAATAATAGCTACATATACTACTAATACTCAAAATCCAAGAAAAGACATAACCAAGTGGAATGATCTCATGATGCTCAAACCATACATGTCACCCACAAGAGTTGCCACTGGAGGCCAAGCCTGCAATTTTATTACTCATATTATACCAGGGCATAAAACAGCATCTGAAATAGTCCTGGTTGTTTAGAAGACTCAGAAGCTCGTACCCCAAAAGGAAGTAAGAACATGCAGACTCTTGAGGTCCCACGAGGAAGTAGGACATGGTCATGCAAGCTGCACATTGCCTCTGTGGCCACCTTTAAGCCTCAACTCATGCTCCTGATTTAGTCAGGTGCCTTTTGCCCAATTAGGATAATTTAAGTCTGATGCTTTGATCATTGTGGAGCCCTGATTCCATGCCATGAAGTACAAAAACAGTAAAGGGGTTTACTTCAAACAGTTGCACATGACCCATGGCAATAATATAATACTTGAATCACTTCAGCACTGGACAGCTCTGCAACTTCTCAGCACTGATGCCGCAGAACCAGAGGCCCAAAAATGCTGACCTAGACATGAAGCTGAGCATGATTTCCCCTCAGCTATTATTCCTAATCCTATAAAGTGAATCTGAGAAATACAATGTGGTCGGCATGCACAATAGTTGAAGGATGCCAGTCTCATTTCTAATAGGAGAAAAGCAGACACATCACCACAGATACCCTTACTAGGAGAATATTTATGAGGAGATTTTTAAATCATTTTTAAGCTATGCTATATATAGTCAGTTACTTACCTGTATCTGGAGAAGGTTGGTGCCTGCTGGATCCTCAGCCCAGAGTTAGAAAGGACAGGGATCATCACTCACATGCCTTGTCAGAAATGGGTACTATCATACTTTCAGCAAGGTGCACACTTGCAGCTGTGCTGCATCAAGGATGCAGTCAGGCATTGTGAACTGCATTGCTCTGCCACATCACTTGAAAGCATAATGGAAGGTTCTGACAGTATCTTTCATTAGGGTTAGGGCTGTGCTGCTCTCATCAGTCAGAAGGAAAGCGGAAGCACTGTTCTGCCAGAGTCCAGAGCATGTCTTGGCAAGCAGGCCCAGACTCCTGCATCATGAATTACCTGGTTGGAAGAATTGCAGCTTGTTTCAATACTGAAAATAAATATCCCTTTTATTGGTTTAACCTTTGGTTCCTTAACCCTGCAATTCACCTCTCTGAACTACAAACAACAATCACAATTCATGACTGTTTAGGGAGGGGCAGTAGCTTCTCCCTATTCCAGAAAAGGAAGTGTGAACTGCACTATTTAGCATGAACCCACACCAGATGATAATGAAATGAATTAGCAATAAAAATTTATTTCATGTATAAAAGCCTTTTAAAAGAGAAATAAGCCAGGTTCCAAATTACCATTAAAATTAACTTCCATTGATGTTCTGCCAGTGCTGCTGAACTAATATTCTTTGCAGAAGCTGAGTGAATTGATGATTGAGTGGTATCAATTAACATGAACTGTTGTGCTAGTTGCTTCATTTGGAGATCAAAGCATTTTGTTCTAAGGAGAACAGAAAAATGTAGCACCACTAAGGCTTCCCCCGTCTGCATCTTTCTCCATTTCCAGTACCTAATCTCCAGCATGACTCACATTCTTTCCCAAGAATAACTCTCTGTATTTAAGTAACCAGCAACCATAAAGTCAAAACAAAAATTCCATCTTCCAGGAATTAAAGCTCTAAATAGAATAGTTCACAGACCACAGGCAACCGAAGTGATGTATTACAGAGCTATCACTCAACTAACTATGGCAGAGTGATGTTCAAGTGACTGGATTCGGCTGGTGCTGGTGTCTCTCCCTGTGGCTCCTTGGCAAGATGACAAATCTTTGTTCAACGTGGCTGCCTGTTTTTTCATACATTTCCAGGTAAAATTACTGAGTCTTTCAGCCCTCTTCCTTGTCCAATGTCAATTTGAGAGTGTGATGCTTATATTTTGCTCAGCATATAAACCACCCATTTTTTTCGATCCATGCCAGTGTGTAGAGGAATGGCTTACCTCTCGAGGGCATTCGCTTTTTGAATCCCAAGAAAATCTGCACAGCCAAGACTGGTGTTTAGAACTAACAACATAGAAGAACAATAGTCCTATAGAAGAACAATAGTCCCTTGAGCCACATATCCTTGGGGAAGTAGATATAAATATGCTATCATACTAACTTAATACAATGTATGTTATCATGCTGACTTAGCTGACTACAATACAGAAGCTGCAGAAGTTGCAGAAAAGAGGTAATAGTAGGCATGCGCTTTAAAAGCCAATCAAAGAACAGAAAGCTGTGCGTGAACAAGACCTTCAAACCGATCAGCTATTAACCAAGGGCGTGTGAACAAAGCGATTAACCAATCAGACAATGCGTGAACAATGTATGATGATAATAGAAAACGTATAAAAAGGATACCATACTAAACAATAGAGGGAACAAGTTGCTAACTCACATCTGAGTCGTCTCTTGATTCCCGAAGCCTGTCTCCTACACCAGTGAGCTGCAGCTGGAAGCACCTAAGCAGTGAGCAAGTTGTGACAACAGCCAAGGAACACCAAGAAGGGAAAAATTACATATTGAAAGAATTCTGACTGCCCCAGAAGCTCACACACATTCTGTCAGGTCACTCAAAACACTCCCAATCAGCAGTCTAAACTGAAGCAAATGTCTGGGGAACAGTGCACAAACTATTTTGGCCTTTATGATTTGTGCCCAGTCATCATCTGGGTGTTTTGCCTTTGACCCAGGCAGGGTAGGACAGGTACACAGGCTCTGTCTCAAGGCTTGCCCTCACCAGAGTTTCTCTGTACTGACTGCAAGTCCCATTGTAGTAACCAAATTCAACTAAGTAGTTTACCTGGATTTCAAAGCAGGCAAATTCACTGCAACACACTCCAAATGTGGGATGTCAGCAAACACCTACTAAAACCACGGGAAACAGATTCATGGGATTTGTTAATATTAGCATCTATATTAGCACAAGAGTTATGCCTGAAAGGAATGGACAACTTAATACCTCAAGTACATCCATTGCTTCTCTTTGCTCTTTAGGGGCAAAGAAGGATCCACTCCAGCAGCAGTAACAAAACATGACTTCACTTGGCTCTAGCATGCTCTCCCTGCTAAAACCCAAAATACCTTTTAGAGGCAAATAAATAACAGCAGGTATGGAAAGGAGTTAAGGAACTGACAAAGGCCACATTTTCTTCTCAGTTTTGAGATGAGGTGGAAAGTCAGTGAAAGAAAAAAGCTCATGCTGATGGCAAGAGCTGCAATGGAGAAGACTCACATCAACAGGGCAAGACTATCAGCTGTGAGAAGGCAGAGGTTAAGACTGAAGCCAAACCTAAAAAACCCCAAAGGTGCAGTCCCACATTTTGGAGGCACCCAAGAAAGAAGGGCCAAAATTTTACTTATTCATATGTACCTTAAGACACTTATGGCTGGGATTATACATAGCAGCTGCTTGCAATGGCAGAAGACTCACTCATTCAGCAACTCTCCCTAGTCCTGCACAGAGGTTTCAGGAGAAGACAGTAAGAATGATCTGAATTTCTAGGACATGAACAGGAAAAAACCACAAGAGTAATTAAATATTTTAATTCTCCTCTGTAAGTTCTGCCACTATGACCTCACTACATTATTTGAAGTACTCTCTACTCAGCTAACATTTGTAATAAGAAGAAATCACCTCTAGCCTCCATTCCACTATAACCACCATTACCCACCCATAAGACTTGCTCAGCACAGCCATTCAAAGTCCTCTGAAGAGCATCAGATCCATGCTGCCTTGTACAACAGAGCAGCAGGGAATACTTTAATTAGTGTTTTCTTCTGAAGGGTAAAAAATATTCTGAAACTACTTTGCCTGGTAACAAACTGCATTTTCCACACTATTGGAGAATTGAAACTGATTCCTGCTTCATGTACTTTCCTTAATTTTTTGTTGTTTTGTTTTACAGATTTGTTTCTATCATGATGAAAGCTACATGAAATACTACAAAAGCAATGGAGAAGGGAATGTCAATATTAAGGGAAATTAAGTTTTCACTTACCCTACTAAAATAAATTAGTCAAGATGGGTGGGAACAACCCCAGTGGAAAAAGAAAACCTACAAACTACTTTATTTCTCCAAATTTCCTTTGCCTCCTTCATAGGGTGACTTGGTTCATTGGCTCTGAACTAGAGTGAAACAGAGGTCACTTCTACCTCTCAAAGCAGGTATGGCTCACACACACATGCCAGCACTAGAAGTCTTTACACAGGTCAGGTTCTGGAGCCATTCCCCTGCCAAGCTGGGCATCCAGTCACCAGCAATTACAGAAACAAATACATGTTTTCCTGCTATGCAATGAAGTGCATTTCAGTAACATTCCCGTGTACTTATTAAATGTTTTCCACTGGAAGATCTCCAGAATGATAAACATTCATTAATCACCACAAAACTACATGAAAACTACATCAAATAGGTGATCACAGTCAGACCTAAAGGCCATTTTATATTAGGTCAACTTCATGCTGCTCTGCTGACACACATCCAACTTGCTGTGAGCCATTCCAGCCCCAGAATTACCTTTCTTGCAAGAAAACACTCTGGCCAACAGCACCCCTGCATTTGTCAATCATCCCAAAAGCTTTGGCCAAGAGAAGAAAGAGCAGATCCAGGCATCCATGAACTGATAATCCTCAACTAACTTAGCAGCTGAGCCAGACCACAGATTGCCAGCACAAGTGACCTTCAGGCACCTCTAAGGAACCCTCATGGGCCAGATGGGAGGAGGGAAGTCACAGCTGGATCCCACATTTTCCCATAGGCCACAGGATCATAGATTGACAGCTCAGCTAGCCAAGTCACCCACACCTCAGGAAAAGATGACAGAAACTCTTGCCATTGCAGCAGGTGGCTCTGACTGCCCTCACCTGACACAAAAGGTTCTCAGTGAACAGCCCAGAGCATGAGACTTGACTGGAGTTAACAGAACCCCAGAACACACAGTCAGGGGGTAGTCTGTATTGACATAAGGTTTTTTTACATGATTTTTCCAATAAAAGTAAGATTTCTCCTGAAAAATCATACTAGCAGAAAATCTAGTACACTGTGTTACAAGCAAACCACTTCATACTAATATAGCTTATTTTTGTTCCAGAAAAGGAACAAGCTATTCTATTGGAAAAGCTGGAGTTGGAATAAGAAAACTCAGACACCAACCCTTTTTGCAATTAGAGAAATGGCTAACACATCACTAGGCTGCTTGAATTTTATACCCATGTGGAAGAAAAGACTTGAAACACAGTTCCAGAGAATTTGCTCTCCAGAGTACTGCTGTGTCTGATGCTCAATCAGAAGAACATAGAAATTTGGGTACTTTCATTTGTATACATGAGTATTTGTACATATGCACGTTTTAATTAAGCCTTATTAATGTACTTAGTCTATTTCCTCACTATAATTATACAGTTATACAGAAAATCATTCAAAAGCCTAGATGACTCAGGAGTTTGACAGCAAGATATGAACTGCCAAATTTAGTCAACAGTACAAACCCAGCTACCCAGCTTAAATCAGTAATCTGGAGCAGACAGTCATTTAAATACAACTGACAAGTTTTATCCTTTTTTTCTTTGTTAATTGTCTGCTAACAGGCCGCAAATAAAATCTGAAATTTATTCATTATTCAAAATGATTCATAAATGTCTTCACTGACTAACCCTCAGCCTACAAATATCTTAAGCTATGGCTGTCACAACTAAGTAAACAATTTGCAATTCATGGTGTAACTTATGTAATGAATTTCTTCACCTTATGTAACCAGCTTGAACAGTTTAAAGAGCTGACAAACACAGCATGCATTTTTAATTGCACACACCCAGTTAACAGTTGGGTGGTTAGAGGAATCACCCTCTCAGGAAACATATAGTGGCATGTGAATTTAGGTTGCGAATACCAAATCTTTCATTTGAGAACATGCTTTGAAACTCACTTTTCTTTGCCCACACCAAATGAAGTAGGCAAGCCTTCAAGCTATAAATGCTTTTCCACATATCCTTATGCTGTAGTAGTAGTAGTAGTATTAAAAAGCTTCCAATTTAAGCATGGTTTTCTAAAATGCAGAAAATGACAATTTATCCCACCTTCTCTACAGTACTGCAAGATTTGGAAAACGCACATTTACCAGGAAGCTACTGCATTCTTCCTAGTACCATAAAGTGTGCCCCATAAGCTCTGCATCAAGGGTTGGGGTCACACTAACATGGGCCACATGCTACTCTGCTCTCTTCCCAATGCTGCACTCCACTTCAGGAGTTAAAAACTAAATGTATGAAACTACACTGCAGAAGATGGCTTAAAACAGTTCCTCAAACAAATTAAAAGCTTCAGGCAACTCAAGTTTACCATTTTTCTCAGAATCCAATTCCACAGTTTATCACCACACTCAAGTCGGTCTTGTACTGAACTAAATTTTATATTTTGGTTCATCATTAATAATTTTTTCCATATGTTTCTCCAAACTTTGCTCTTACTAGAACCACAGAGTTTGATGATCTCCTGTGTTTCCCTCCATTTTTTGTGCCAAGGTACAAGCCAGATTTCGATACCATTAACAGGGCTCTTAGAGCCCTTTTAATTGTGTGTTAATTCAGGAGAAGGAAGGTGACTTTAAGGGGGCTACTATTGAACATGAATAAAGCTCTGAAATCTGGCTCTACCGATTTAGCTTTAAAAAAAACCTAACTCCTAAGCCAATCATCCCAGTGTCCCAGTTTTTAGAGTTCTTTGATTTCCCCCAGTAATGGTCTGATAGAAAAGTGAAATATTTCTGTGCAGCCGGGCAATAGCTATCAACAGTTCTGGAGTACTCTGATGCTTTGCCCCACTTACAACATACTTTAAAATCCAGTCAGTTTAATATCCATTCTCACACAGGTTACAACTCCTATTTTTTACTAAAAGGAACTATTCCTAGACAGGACTCTGCCCAACAGCAACAAGAGCTTTACAGGAGCCCAGGCATGAAGCAGCAAGGTCCTCCATGAGGGCATTGGCATCACATTTGTGGAGTATCTCTTGACAATGAGTATAGGGCAGTGGTGAATTGGATCCCAAGACAGTGGCCTTAAATTAAAAAAAACACTTTTCATAACCAAATAATCAAAGTCCTCCATGTTGTTTGGTTTTTTTTTTTAATTTCTGCCAACTTCCATTACTATACTTTTACAGAAGCATTACTGAAAATTTCAATATAACAATTAGAAAAGAAGAATTTCATTATAACAACTTTAAAGATTTTAAAGACATCACTGAAATTTAAGGGAGGAAAGACAAAAAAAGATGAGCCTATCTTGACCTACCAAAAAAACCACCTATCTAAAAAGTCTGGTACTACCTTTCCACAACTCTGTTCTCATTTTTTAGACAGCTCTCACCCCTGGGACTCCATCTGTCCTCAAGATTTTCCTTTACCAGTGGTAACATGTTCCTGATGATTTGCCCTGAAGGTATAAGCAGCCCTGTGTACTTCCCCCGCCAATACACACACACACTTGTATTTCTTTCCTTCCTGCCCATGTTCCACTGCTATTTTAGTCTATTCTTCTGTCTAGACATATTTTATAGCTATTCGTATTACTGGGCTTTCCTAATAAAAATACCCCGTGCAATCTGCCATCACTGTGCCTGTGCCACTTAAGATAAATGTAAACACAAAATAAAGCTGAAGAGGCGCATGGGGCCTCATATCTTTTGGATATACAAGAATCACACAGATATTATATCAGAAAGCAGTTATTGCAGTTCTTCAGAGGAGGATTTATTAGACTGTTTCCTGAAGAAAACCCCCACAGTATAAATGATGTTCCCACCAACCCCAACTCTAGAAGTATATCCAAGGCAAAAGATCTTTTTAGACAAGACTATAGCACTTACAAAGAGCAGCATCAAATTCTGCATTATGAGCCAACTGCAAAGCAACAACCTTTTGTATTTTACCAACACTTCCCACAGTATTTTGTCTGTTAAGACCCAGCTCTGAGAATCTAGCAATTGAACTCATGGAGGACAGCTGAAAACCTACCCTGAATATCTGGTTATTGATCAATAACCAGAAGAAAATAAAAATTAAGCCAATATTTGTCAATCCCATATGGTTTTTAAATCTCAATTATTTTAGATCTAGATTGATTTTTTGCACATTTGGAATGGATGTTGTCAAACAATGCACAGAATAAAATTCAAATATCAATGAGAGTATTAAAATTTAGACCTTAGACATAAATCCTGCATGAAAGAGACAGCCTTTTTAATACTTTTGCCATTTATAATATTCCTCTCAGCAGCATCTGGCACAAAGTAGCAGTTATCCCCTAAAATCTCACACAATGTGATACATATCACAATAAAATTCATTTAATATAATCACTTATAATACATAAAATGTCAATTCAATTAGACTGCCACCATTATAGCTTCCTGGTGATAGTTTGCTCTACAAAAGTGTGACCTAGTACTCTTCCTATTACTCTAGGGGGAAAAAAAAAGTGGTGATATTGCACTATGTAAGGGACCATCAGAAGGTAAGAAAGCTGTCAGAGCCACTGGTTTCAACCTATTGAAACTCATGGACCTATAAAGCATCTCAAATGGAGATATGGATCCCTGAATAATGAATTTAAGCCTAATGACAATAGCCTCACTTTTCTCATTATCTTTCACAAACCCATAGAAACAGTTCCTGGACCATTGGTCGAAGACCATTACTTTAGGGCAGCGAAGAATTACATGCTGACACTTACAGTACTGCTGACTGAGTCATAAGGTGAATAATTACACACACTGCAGCAAAGCAGTGGGGGCTGGCCAGGCCGAGGCTGTGTGCCGGCACACAGGGATCTGTGTGAGCAACTGCCCCAGTCAGCAGAGTCTGTATCTGTACAAGAAAGGAAACTACACACAGGTGTTAAATTGCACACAGCAGTACTCACTGGGTAAAGACCTAAACAAGGATGTACAATGAGAGCTTTCAACTACCATCCCCTCTTGCAAGGCACCAGCCCCACACATTCAAAAACCCCAAACTGAAAACACCACACTAAAGAACTAGAAGAGTCCCATTAACTCAATTTAACCCATTTTTCCTGATCCATTTGGCCCCTGAACCTTTTGTGGGAAAGTGTTGATAAATTCTCTGTTGTTTAAATCTGTTTTCACTTACTCTTAAGTACACATAGACCAAATATACATGAAGCACTGCTCCCTTACTGCTCTTTCACCAACTCCACTGGCCCAGTCATGCCATGTCCTGATCCCCTTCAGGCCCAAAAGCATAGAGCCATCATATCCTGCCAGTGCTGGGACAGCTTCAGGGGAAGCTCTCAGGCACATGGAGACCTCAAGCTACAGCCTCCCCAGATTGAAAACAAAGAAGCTGAACAGCCAGCCTGCATGGGGACAACCTCACAGGCGACTGGTTTTGCTACCAGGATCACACACAGCTGCTTTAAAAGCCAAGCCTGCCCTATGGCATCACCCAGCCCTAGCACCAGCAGTCCCCAGGTGGATGTCATTACCTCAGGTGGCTCAAGCAAGAAAGCTCCACAGCTCCTCCTAAGATGATCCCCCAAACCAACAGCCAAGTCTCCCTAGGCCAAGGGAAGAGCCAGGAAACAAAAAGATGCCAAGTCATCCCCAAGTTCATGTGGTGTTTGTTTTCTCAGGCTGCACAATTGAGAGCTGCACAAGCCATGAGGACAAGGGGGAGGTACCTGCAGCACCAGCAGGTCCCATGTCACCTCCAGAACCAGGGAAGCTCCGCACCTGGGGAGATGCCACCTCTGTGCCACAGAGCTACACTCCCAGGCACGCAAGGGGCCTCAGCCAGCTGCTGCTTTAGCTCCCACAATCTGCCTGCAAGAAGAGCTGTATCCAGTCCAGGAGATCACCAAAGCCTACCCTGCTGGTTTGGACTGCAGAGGCCACAGCACCTGGGTCCCCAACCCACAGAGACACCCCAGCACCAGCTCCCAGCAACCTCAGGGGAGTCCAGGGGCCCCCCTCCTTAGGCTGAGCTCAAATGGCCCCCAGGATGGGGGGGGGGGGGGGCCCGGGGGGGCCCACTCGGGCCGGGGAGGCNATCAGGGCCGTGAGAGCTGTGATTGCCCCCAGCTGGCACCACCTCTGCTGAGGCGGAGCTGCACGTGCCACCAGACCTGTGTGGTGAGTGGGGCTTGTTTTCCCCACAGAGACGTGGAGGAGCCGTGCTGAGAGCGGAGCTCCCTACCATGGCCTTGGTGGCCACCCACAGCGCAGGTTACTGGGCTGAGGGATCGCAGCTACTGCAAATGGCGTCCAGTCGGGATCTGGCCCTGCAATGGCCGGGCTTGAGTGAAATGTGTTGTTTCCTTTTCCCTTAAGAAAACTTCTCACTAATAAAAGGCAAACAAATTCCCTCATAAATTTTCCTGGGATTATTTATAATGTTCTTTTGGCAGAAGCGATTAACAGCTAGGGGCCTTATGTATCTCCCCCTTCCAGCAGTAAACAGCCACTGAAATAAATGAGTTGTCAAGAAAAGAACAAGAGAAAAGTGCCCAAAAATTTCCACCCCTGCACCAGCGCTCGGCTGACACTTGTGCTTCTGTCTCTTACTTGCCTCGCTCCTCCAGAAACCCCTGGCATGAGCACCCTTCTGTTCATGTTCTTGGATTTTTGTCCGCACCCCACCCACAGTCCTGCGGCAGTGCCCAGGCAGGTGTCGTGCTCACTGAAAATGCCCTCTGGAAATATTTAGCAAGCAAGGATAAAAGGTCTGATCCAGAGCCACCGTCTTTAGATGTAAACAGTCCACTGTGCTGCAGATGAACAAAATTTAAGCAGTCTGAAGTTTACTTGGGGAAGAAACCAACATTAACAGTAACAGGGATCTCATCCCTGAGTGTGTGGGGGCTCCTGCTATGGGCGACACTTAGAAGAGAAGTTGGGCCTCTGGCAGTGAAGAAATTTGTGAATCAGCACAATGGAAGAACAAAAAAACCAAACTTTGTTCTTCTTACCTGTGTGGCAAGGTACCTGATGGGTTAGCTCACCAGGTTCTCATAGGTTTAGACTAGATATTTAGATAACATATTTGAAAGATTGGGCTAAATTAACAAGATTCCTGAAATTTGTACACTCACTGGGAACATAATATGGAAGTCATAAACATGTAGCAATACATTAATATGCAAATTAGATGTGTAGGGTTAGAAGAGGTCACTTGAATGACTAGTGCATTTGCAAAGACGATATTTTTAATATTTCTTGATCATCTTGTTCTGTCAGGGCAGAAGTTCACTACTATGAAAGGGATAACAAGCCCCTACAAGGTCTGTAGCACTAAAAGGCTCCTTTGATGGTGAAGCAGATGACTCTTATCTCCATGACTTTCTATAATATTCATTTTTTCAAATGTAACTAGTATTGATCAGTATATATAATCTCATATTTGGCAGTCAACACTTTGGCATATTTTCGTTTGCCAGAATATATGAAAAAGAAACTGGTAGTGTTGGATGAAACAAAATGTGTGCTAGAGGAAAGATGTCTCAGACAGGTGAACAGGTAATCTCCAGTTCACCTCTCTTCTAGAGCAGGCTGACTCCATGCAGCACAGCCTCCCAAGTTTTGCCTCCAGGGCCTGTTACCTACCTCTGTAAATAGTTCACTGACATCACAGTACTATGTATTTTGACAGCAGAAGGTTCTTTGTAGTTTTCAGACTATTTTGTCACTTCCTTCTGTGTAATTTCTTATTATATACTCCTTTGAATCACACAAAGTAATTCTACTCCTCTTAGCATTAACACCCACCAAATATTTGTAGTCTCTTAGTGCATGTCCGCCTTCATCATCTCTTACCCACATTAAGCACACCTAATCTTTCAACCTAAATCAGTCCTAAAGCCATCCTGATAATTTTTGTTGCTCTTCTTTGAACTCCTCTCAGTTTGTTGAAATACTGCTATTAAAGTCTTGTGCAAGGTTTGATGTGATGGTTTTAGATGTGTATGCATCAGAAGTGTTTAGAATTAATCTATTACCACCTTGAACTGCAATATGGTGCTTATGCATATGCAGTGCCAACACTGCTTTGCAGATTAACATGGAATGTCCTATCCTGAGTTTCTGAGCTGATCTCCAGGCTTTTGGTTATTTTTGAGAGGCATGAATTCCAGACTATATTCATATATTGCTTTTTCTGTTAGTAGAGACAGAGGTTCTGAAAAATCTCAATAGAAGGAGCATCAGAATACAGTATAATAATCAGAAAAGAAGACTTCAACATATTTTTCAAAGTCCCCATGGCATTTTGCCCTAAAGAAAAAACTGGTTTGGCTAAATTCTTGTTTAGTCTCTGTGTGTACAGTGATTACTCCTGGGACAGCAAAGGACCACCAAATCCCACAATCACATAATCTTGACACCACTGCAGAGCATCATCCATCACTATATGCAACTCATGTAGCCTTGGATTATGTATAGCTGTGTTCACATGGTGAAGGAAGTTCAGTGACAGGATCACAAGGAGACACATGGTACAAAGTCTTGCTGACAGATGGACAGGAGATTCAGAAGACAGTGAGAAAACAGTACTGGAGCAAGGGACTCATAGTCACCCAACTCATACCTGGGACAAATGAACAAGTACACAGAGGAGGATCCCCCAGACATCTTTAAGAGGCCCTACCTTGCCTCATTGATAAGGTGTAAGTCTCCTCTTGCCTAGACTGATTGCTGCCCACTCACTGTGTTGAGACTCCCTGAGAAACCAGTTACCTGTGTGTTCCTGCTGCGAGAGGCCACTATTGCTGCGTGCTGGCCACCTCTGGTTCTTCCAAGATAGGGAACGTTATGAGTTACACAATTTGCATGGGAAGACACAAGGTCTATGCAAAGGAGGCAGGAGATGAAGACTAGAAATAATAGGCCAACTTGAAAGGACAAGACTAATAGTAACAAAATGGGACTAGGGAAAGGGACAGAAAGAAAGGGAGTAGAGAAGAGCAGGGATCAAAAGAACAGGAAGAATAGCGGTGTGAAGGCTGAGAAGAAAGGTTGTGACAGCCCCAGCCTGTCACACCCCAGGGCAGCAGACTGCAGCAGGCCATTAAGAGCACAAATTCGTGTCACACACAAATGTGATCCAAAGGAAGTCCTAGCAGCTTCCAAAGGGACAACCTCTGCATTTCAAACACACAACAGGGCCCCAGACTGAGCCACTAGTAGGTGAGATGGTGTTTGAAGGCAATAGCCAACAGCCACTTCTGCTGAGACAAAACCTGGCCACACGTCACTTCAAGAAGCCAACAAAAATCTTATCTTTCTCCAGACAGAAACTGAGTAACTCTAATAGCATTGTGATAGCATTATTCCTTTCTCTAATAGCACACTCTTAACTGGCAGATTTCAAATGCCCTGCAAAGGAGGGATTTCCATTGCCACTAACAGGTAAGCTGGCTGAGGTGCAGGGGGTGAAGTTTCTTCCTAAGCTGGTCTAACACAGATCAGGAAATAGAGACTGGCCACCTCTCCTCTGCTCCAGTGTGCTACTTGCAAAGCAATGCCTCCTGGGAGCATGATCTGTTCCTCTCTCTACTTAAAGGGGATCACTGCTTCAAACTGAAGATTATGCTTCCTCTGGTTTCTTACAGCTATGCTGGTGACAGGATAAAAGCCAGGTGACATCCACTCTTCCCTTTAACATTCATCATCAGACATGAGGTAGGTATGGTTAAGGGGAAGGACCAGAGCTCTCCCAAGCAGAGAGATACCTCACTTACCCTGCACCCAGCCAGCTCCCCTCTCCTTGTCTGACTACTCAGCGTGCTAAGTACATGACAAGTGGATTAAAATAACATTTAAGACAAGACCTAACACTCATTAAAAAGAGGGGAGATCTCAAAGCAAGCTCAAACTGCATCATTACTTCAACCTAAAGAGATGTAAGATGGCAGCTTGACACACAGACCGCTGGTGATTTCTGTCACAGCGTGTGTCAGGCTGCCACACATGTACATTAAATACACAAATGCACATGTCAAAGAGATCAGGACGGTGTTCAGTATCATGTGCCATAGTCCATGAGGCACCATGCACAACAAGGAGAGCTATGGGGCTGGAAACCTCAAATCTGACTTCATCTTCCATTGACCAGCTGATCTCTTTGCAGTGCAGAGCCCCAGATATTCCTATCTTGTCCAATCGCTCCCACTCTTTCCCCTTTTCAATCCCATACACACATTTTGCTTTGGAAGATAGAAGATGGGCACAAAGGTGAGAGGAAGGAAGGCAAAGGGGATTTCTCCCAGGCTTAGTATCACAGGGGCTCATCAGTGGATTTGTCTGGGAAATACTTTGTTAAAATTAAATGCATTTGTGGTGGTGGAAAGCATTGCATAAAACCAGCTCCATATTAGGAGATCTGTTCTTTGGATCATCCTGTTCTGGCTTGCTTTACAGACAGCACACATTAACCAGCTAACGATGAAGAGTCAGCCTAGCTATGGATGAATGGCTTGGATTAATCTCTTTTGTCTTGTGTATGATAAACACCAACTTGTCAGCTAAATCTTGTCTATAGAAACTTTATTAAGGATGATTATGCATGAGTCAGAAAGGACACAGCCTGACTTTCAGATCCCAATTTGAGTTTTAGGGCTGGCTGGTTACAAGCATCACCTTGAAAACCAAGTAAATTTGATCTGGATGCCACTGAAGAGAATAAACATTAAGTCTGGTGATGTCATTTTTCTCCAAAGTCACTTTTCTGTCTGCAGCAGAATTTTACCTCAATTTGAAGAAAAACCTTTCTTTTGACTTTTCTTGTCTTTGTACTTTATAAACTATGTAAGAAGAAAAAGAAAGCAAAAGACAAAAAAATGGAAAACATAATAGTCAGTTTGGGGCAATGACATTCTTGGCTGTGACACTATGTATAGCTGCAGAGGACAGAAACCAATAAAAGTTATTTATAGGGATTTTAAGTTCAGTAGATAAAGGTCAAGATGTTTACCTGGCCCATTACTAGAGTCAATGGGCTGGAGGATGTTTTAAAGGAACCAAAGGGGGATGAAATATTTACATATCCATAATAAAGTTACATATTATGAAAATTTAATGCATTTAATTTTCAACTTAATTTTGCCTTTTGTCACGTTCAAGTGTGCAAGATCAAGCTAGCAATAGTTAAGATGCTGTTTTAGTAAAGAAAGATCCACCAGAAACAGATGGGAAAATGAGAAATATCAGGAAAAAATTAAATTTGAATCAAGCTGAATAAAATTTTTAAAGCTTTTCAATGTAAAGTTAAGACAAAAAAATCATTTTAGGTCAACACAGCATGTTTTGGCAAAACAATGATGAAATGCTTTGATTTTTAGCTGGATCAATTTTTCCTTGAGAAATATTCCCTAAAAAATGGAAGTCTATTTTTAGAATATTAGAAATTGTCATAATTTCCACAATTATATCTGTCATGCTAAAAAAAAAAAAAATACTTTTTCACTGCCTTGTTTCCCTTGACCCTTCCTTGCCTTCTGACACTGTAGTGATTATTTTGTCACTGTGCTTGACAAAAATTCACAAAACCGTTTGATTCTCCCCTACACTGATAAGCTTACCATTTATGAAAAAAAATTGGACCAGTTCTGCAATGCTAATAATTCAACCATGTCATAGAGGCATCATCCTTCTTTTTTCTGTGTGTCTGATTACATTGACCTGAGGCTTCATTCAGAATCATAATACTGGAGACAAGAGTGTCCATTTCTCTTCATTCCCTAGGCAGACCATTACTAGAGTTATTCAGGAAGACAGGATGCTTTTGTAGCGAAGGCATAAGACTAGGGGTCAAGAGTTTTGGACACACTTCCAGCTCTAGCTCAGATTTTTGTGAGACTGCAGACAAGGCACCTGAGTTTCTTGGCAAAAAAAGGAAAATGGAACATCTCAAAAATTCTTCCACTGTTTAGATTTTATGCTTTTAGGCAGTCTTTTTCCTCAGGACAGTAGTCAACTCAAAATTAGATACACAGTCCATAATCGAGGACTAGGCCTTCTGCTGGGCCCCTTGGTAGGTTTTAATGTTTTGACGTGAATTTTAATGTACCCATGACTGCAGGACTACACATAGCTGCAGAAGGAGCCCAGGCATGGAGCAAAGCTTTCCCCCACTGTAGGGAGAGCCAGAAGGACATGATTAAGTTACAGCATTATTAAGTAACAGCAAAGAGTTGGCCTCCAAGAAGGCACTTCCCAGTGTTGTTTCCCTATAGCTGTGCAGAGAGATGTTTCAAGCATGGTTCAACTGCCACGGCTTGGGGAGAGGAGAGTGGTGGAAGAGAGGCGGTTCGGGGGGTTTAGCAGCAGGCATTAGTCAACACGTGTTTACCAAAATAAATGAATTAACAAAGCAAAATCAAAATTAAATATCTCAGTTACTAAAACAGGGGCTTTCAGCTGACTCAAACTAAATGTCTACTTTGGTGTTTCAGTTCTGAGAAAAAGCCGCTATTTTGAATTTCCGGATCAGTTCTTGCAAGCCTTTCCCAGACTGAAAGTCTGCTGCCTGTGGCTTAAAGCAAAATGGACCAACTGTTCTCTCTCCTCCTGGGCCATGGCTCTGGCTCTGCATCTCACCCCATCTGTACCCTAAAAAAGCTGAGTACCTCTGGGTAGTCACAGCAAGTCTGATGGTTCTCTGTGGCTGAAAAAGACCTGGCAGACATTGTCCCTATTTGTCCACAGTGTGATAGTCTGTGTAGACCGAGTGTGTTGTTGTATTGGCATGCTGGGTAAAAACGGATGTGCTTGGCACAGCCTGGGCTGCTGGTCTCTGCTCAGCCTCTGCAGAGATGGGAGCAAAGGCTGCCAGAAAGGCTTTGTGCCACCTTGGTATCTTCTGAAGATGGGGGCTGTCTGGGGAGTGTGACTGTCCCATGTGTAAGTCAGAGCAACCCCAGAGACTGCTCTAATTCATGCAGACCTGAAATACCTTTTACAGCTATTTTACTGCTTGTGTAACTTTCATTCTATTGAAAGTGAATAAGCACAAAACTTGAAGTCTGTTCTCCTTGTGCTTTTGCTGAGGTTTCAGTCCAGCTGTACTGACCCTGACTATGCTTAGGACTTCCCAAAAAAAGCACCATTTGGGATAGTGGTTTGGTAATGCAGACAGCTGTCTGCTTATAATTGACTGAGACCAATACATTTCACGTAAGCCACTTATGGTAATGACTTTTGGTCACTAGTGATGTGAGCAAGGTCAAGTTAAAACCCATGGGTGAGACACTGCATAGTCCTTTCTGAGTCCCTGAGGACATCAGTTCTCCAGTGATGATAACTGAAGTAGCAGGGTGGCTTGCTGGGAAAACTTAATTTGCAAGCAAGAAAATATCTTGCAGCTTGTGCAGGGCTGTCAGCAAAGTGACTCTGCTGGGCTGGAAATATTCTCAGCAAATATGATAAGGTGAAACTGGCCAGCACCAAGGCCTCAGTGCCATGTCACTCCCAGAGCTCTATTTTAAGGATTTAAGAGAGATTTAAGTTGTGTAGAAAAGTTAATTTATCCCCACAGACAGAAACTGTCTATCCCAAAAGCAAAACAAGCACCAAGTAACTTTAATTTCTTTTTTCCCTTTTACCTGCATCCCCTCCTTTTAATTATTTACATACCTTGCTTACTCTTCCAAAATGAAACAAGGTCTGAACTGCATGTCCCGTAATGCCAGTACAGTAGGAAACAAAAACTGACCATCCATGACCTGAATCATAACTAAATCACTCCAATCATAAAGCAAAAAGTTCAGGTCATCAATATTTAAGGGATTCCTCCCTCCCTTTCATTTCTTGTAAAGCAGAGCCATGAATCTTCTCCAGAGGCCACCAGCTCCTCAAGAAGCAGCCCAGAACCTGCTCCTGCAAAGAAGGTGCTAAGGGCAGGAGATGTAAGAGCTCAGGAACTAAATATGGGGCCCAAAAGCACTTGTTCTCTTCTATGGGTTGCTTGAGAGGGACTGGGCAGTGAACACTTCTGAAGTTTTGGCCAGTAAGTGCAGATTCCCTGCAAACTGCACCCTGTGACTAACTGCAGGCTATTGAAAAAAACCATAAATTAAGTTCTTGCTTTTTAATTGAAATACAGCAAATCTCTGGTTTTTTAATAGTCTGGTTTCCCATGTGGTATAGCATCTATGTAACACTTTTTAAGTGACATGATGCAGCATGTTTGTGTTTAAAATAACAATAATAACAATCTTATCTCAAGCCCTCAGGATGCTGAGGGGTTCAGCATTGGTGAAATGTCACCCTTGCAGAGGATAGGCTGAGGAATTTGTGTGCAGAGGTAGCTTGCAATCTGAGCACAGGGGTTTAGAAAAGAGCTGCATTTCATGACCTACAAAAGAGAAAAAATGAGATTTACATTCCAAATGTGCTGAGCAGCCCTTTCCCTTTAGTTATTAGAAGCACTCGGCATAATTCATAATTGCCTGATGCCAGGGGGAGGGGGAAGGTGCCTGCTGCCGTTCAACATCAAAATCCCTCCAGGAACAGCAGTAACGGGGTTCTGCTCTTATTCATATTGTGACAATAAATGGCTGCCAGGAAGATACCAGAAAATATCAGAATAAATAATTCAGTAAGTGTAACAGAAGGTCACGAAGACTAACAGACATGTTTCTGTTTCTTGACCTTTTCTCTCTTCCCATCCTTGATGTACATGCTCTTTCTCTTCCCATCCAAATTTCCCTAGTTTTGTGTAATACTTCTCTCCCTTATTTTCCTTATGTATACGAAATTATGGCTTAAAATGCAGCTTTCCCATTTCTCTGCTTTCTAGCCTCTGTTGTGCTGCTGATGGTTTTCCTGCATCTGTCCTTCCTTTCTAACTTTCCCTTGTATTCTTTCCCTCTTTTACTGCCTTCTCTTGTCATCACCCTCCACATCCCTTCTTGTGGGACAGCTGGCAGTGCTGACTTGCCAGGGTTAACTCAGTTCTGAGTTATGTTACAGTAAAATGCTGACGACGTTGATAAAATCCTCTTGGCTTGATCTTGGAGCAGCAGCAGAACATGGCCCTGCATTAAGAGCACTCCCAGGCTGCATTGCTATGGCACCAGATCCACCCAGTTACCCAAAGCTTTGAAGTGGGTGCATTTATGGCTTTGTGTACTCACACACATAAAATACACCAAGTCTTGCTCTACATTCAGGAAAGCCAGAGAACCCTTTGACTGACAGGTAAAACCTGAACTCCTGGTGTCAGGCACGCACTTTCCAGAGCCACAACTCCTGTGTAATGTTCAGTCATAAATTATGAGCACAGAAGGCAGCTCTGTCGTCACTCACTCAGATGCCCAGTAGAGGCCATGGGACTGTCCAGAATTAATTTCTGTTCAAAAGATACAATCTAAGTTTTCAAAGTGTTTTCAATAGAGAATTTGTCACCTCCAAGAGCAAGCTGTTCCTGTGCTTAATACCTTCCCCACTAACTGGGCATCATTGGCCTTATATCTCATTTGAATTCAGCTGGTTTGACCTCAGCCTTCCACCTGTGATGAACCTGGTATCTTCCTGCTAGATACAGAGTCCTCTCTGAGCAGGTTCTCCTTCCATATGCAGTTTTATAGACTATGATGAAGCCATCCCTCAATCCTCTCTTTGTTAAGCTTGGCTTATGAGCTCTATAAGCCTTGCATTACCAAGTGTGCCCTCCTCAACCATTCCCACAGAGCTACCTGGTTTGCATTATTATTTATCACTCCCCAAACTATTATTAGTATACTTTATGGATCACATCATGTTTTTCCCTAGTTCTTTCATAAAAATGATAGCTAGCCTAATGCAGAAAGCTGTTACCTGTAACATCCTGTGAAATCTGTTTTATGTCTATAGAAAATTTCATTTTAAACTCCATAATTTACCCAGCTTTTTAATCCATTTAATGTGCATCATGTTGATTTCTGTAGTTTATTAATAAAAATGTCACGTGGTACCCTGTCAGGTGCCTAGAAAAAGAGAAGGAATATTCAATCAACACTAGTACCTTTATCAACAAAAATTACTTTAATGAGATCTATTGTTATAAATCCATTTCGATTAGCATTGATTAGCATATCTATATTTAATTCTTTATTAATTTATTCATTAATTACATTAGCTGCTACATTACTTTTCCTAGTATTGTTATATTTACACTTTTCAAGAGTTTGAATAATATCACCTTTCTTCTAGGTCTTTGATATTTCATCAGTATCCTGGCAAATTCTAAGAATCACCATTTGTATGAATTAAGCCCGGACATTTCCTTAGCCAGCTCTTTTAAAATGCTTGGAATCAAATTATTCAGATCAATTAAATTAAAATGACTGAATTTATTAACTGTTCTGTCAGTCTAAATTACTGCTGGAAAAGAAAGTATTTTGTTGTCATCACATGGCAAGAATATCTCATCTAGGATGTTCCCAAAAGAGAAAAAAAATTATTATTAATTAAACACTATTAAAGATATCCTTAACTTCCACAGGTTTTCTTAATCATTTCCATTCGGCAAAAGACAAATACTATTGTTAGCATTTCTATCATTAATATGCTTTGCTATTACAGAACATATAATAATAATTTACTTGAAGTGTCTGGGTTTTAATAGCTTTTGGGAGCTTTGCTTCCTGTATCGACACAGCTACCTATAGTTTTCCTTCTTGCATTTCTTCTCCTACCTAGCTGTTATTGTTCCAAGGTTTTAATTTCCAGATATTTCAGTATGTTGCCCTTTATTCTTCCTGTATGTGAGAAAAGACCCATTCAGAATTTTTATTTCCTGCTATTTTTACTTCCCCTCATAGTGAAGCTATTGTAGTTTTTAACAATATTGTCCTCTTTCTCATATATAGCACTATGGTTTTTTGCAGACATGTAGTAGAATGTTGTCAGTAAGTTCCCAATTACTCATCAAGATTGTTTAGATTTTATCCCCAAATTAATTTGGTCCTCCATTATTTTCAGCTTTGTGAAATGTTGCACAGTTCTTTCTCCTTTCGCTTTCAACCGTCAGGGCTCTGTTTTGTTTAGTATACTTGTGCAGTTCAGTGGGATCCATTTCTCAACAGGCAAATGTCTAAAACCCTTCAATACTGACCTGTCTCTGCATACACAGCTGCAGACATGCAGAGCAGGGAAATGCTCATGCAGAGCGGATAGGAAATGTGCTGGATCCACTCTTCCAATGCCAGACCAGCAAGGAAAGACTTCACAGGCCCGAAGATGCTGTCATGTCACCCCTGTGCTGTTAGCACTGCACTGACCCCAGCAGTCAGCAGTCTGGCTTTAGCTTAAATCCCCTGTACACAACTACAGAGTCATCAAAGTGTACTAAAAGCTATGAATCTCTGCTGAAAGGAACAATTTAAGTGAGTTAGGCAGAATTATTTAAGTCACCCCTAGCTATGCAGTGCTCTGCCGCCCATGGGTAAAGCAGGCAAGTTTTGTAAGCAAATCCTTTCCCAGCACAAGGGCTTAGTCATCAGTGAAAGCTGCTGGCTCGCTCCCATCCCAACTGTGGTTCAGCTGCTGCTTGGAGGTCAGCTCTGCAGGCACTTGATAAAGCTTCAATTAAGTGCTCTTCTTGCAGCAGTCACTGATTTACACATCTTGTGCCTGCATCGGCCATTTTGCTGAATAAGCCCGCGTGATGGCAGGGATCGCACACGCACAAGTGCCCAACTTCCCCTGCCTACAGCACAATTAAGCTCCTCAAGCCTGGGCATCACCAGGCAGCTTAAAATAAATAACAATATTCAAATAAGTGCTTAAAAGGGTGGGGGGAGTAGAGCTGCAGAGCTCATAGTACAAATATTACTACAGATGCTTCAACTGGGTAATTAATAATACATGGCATATCTATTCCAGACAGTTTCTGAGCTGTTATTTCCTTGCAGAGTTGTGCATGTCGGTGTTTAGATGCTACTGTGATGGGATGGTATAAAAATTTCAGCGACATGGACATCACGGGATGCTCCTCTAGCCTGTGTAGTAGCCTGAGAGATCAGCATCCCTCCTAAAACGTTATGATGGAAAGGCCTGACCTTACCTGCTCATAAATGGGGGTCACACTTATCTGCAGTGAGCAGCTTTTATCAAAGCCTGACACTCGTGTTCAATTGCTTGGGCTACAAGTCAAAATGGAAAGTGACTTGTAATGACTGCAAATCCCTCTGGGAAAAATGAAAAAGTAGCAAGCGTAAGACAATGGAAATTGTTTGGTTGACAAAATGTGCATCAAGGAAGATCTGTGTTATTTATTTGTGAATGAGACTGGTTGAAAGGGAACGTTTACATTTGCAGCTTTCACAGAAGAAATGAGTTCTACAAGAGACTGCAATGTCAGAGGTGTACTGGATTATTCAAGTAAAGACCTAACATTTTTATTTGTGAAGGTAGTTATATGAATTGATATAAAGTCTCAGATCATTTTTCCTTGAACTTTTTTTGGGCAGAGGTTCAGAGTAATAACCTCAAAAAATTCACTCAAACATTTATCAGCGCTGGCACAAAATCTTCTTCTTTGCCAGGAGCATAGTAAAGAAACAAATGAACATAATTTTACTCTCCTCAGGAAAAAAAAAAATACATATCCCAGCCAAACAGGCAAATGGAATTTGGCAAGACTGAATTGTTGACATGCTTTTATTATACCAACAAATAAAACGATAACTGCGAGTCTTACGTGGCACTTGCCTTGTATTTAGGTCATTTTCTCTAGGCAAATCTCCTGCTCCACTCAAGGTAATATTTCAGAGGACTCACATGGCAGTGGACCTATGCAAGAAGGAGTGATTAGTAAGCCCCTGGGAGGTTTAGTTTAGAAGGCCTTTCTCCATTTTTTCTTTAAGTCTTTTCACAAGCAAAAATTAATGCTGGCCAAAATCTGTCTCCCACTGAAGTCAAAGGCATGTTTGCTTCCAGCTTGAGCAAGGCTGACTTAGCTCCCCCGGACTTAAAAGCAGTTTTGCTTGAGCAAGAACAGAGTTAAAGCTATGTGTGATCTTCAGCACATTGCCCTGGGCTAACTCCAGGGAACATGATCTTCTCAAAGCCCAGCTGCAGACATGAGAACTTATTTAAGACTACTTTAAAATGCAAATTACACTGGCATGCTCATCATATGCCTATGGATCCACTAACATGAAAATATGCACAGCCCAGAAATATCCATGATCTAACTTAACTCCCAACACCAGGATGCTGCGAGTTACGAGTGAAAATCCTATATAAGGGTCCATCCTGAACTTACACAACAAAGTACAGGCTGTCAGCATGGATTTGCCCTAATATTTCATGCTTTTCTGGGTTTAAGTCTGAACCCCTAACCTCATTTTAGCACAGATTTTCTGCAGACTCACTGACAGAACAAATGACAGGCACCCACAAATTGCAAGCATATAAAAATGTCCAAGGGCTGTGGTGGCCAGAGCTGATACAGTGAATGATTACTATCACCAATTGCTTCTTGGCACTGCATTTTGTAGAAGCAATCTGATCACTGATCATTCGAGGTAGCAAGGAAAGAAAATAAAATGGCACCACAATTACTCTCATTTTGTGATTTTGGCAACCTGAGCCTATTCTGCCGTGTTGGTGCTACCCATAGCACCAGACCCATGGCAATGCCCAAGGCTTACAGGCAGGACAGAGTTATCCAGGTCCCATGGAAATGGCCATCAGCAAAGCAGGAGCAGTTCCCCATGGGCATCAGGAGCCCAGGCAAGGTGTAGCATTGCAGGGGGTCACAGTCTGCACAAGAAGGGGGTGTGTGCCACGTGCCACAGGGCACTGGAGGTACCAGGCTGTGCAAAGGGGAGCTGTGAAACCAGACTTCCTCCACAAATCACCCCACAGTGATGGCTGTGGGAGACCTGCATTGCCAAACATGAGCTTGCAAGGAGAAGGACAGCAAGGTGACTTTGCCAGGGTTGGTGCTGCCTGGAGGCTATGACCTGTCTGTGATCTGTAACCATGTCTCCTCTTCCCCTTCCCATGCTTCTTGGTGCAAGGCAAAGCTGCAGACGCCACAGACTCCTGTAGATTTTGTCCCCAGCCTGAGCTTGTTTGAAGGGTTAATTCCAAAAGGCTCCTGCATCCTCTCACATACTCCTCTGTACACATGCTTCATGTTAGTCACAGCCTCCTAGCAAAGCTGTGTGCTCTGATACAGGCTAGACTCTGCCCATGACTGAAAAAAGGACATGTTCAGTTATCTGTCCTAGCCCTGATGGAAACAAGCTGATGCCTGCTGTATTTTCACAAGAGCTATGTCCCATCTAATTTTAAATGTCACTTGTAATAGCTGGTTTTTCTTCCCCAAATAACTTTTGCAGCCCTGGAGTTGAAGTAATCTGAAACCACAGGACTGGAGTTTGAATGGTCCCTGATATTATCAGTGAGCCGAGCCATTGCTCTGCACCTCAGCCACCATTTTCCCTCTCCATCCTTTACTGAGATGTACGTGCAAATCCAAAGGAACCATTCAGTCAGATGTGGCGAAGCTATCAAACACACTGCTTCTCTTCCACAGCAGAAGAAGCCTGTCTAAAGCCAAGGGAATATCTAGGTAACTGCGGCCAGTAGAGGGATTCAGGGCTTTCACAAGGCATGACAAACCTGTCATTAAAGCAATAGAGCAGTCCTGGGATCTTGAAAAAATGCAAAGACAATAGTGTAAACAATGAGGAGGACTTGTTTGATAATAAGTTATTCCCAGCATACCACAGTATGCTCTTGAGCATCCTGAATTCACTGCCATCTGCAATGCTCATATTCCCTTGGAGGAATTGCTGCACTATCCAGAAGCTCAATTACGCAAACTTATTCAGAGTCCCTTATGATGTTTGGGTTATAAGGCTCATGCTGTATATTGATTTGCTTTCTCCTCCTCCCTGCTCACCTCGGGGCCTCATTTCCCATTTTGTGTACATTGGTTTCCTGGATTGCAGAGGGAATTGTCTCAAGGTCATACCAAGATGCTTCAGTATGGCTCAGCTATGAAAAATGTATGTAGCCAAAAATATTGTTTAAAAGCAAGAGACTGAATATATAATGCCCATGGCCCGAAGGAGCCCTGATGTATTTAAGATACAGGGATATAGAGGCAGACTTTTAAAAACTGCCCATACTTTACCAGTTAAAGGGATGAGAACAAATGAGGCTGTGATCTGTCAAGTGATCCTTCATCACTCCCAGCATAGGCCCATAATCCTTTGGTTGTGATTATGCAAAGGAATATTACATTGATCCTGTAAAATATCTCTGATTGGATCAATGTTATTTTCTCTCGCATTGACAAGGTCTTACCAGAGAATGACTATAATTCCACTGCTAACACTGTCTTAGTGAAATCCCCCAATAAATCCTCCAAGCAGCACTGTTAGTAATACCTTTATTAGACTAACTAAACAAGATATTTATATGCAGGGCTTTCCAAAGGACTCTGGCTCCTGCTTCAGTTTCTGGAGGAAAACTTGATCAAAAGTGCTCTGCTGGAAGAATTGCCCCCAAGGAGGCTCTGCAAGGACAGAAACGGCAGGTGAAATCACCCTTTGAAGATGAAAAAGGTTGGTCCCAGGTTTGCCCTTGTCCTGCCCCTACTACAGCAAAGACCCAATGCATCTTCATCAGAAAAATCTCACTGTGAATCTGGTTCACAGGCAGCATTGGAGTTCAGGCTCATTCCACAAACACACCATCAATACAACAGTTTGCTAACAGCCAAAGGGGAAACATGGTCTTTTGTACCTTTTACCACTTCAGTATTTGTTCAAGGACAGATCCTGGCCTTCACACTCAACAAAAGGCCTGCTTCCCTTGCAGCCGCTGCTGTCTCTCCTTACCAGTGCTTCCATTTTCTGACACTCTTCCCCTTCTCTCTTTGCATAAGTTTCCTCTAATTTTGCTACCATTTTCTTTTCTCCACAGCTCCAAGCTTTCAACCCCAGTGGCTTCATTCCCACACTGACCTCCCCTTCATCATTGAATTTGAATTTTCACCTTCTGGCTTGAAACACGGTGCTCCAGTGAAATGACTGTGATCACCTTGCTAAGTCATTTTTCCAGGCTGCCCTAGGGCTCAGGCACCCACTGCATCTCTGCTTTCCCTTGGTCCACTTCAATCAAGTTACTTTATTCCGTGACAGCTACAAATCTGTTTCAGACTTATCTTCCCAAACCTTTAAATAGAACCATAAGAATCATGAAAAAACAAAGTAGTGCTTCTAACATAAAGCTAGAGCACAGCTGAAAGACCAGTATATACAGCCAATATATCAATTAGCAGATGAAAAAGCTACAAAGATAATATATCAAAAGAAAATATCAAACAAAAAACCCAGCGTGGCAGACAACAGGCCTTCTTAAATCCTTTGAAACCAGATTGGCATCTGTGATGGGTAAACTCTGGCTCTTACATGTTTCATGTGAAAACTTTCTCCATATTCTTTACAGCAATATACTAAAATGTCAGAGGAGTAACTTCTCAGCTCCCAGGCCCTTAGAAACAAAGGAAAAATAATTGATATATTATCTTTGAAAAGGAACAGCCTGATGGTAAAAGAAACTATTAAAGACCATAGAGAGAACCCCTAACCTATTTCTTCCATTCACATCCACTTTTTCACGTTACCTCTACCTTTTGGTTCGTGTGCATCAGGTGCCTAAACAATGATGTCAGCTTTGAAGATCATTGCCATAGCTTTGATGGAGAGTGAAACTTTCTCAAATTAAAACTTAAACTCAGGAGCACTGACCTGCATTTTAGCACAGACCAAAACCTTGGAAAGAAAGCATTGAAATGAATGGAGAAGTGCTCATATTTCATCCCCAAGTATTAGAACCAAGTCCTACCCTGGTGTAGATTGCCACCGGGATAGACATAAGTGAGGCAAATTGTGCCTTCTGAGAGCTAAACACTAGGATCTCATTTCAAAACATGGATCCTAAAGACATGCAATGAAACATTATCACGAGCAGCCTGAATAGCCTTAGTCCTCAGAGGAGGTATTTCAGTGCCTAACTCATGTGCCCAAGATGAACATTCAAACAACTTAATTTGCTAGGTGACAGGTACAATGTACCATCCAACCATAGCAGTCAAGTACAGGTCACCTCAAATTTCAGGTTCAGGAACTCCCAAAATGCCATGAATTACATTCAGAGGAAGGGGAATCTTTAAAGAAGCTGTGCCCTTCCAGTCATCCTAATGCCACCAGCCAAAAACTACACCCTGGTAACACAACCAAATGGACACCAAGACCCCTCAGATGGAAGCAAGGCTGGCAGCATGTGAAGCAGAGCTCAAGTTTGAAGATTTGCCCAAGCCTCAGCACTGTGGGCAACTTTCCACTAAAGGAAGTCCTGCTTCTTTCCCCTTTCTCCCTCTTTGTGCTTGTATTCTTAGAGTCACGTATGGGCAAAGAGGATTTTGGTGCTGAAGAGTTCATCTGCTCCTGCTTCTGCTGCTTCTTCATTTGAAGGCATTGACAATGCAATTAGCTGCCGTGTCACAGGCCGGATGCTAACAATAACTGATGAACAAGAGGGGAAAGATGTGCCACAAGTTCTGGCGTGGCACAGAGTGCAAGGGACACCGGTAAGAACAGCGCAAGGGACAAGAAGGAAAGGCTGGGGGAGAAGCAGAGGCCGTCCTGTAGTGCCATCACTGTCAGTGGGAGGGAGACCTTACACTGACATACACCTTTCCTCCTTCCAACCAAGTAGCCTCTCCCTCCTTCCCTGCAAGACACTTAAACAAATTGCCACACTCTTCCTATTGGAACCTTCTGTTTAAAAAAATGTTTGAAACAAGTCCCCATGCTTCCTCCAGATGGAATTTTCCAGGTCCGGAGGCCAAGAGACTGCACAGGCCCATTCTGCAGCCACTTCATCACTGAGAAGCATGGACCTTATGAAATGCTCAGCGAGATTTGGTCCTGCTCCCGTCCCCACAAAATTGATGCCACTGCTGGGAGTCTGTGACTACCTTTCACACCAGGATCAGTGAGTTACAAGGAACAGCATTTGAAAACTGGAGGCTCCTCAGGACACCAGGGAGAAAGGATTCCTCTTTCCTCTTGGACTTGAAATATTATTTCATGGAAAAAGAATGGCTTAAGTCTACACAAATGAGCCAACAAAACCACTTATCTCTGCCCGTGTTCCAAATCCTCAGTGGTGTATAGTGGCTTAGCATAGCACCCCTCTGCCATAGATAGATGTCTCCTAAAAAGCAGCTGTCTCACATTCACACAGCTCAGCACACAGGGAAAGGACCTCACATCCAGCTGCTCCCACATATGTGACATGCCTGTAAAGGCAATGCCATCAACCTCCAGCCTCCCCTCCCTTGGTCTCCACTACTACCCTTTCCAATTCACTCAAAGCAGACTGGGGTCTCTTCATCAGACTGCGATCATTCCTCAACAGAAACAGAAAACAGAAATTCCTTCTCTGGTCCACCTTAGATACAGCCCTGCTTCTACAGGTGCTCAGGCAAAGGGCTGGGTAACAGTACTTTCCAGTAATGCAGAAGGCAGCTTTGCTACTGGGAGTGTCAGACAAGGTTCTCTGAACTTCCAGACAGGAAGAGCATCCATGCTTGTCTTGCTCCATACTGATGTAATCATGCTTCCACCTTTCCTGGGAGCTGAACTATAGTCCCAAAATGCTATCCTAGATGATGTCTTCCTACCTTTAGTGCTGTGGAGCCTTTATATTCTCTGTAAGACCTTTCCCAAAAACTTCTTTGAGGGCTGTGATCTGCTGCTTCACACACGAGTGAACAAGGCCCATAGTGGGTCCTTTAGCCTTCATAAGGTGGTGGATCCTGTGCCAAAATCCATCCCACTATAAGGAAACTCACCCAATTGTCACCAGCCAAAGAGTTGAACATTTTGTGAACTGAAATACACATCTCATGATAATTTAAATACGTGCAAAAAGAGTTTAATTCTGCTGCTGCCAGCCATTCTGAACGTTTAAATACAGTACGGAAATTCTCTTTTATTTTACATAAACTGTTTTAATGAAGAAGCTGAAGGCTCTGCATTCTCCTGGCCTATGAATATAAATAGCTGAGAATCTAACAGGCCTTTGTTGTTGTTGAGCTAAGGCACTCTGAAATGAAAGCAGAAGAGGGAGCCAGGAAACAAAGACACTACTAACTACATTATTTCAACGAAAGGTGAAGTATGCATGAAGTGCACAGAGTCCTCATCTCTAGTCCTTCCTGGATGTGTGGAGTGTCATAGGAATGAAACAAACTGTGGCTCAGATCTAAGTGAGAGACAAAGCAGCTGGGATAGTGCAGCTGATTTGCCTTAAGTCCCTTCCCTCTCACCAGACACCTGTGGCTGGTATCAGGCAGCCCAGTGACAAACACTCCTTCCATCAGGTCCTGCTTGATACAGAGCTGAATATGCTCTTTCTTACGGAAAAAAAAATAAAAAGAGGAATTAACAATAATAGTAAATTAATCCTTCACAGTCCTATGGATGTTTCACCAGCACACAGTACTGGAAAGGACTCTGTTCATTTTTCTTGCATAGTAGGCAATATATCATAGAATCATAGAAACATTTAGGTTAGAAGAGAATTTTAAGATCATCAAATCATTCTAGTTGGGCTTTAACCCTTCGAATTTCCTTCCTGCATAACCTCATGAAATCCTTGTAGTCCTCCTGAGTTGCTTGCCCGTTTTTCCAAAGGTCATAGTCTCTCCGTCCAACACACCACTAACTCTTGTGACTTTACTGCCATATGGATCTCCATCCTCTACCTCTACTGTGATAGCAAACTGAAGGGCCTTGCTAGCACACTGTCCCTAAAACATCATTGTGTTGCTCTCAGGCTTATCTCTAACAAGCCTGGCTTTATCTCTTTCTCCCTTCAAATCTAGCTTAAAGTTCTTTCAGTGAGCCCTGCTAACTTCTGTGCAAAGATCCTACTGGTCCCCTACTTCAGGAATTCTACTGTTGACTTCATCTTAATACTTCCTCTCTCAGCACTTTTTGCCTTCCCTTGGTCAGTTCCTTAAACACTCTGTAAATTGTGTACTAATTACCTTAACATTGCAACAAACCATTTCCTTAGGGGCAGAATATAAAACCCTTTTCTAAAATCTTGATAATTTAGGTCTAAGGCGTTTCCTTATATTAAACCCCAGTTATCTTCCTAGCAAAATGTATCGGGGTAGTTTGGCACACTTCAAATAGGAAAACAACATTGCATGTTTATTTCATTTTCCTCTGTGCATTTAATTAATTTCTCCTTTGGAACGCACTTTAAACACTGCTTGGTATTTTTATAATCAAACTAAAAGGTCCACTGTGGCCCAGACAACTTTTGCTCCTTTCTTTAAATATAGATTTGCTACTTTTCATTCCTAATACACCAACCTAATTAGACAGATTTATTGAAAATCCTTGTTACTGGACTTGCAATGTCACATCTTTCAGAAGACTGAGATGGAAGTTGTCCAACCTCCCAATCTGAGCCCATTAAGTTATTTGAGTTTTTCCATTTCCCCTCTTCCTATTGGCTGGCTCCTTTGTCTCTCTGATCACCATAACATTCCTTCCTCTCTCTTTAACCATTACAGAGTATCATATGAACAAAACTGGACAGTCTCAGGAACTGGTAAATAGACAGGGGGTGAAATTTAACATAAGATATGTAATTAGGGATCAACAATGACAAATTTCTTTCCAATGTGAATTGTTGTCCTGCAGAACTTTTGCATCGTTGAGCAACTGTCCTCTGTGTAAAACAGGGATAATTCCACTGTTCAAATTCATTTATGTTTAAAAATCAAGAACAGTATTTGGATATTCTCTTAATCGGGGCCACTCAAGTACATAAGACAAAGTAATGTAATTGGATCTTCAGCTACCATAAATCATCACCTCTTCAAAATCAGTCTAGTGACTCTAATCTACACCTGTAACATCTGAAAAAGTTTTTTTTCTTTTGTTTGTTTGTTTCTGTTATAATATTTATGTCATTAAATGACCATTAGACAGAAGGAAAAAACATCTACCCTATAAAGGCTCTTTTGCATATTCAAAGATAGGCACTGATTAATACAGACAGACACAGAGACAAGAATCATACATTCATATTGAGGCAGAAAGATCTTTTCAAATAGCTTTTGTTTTCCAATAAAGTTAGCATAACTGTTTCATCCTATTAGAAAGTCTAGAAATACATTTAGGAAGCATTTTTCAAATGTCTGCTGTTAAAAGTCAAAACCAACAAAAGCTCTCAGAATTAAGTAAGGGCTGCAATGAGAGTTTCAGTGTCTTTCACTCGATCTGGTGGGATGTCTTAACAGGATCCCTGTTGCTGTATGCACGGGACATCCTAGAATCCCCTTTTCCTTATAAGCCCCCAGCTATGCAAATACCATTCTCCACACACAAACACACACACACGCATCACTTTGTGGAAAATATCCTGAATTAATACTTGATATTTATTTAGCTTCTTTGAGGTTCAAGCTGAGACTGGAGCATGGCTGTTCCAAGCACTGGACAAACTTGCTGAACTCTGCTGGGGGGAGCCATGCTTACACCTCTGTAAGGTTACACAGGATAAACTCACAGCAGGAAGGCAGAGCAAGTTACAGAAGAGTCAGTGGTAGTGACTTCTCTGCCCTTTAAGCCATATGTCTCAGTGTCTCCTCTGTTCAGTGTACAACTCTGTTTGATCCAGTCAGTCACCAAAAAGGCAGGCCTTCATACTGAACCCCATGTTTTCCCCCCATCCTTCTTCTCCATCACTTGAACAATCCCCTGGACTCTTTCAACAACCACCAGCCACCTCTTCACACTAAGCTTTCTTGGCCTTTCTGCCATCTCAGATCATCAGCATTAAGGACTTCTTGCCTGCCCTTATTAGTTTATCACCCTCTTTATCTTTCCTTTCCTTTCTCCATCTGTAGATGTTATCCATGCTGCATTCTTTCATTCACAGACCTTTTGCCTTGCATTCCCCTAGCTATTCCTGCCCTGTACCCCAAATCCCAGCTGATCCATGCCAGCTGGTCTCTGCTATGTCTCACACAGCAGGGCATCTCTGCTGAGAACCCTCCTGCCTGGCTAACTTTCTCCACTATAAATGCACTGTTCACCTCCGTTCAGTTCTGCTCATTTCCTAGACTTACTACTCCAGCTCAGCACAGTCAGATCTCGGACTCACAGTCACAGTCACCTCTTTGCCACATTTGGCTCATTCCTCAGACCCTCCTGTCTCCTCCAGCCCCCACTTCAACTGTCACGCAGGATTTCACCTGGTTCTTCCATGAGAAAATGACAAACCATGATCTTCCTCTTCCAGCAACTTTGCCTTCTGTTTCCTTTTCCTCTCCTACAACTCCTTCCCCATTCTTCTCTCCTACAGTTGAAAAACCTCCTATGTGGCTCTCCTCCTTTCTTTTATTTGCCACTGAGCCAGTCTTACCCTACCTCTTGCCTTTCCTTATGGCTGCTCTTATCCTCTTGTTCTCTCTTTGCCTTGACCTCTCACGCCCCTCTGCCTCTTTACTCTCATAACACAAATACCATTCAATCTCTTTCCTCTTAAAATATTCTCATCTTAAAACACTCTTTCATCTTAAAAATTTTATTTTCCTCTCCTCCCTTCCTCACCAACCTCTCTGAATATGCCAGCTACAAACCCTGCCTGGAGTCCTCCCCACCAGTTCATTGCAGCTTCCTCTCCTTTGCAACCACTGCCAAAATCTTTACTTAACATACCGGGCAAACTTCAGCATAGTCTCAATACTCTTTTCTCACCTGCTGCAGCACACTGGCTACCTGCAGTAGTCTCTTGTGCAGTTTTAACCTGAAGTGGCGTCTCTCTTCAGCAACCATGGTGTTACTCATGTCTATTGCACCACCTTTGAATCTGCTCCTTTTGCATGCCCTCCAGAAGACATTTTTCTTCTCCCAGCTCTGATGGAGTTCATGGGGCTTTTCTCTTCCTGTATTTCACTCCTTGATAATTTCAAGCACAAATACAGATTCTGCTCTGATCTCCATGTAGCAATTTCCAGGCTCACTCCTCTAATACAAACTTGTCTCCCTAGGTCCATACCGACAGCATCTCTAATACTTCTTCATGGACACACATATATCAAACTGAGCTTATTGTAACTAAAACAGAGTTCCTAATGATCTTCTTCCTTCTTTACTGTATGCTCTCTTCAGTAATTCCCCTCTAGATCATCACAGACAATGCTATTACTTTTCTGGTTGTTCTGGTCAAGAACTGGAGCAACATTTTCATCTCATATCTCTCACCATGTATATAGATCCAGGGGATGTCTAAGGTTTGCATATTCTTTCACCATCCAGGCTCTCATCACCTCATGCCTTTATTTCTACAATATTTCTTTTTCTGACCTTTACAAATGTGAACTTGCCCTCCATGTATCTATTTAGGATGCTCCTAGAAATATAATTTTCCTAACACATCACTCTGACCATGCCATTTCTCTTAGCAGCTGTAGACTGCTGTGCCCATATCTATCTCATTAGTGTAATCTACTTGTCTTCATTAAGGAAATGTCAGCTTCTTCCTACAGTCAACCAAAGAGGTCAATCCCCATCATCTACTTATTAATTTTTCAAGCAGATGTGATCCATGATTTTTCTGGTGCCATCCCACAGTCTTTGGAAGACCATCCTGTAAACATCCGCGCTTCTTTTTCATTATCCTTCTTTGCAACTCCTGTAGGAATCCCACATTTTGTGGTGCTCACAGGAATGTGGTTTGCCTCCTGGTGTTCTAAAGCCACTACCACTCACGCTGAACATAATTACTTTGTAGTCTCGTTGCACTCTCTCATAAGGCTGCATTTGTTGCCAATATTTAAAGTGCAGCCACATGTCAAAAGGACAGGGACATTTTTCTGATCCATGATTTCTGATCCATGATTAAGGCTCGTAAATCTGAGGGTAGAACACCAACTGGCATTAATAACAGTGAATGAAATCCCTATTATACTGCTACTGAGCTGAGGTATGAGAGATTTAGTCCCTTGCCTCAGGTCATGAAGAAAGACTATTGCAGAGCTCGGACTGAATTCTGGCTTTATAAGCCCCTGCCCTAACTGCAGTACTACCTTTCTTTCATCTATTTTTGGTAGTTATCTACAAAGGATTATGATTTCAGCAGGCTCAGCTGGGCAGTTCTGAATATTTATTTATAAAAGAATTTGGCTTAATGAGAAAGAAAATGGATACATTTCCATTTTTTCACTCTGATTTCTCTCCTGCAGGGAAAATATGTTAGTTTATACTCTTTTATTTCAAGTGGATTCTATTCCAAATGATCTGTTAAGGGAACTTGGATTCCAGAATCCACATTACATATTTTTTTATTTATTTATTCCTTAAAAACTAAGAAACACCATCTCATTTCTTTCTTTTGGTCCTGAAGAGGTAAATGTGTAGTTAAGAGTTCCAGCAGCGCTTTGTGGGCAAAGAGTCGTTAAGTAACTCACGTTATAAATGATTGTCATTATTTCTGCTAAACCTACAAAACATAAAGTCTTCTTATCTGCTGGTTCTGCAATAGTTAATGAACTCATTCCCCTCTTGAAGCTTTTCTAAATGCACAGAAATACTTTTTCTATGAGAAAAAGCAATATTAATATGGATTTTTATTGCAGGAGATGACCTGCAATAAAATAAAATAGTCCAGACCATTCCATCTCTATCGAAGTAAAATAATCTTTCATATTTTTATTTTTACAGTGAATAGAACACAACTGCACTCATATTAAATCTTTCCTCCACAGTTTTTACAAATTTTTAGCAGTAGGCAGAAAGGATAAAAATGCTGAGATTTCTCAAAAGGATTTGGATGTTCAATTAAATGAACAGGAATTAAGCATGCAGTCCTGCAGGCAGCTCTGCAAATATCAGTTTCTCTTGAGAAGGGCATGATCCCGTCATTTGTACTCAGGCAAAATTTCCATTTGTCTTCACTGGCAAACTTGTTTGAAAGCCAACAGCTTGACTGAAATTTGCCCTTTAAAAAATCATGATTAAAACTAGTTGCTGTTCTGTTAAATTACATATATGTTCTTAGTATTTTTAGCAGATATATATTATCAAACTAATTATCTCAGATGTGTCAGAGGGATATGTCAGGTTCTCATTACTTGTGGTAAAGAAACTTTTTAATGAATTGCTATTTAAATTTGATGCAATTAAAATATTAAACTGCTTATTCAAAATATGATGGGCCAAATCCTCCCAGAACTCACATGCATGAACCAGTGATTTCACCCACTAAAGGATTTTAGAAAATCCCTGAACAAGAGGATGGCTTTATTGTATCTCAGTTGTTTGACTTCCAGTCTTACATCAACAGATTAAGAATAATTTCAGCATCAAAAACTGCAAAGGCTGAATACCTGGATAGCCTAACTCCAGTGCTGTCTACTGCCTGAATTTCAGTGGATGCCTCCAGCAGAACTCCAGCTGTGACAGGAGGGAGCACAGACCTTGTGCTGGCCTTTCTATCCAGGGACAACTTTAACCTCAAAGGAAACACTAAAGGGCTGAACTTGCTGCATCACCATGTTCAATAAAACATTTACTACTGACTTCTCTAGGATCAGAATCAAGACTTCAATAAAGTCCCTTTTTTTAATGAGTCCATTTGGAAAACAGTTGAGATTTCAAGCACAGATTTTAAACAAAGCATTTGAGGCTTAAATGTATACAGGATACATTAAAAAAATGGCTGTCCTAATTTACCTGTCAAAACCATTGCATTTTAAAAGTCAAATCTAGAGCATTGCAAGGTATTGCAAGAATTTGTACAAAAATAAATCTTTTTGCTCCCAGATACAGCTGCAAGTAGCCTCTCTTCAGGCTTTTCCATTTGTGTATAAATAATCCCTAGTGACGGCTGGAGTAGTCCTGTTAAGCCTTTCTTCCTCAGTTACGCCATGCATCTGACAAACCAAACCAGAGAATGCTTTCATCCCAGAAACCTTGCATATTATTTGAGGTGGAGGTAGGCTGCACAGGAATTACTTAGGGTTGGGGTTTTTTTTTTTCCAGTGGTGGCATGGGCTAAGTATACTCCCAATAAAATGTTTTAAAAATAGGATTTACTATGACTTCCACGGATCTTGGGGGAAGAAGGAAGGTAAAAGGAGTGTTGAAATAGTAAGGTCATAGTAAATTCTATTTTTTTTTAAATAAAAATTGGATTCCAATGGCAGGCTGCAGAGCCCCATCCAGTCAGGTTTAACTGGCAGCCTTCCAAAGGCGAGATGAAAGGTCCTCTCAGTAGTAATTGTCTAAATGGAACAGACTCTGGTTATTGTGCAACTTCTTCATCTACTTTATTGTACCTTTATAATTAAATGATGTAATTCCTTTTTTTCCTTTCTTGTTTTCCTCTCAACTCCTGCAGGGAAGCATCTCAGCAACATTGCCATAGGATGCAGGCAGACTCTGTGGCTCCCCATATTTTTTCTGGGTCACTATAAGTTGTATACAAGGAGTTGTGAGCTGCTGGTTGCCAAAGCAGGACATAAACTCTGCCTTCTCCCAGACAATCACCTGCATTCCAGCTCTCTACTTGCTTAATGCTGGAGGTGGTTGGCTCACTCAGAGTTGTTGCTGGGGTGAGGGAGTGCTGCTTTTGCTAGAAACTCTGTGGAAACCAGGCAAACAGAGGATCTGATAGGACAGGGTGAACTCTATGCTCAAACAGGCCTCCAGCAGCAAGGCTATTCAGATTGTGGAGGAGACTGGACTAACATGTGAGAATCGGAAGAATTTTAGAATACTGTGCTGAACAACCCCAGAGCCAGGATTTCCTGACTCTGCAAGGCCTAAAGGATCAGGAGTGAAACTCTGGTCCTGAGGTGCTGAAAGGCTTGCTCAGGTGTGAAAGCAGAATCAGAGGAATAGCTCTGTTAGCTCTTTCTTTTTCACTGGTCCTTCTGTACCAGAGTGCTTTCCCTCAGTCCAAGTAGTCCATTCCCAGAAATACAGATTATTCAGCTGAGGAAAAGTTAGCAAGACTGAGACCTCAGTTTGCATGTTCAACTCCAATAATTTCTTTATTGATTGTAATTTCTTGTTTTATTATTTGATTTTTTTTTTCCATGATGACAAAGAGAAGAAATGAACTGCCTAATTTTGGTACAGCTTTAGAATACTCCTCGGTCTTTGGTCTCATGCTTATCTGCCTCTCTCTGAGTATTCTTACTTGTGACAATCCCTTTTAATTCACTGCCTATTTACCTAATTGTATTATTTTGAAATATACACATGGGTTCTATGAAAATACAAAAAAAAAAAGGACAGGAGAAATATAAATAGGACCAACTATTTTATATATGTATTACTGTCTATTATACCTATCTATAAGAAACCTAAAGCAAAAGATCTTCAGTTCTTCTAGCAAAATCCAACATAATGGTCTTGACATATTTCCCAGAAAGTAAAAATTAATAAATACAGAATAGAATTACAGAAGTGACCCAGCCTATTCAGGAACAGAACTGATTTTAAAATCACTGGTATCAGAATATTGCCAAGTACCACAGTTCCTGATCCTGCCACAAGCCATTGCCTATAGCTTGTATTAATTTCAGCAGAGTTCATAAGCAGAATAACTGCAGGGTATTTGCAAAGCTAGTTAGGCTCTTAATGACCATTTTTTGTTATATTTTGATAGACAAATCTCTATAGACCATTCTCAATACTGGAAGTTTTGCCTAGAGAAAAATGTAGGATCTGTTTTAAACTAAATGGATAACAGATCCTGCCCAGCTTTGAAAACAAACAAACAAAAAACCAGAACACTTCATCAAATTTACATTCAATTACATATAGCACACAATATTTGGGGCCAGAACCTGCATTAGTTTATCCAGTTCCAGAAGAGGTGTATTACATTAAATTAACACAGGAAAGAGAGTTAAAGCTCTATATACCAATAACATCCTCTTTTATAAGACATTTGCCCTGGATCTCATAGAGAGTGATTTCATCTGTGCAAGAATATGTGCCCCAGTCAGGTTATTTGAGCATTACACTGCAGCCCCTCACACCTGCACACGGTGTACTCTGTCCACACACCCATCCCTGAAACCTCTAACTCCCAAACAAGTATCTGTCACAGAACTACTTTTAGTTTTTACTTTCGTGACAGATCCTGTTGGTATGAATCTGGAATACCTTCCTTGTTTTCAGCTCACAGCTCTTCTCAACACTGGACAGCAACAACACTTACCTCACTTTCATCATATAAGTGAGGATCAAAAAGGAAACATCTCCATTTTTATTTCTGAGCAAGTCAAACACTTTATTTTATCAAACTACCATTACACTTGTTTTTTCTGTGTTTCAGTCTGGAGGTGCCAAAGCAATACACACCTCTACAGCATTTGTGGGTGACTCTCTATCATGGCTGAGAGCTATAGTATAGGCAGATCCTCACCCCAGAAAGGCCATCAAATGAACTAAAATGCTGATGTTGAGTGTTACAAGTCTCCCTCCTTTAACACTTCTCTCATCCTACAATGAAGTTTGTTAAAAGTGTGTGAGAAAACCTTTAAAGCAGGCAAGGAGTGACACACCCCAACATTTGCACACAGCTTCCCTCACGTGCACAAGTTGCACTTCTGACCTGGGGGCAGTGACTTTGCGAAGTGGCTCCCTGGCCATCTGCAGACACACACATCCAGGAGCGTGCGTGCAGGAACACTCAAAGCACCTGAGCCCAGGGAATCCCTGGCTACCAGCTGGACCCTGTATGTTCAGAGTTAGCTCACACACTCATTCACACATACATGAACACAAGCAGACTACAGCAAGATCTTTCAAAGACCACCTTCTCCTGCATTTAACCACCTCATCTTGATTTGTCACATCTTCTCTATAGTTAACACTTAGCAGAGCTGCCATTACACATAACCCAGCGCCACGCAATTTCAGCTGTTTCTGGCAGGAGAAATGGACATTCCTGATCCCAGGACAAAGCAGGCAGAGAAAGAGGAAAGAGTCTCACTTATTTCAGGATGAAAAACCTCTCTCATAACCGCAACTCCATTTGCAAAGGTAAGCTCTGTTGACATGTTTGCCCGCTGTCAAGGTTGAATTTGTTTATGCCCCGAGCACAGCGAGCACACGTGGCAGAGCAATCCAGCTCTCCACGGCCAGCCCAGCACATACCATCCTCACCTAGATGGAGAATAGGAATCACTCCCTTGGCACCGAAACCAGCAACAGAGTGTCTGGGTGGCTGACAGGCTTTGCACATATCCACTTGCCTTTTACCAATGGGGCTGAAGACACTGATCTATTTCCTAAGAGTTGTTGAATAGCAGCTGGATATGAAGGGTCCCTAGCAACACAGGCAGGATCCCAAGCAGTGATCCAGGTACACCACCAGTTTGGACTGGTTTGTTACAAGTGTCTACCATGCTACTCACATCCACCACTCACTCACAAAACATACGGAACAAACCATGTACATGGGCAAACATGTGAGAGAACATCCCTCCTGAATAAGTAGCTTTAAGCAATAATTCCACTTGTAATGTCTGAGGAGGGAATTAATGAAGGCTATCAAGAGAGTCTGGGACAGACAATACTCTTGGAAGACAAGTATTTTGAAAGATGGCACTGTGTGAGAAGTAATGATTTCACTACAATGGAAATAAACCAATGGGGAATCTTCTGATTGCAACAGAAGAACCATGGGAGGGAAATGTTATTTTGTAGTACAGAGGAACCATGCCGTGGGTAGCAAAGATGCCGTCATCCTTTACTGAAACCCTCATCATCCTGCAAAAACATGCATCTTCTGTTTAGGTAGGGGTTTATGCATGTGGCCTCTTTCCATACATTGGATCAAAGAAACATTTGGGGCAAAATGACCATCACCTTGAACCACTACCTTGGGGGAAAAATTAAGACAGAGGACCAAAAGATTAGACAAAAAATAGCACAAAAATGCTACAGGCAAACAGATGCATCTCCACCCCAAGAGAAAATTATTCCTTTCTAATAAATTCATGTAATGTTCTGTAGATATTGAAAATATTACAAAGCATAGCTCAGTGTAAACAGCAAGCTGGGTTTCCTCCTGCTCTTTAGCATTTCTCTTTGTTTACTCTCCATTTGAGGATAGAAAAAGCCTACATGTGAGCACTGCAAATGGTGTATTTCAGGATGGATGGGGCATTCAGAATGGCAGTGATGAAACACAGACATATGTAGCCTCCAACAAAATTCTATGTACTTTGCCAGAGCCACCAGGGTCAAACAAAATTTAAAAAAAATCCAGTGTCTGCTTTATGAACACTTCTTATTTGTGTGTGGAAATAATCTGATACCATGGTGATGGGAAGACTATATCAAGCTTAGAGAGAGAGAGATGAAAAAGATATTCTGGGGGGTGTGTGTGTCCTCACCCCCATTGCCTTCTTGCTCCCACACCCCATGTCTCAGGAGTAGAGATCCCATGGGAAACTGCCCTGGCAGTGCTTCTGGAAGCAATGCCCAGTCAGGCCAGTTCACCCACTGTAAGGAGAGGTATTTGGCTAGAGACACCAGCTCCCATCTGTGAGCCCAAATGGCTCTGCTCAGCCCCTGCTCATCTCAGGAGAGCCTGGCATATTCATCCGGTAAAAAAACCAGCCCTTACCTTTGGCAATCAGCTCCTCCAGCTCTTGGTCAAATCCTTGTCGGTGGCATTTCCTCCAGAGCCCCATATTGGTGGAGTTGTACTGTCTGTTGCACTCGTCGACTGCACTCATAGCAAAGATCTGCCTCCTGTTTCTTGCCAAGAGGAGTTTCCCTTCCCAGCGGTCCAACCTAGACCTGCTGGCCCTGAGAGGCAGGTTGTTGTTGGAGTTATAAATGAAGCCAGGATCATTTCTCTTAGTGGTGATGCTCTTGCACCTCTCTCTGTGCTTCCTGGCATCAGTTTCGTACCAATGGTCAGAGCAGATTGCCACAGCCAGCATGCCAAGGGCACACAGAGCTAAAGAGAGGCCAGCATAGAGCAGTAACCTTCCAGCAGCCATGCCTCAGCTTCACAGAAACACCATGGACATCTTCACAACAGGCAAAGCCGTTGGGGGTGAGACCATGCACAAACCTCCGGAGCAGCTGCTAGGTGTCACTTGGCAGAGACTGCCTCAAACATCCCCAACTCCTGTGGCTCACATCCACGCTGCAGTGGGATGCTGAGAGCACTACAAAGTTCTGCCCTGGAGGCAGTCTTGGAGTCTCATCTGCCTCTTTTCTCCTCTGCAGAGGAGACCTGGCGAGGAGAAACACAGCCTTCCACCAGTGACCCACCTACACAAAGATGTCCTGCTCCCCTCACCGTGAGCACCAGAGCGACAGGGGCCAAAGGGATGTATCCCCCTGAAGAGACCTGATGGCTGATCAGTCCATTAATCTCTTTCAATCTGGCCCGCTCAGAAATCCAGAAGAGATGGCTTTCAGATCAGCAAGCTCACTACAGCATCATCACAGGACAGAAAAGTTCAACAGCCTGACATCTCCCACTTGCAAGCAGCCAGTTGTCCTGGTTTCAGGAATGGGTGACTTTCCTTTGTCAGTGGCTCAGCAACAGCATCATCGTCTGGACGGTCGGTCACTTGCTTGGGTTTAAAGCGGGGTCGAAAGGGAGGGAGCAAGAGGGGGGGAGCAATCTGTTGTTGTTGCTGCTGCTGCCGCTGCTACTGCTGTTTGAAATCGTGGTTAAAACATCCCCTCCCCAGCTGGCTCTGGGAACGCGGGCACGCACGGGTCTCTCCCTCAGCAGACTTCGCTGACAGTCACTGGCATCTTGGCTTCGGAGACACCTCGGCTTCTCTCTGCCAGCCTTGCCATTCACTCGCCTGCTTTTGTCGTCGGCGCTGTCATCCAGGCAGCCGAGCGTCGCGCTGCCTTCCTTCCCCGGCGCGCCCGGGCAGCGCTCCGGCAGCCTCCCGGCTCCGGGCCGGGCAGAGGCGGCGGGNCACACGCACACGCACACACGCTGCTGCACCCCCTTCCGCCGGCAGCTGAAAAGCTTCCTCCGTCCCCGGCGCTGGGATGTGTTGTGCACAGTTTTCCTAACACGGCGGCACGTTAGCCATCTGCAAGATGAAGGCAGGCAGGGCTACGGCTGGGGGGGGGGGTGCTGGGGGACGGGGGGGGGGGAGAG
>VZTH01003474.1:205959-237961 GCA_013397815.1 Aleadryas rufinucha | reverse complement strand
AGAGAGGTCGAGGGAAACCGAACCAAAACAAACCAGGGCGGAGGGGCGGAGGGGCGGAGGTGGGGGGGAGCTACACACCTTACACGGGGAGAGGAAAGCAGCCTCTAACTGTTGTCAACAGCTTTCGGGCTGCACCATTTCTCTGCCATATGGCCCGATCTCCTCGTCGGAGCTGAGATTTTCTAGCTCAGCAGCTTCATACGAATCGTATTCCCGGCATCAGTAGTTATGTATTCAGACATATTTTTTTCTCCTTAAATTTTCACTCCCTTTCTCTTTAAGGGGAATAACTCACCCATCTTGTAGAGATCAAGTGCAACAGAAGGCGAGCTGGAGTCCCCAAGCTTTAGAAATCTCATTTCACCGTTTTTAACCCAAATAATAGCAAATCCAATCTTCTGTACACCTGGGAATCTTTCCTTGTTCAAACACCGAGCCCTGCAGCCTTGGCCGAAGCCTACAGACCGAGCATGCAGAGCGCTGAGCCAAAAGCCAGTGATGTCACCCATGCAACGTGAGACTCATTTCTTATTTCTCTATCCTCCTTAAAGATAAACTGCACCACTTCCCAGGCAGGAAATGTCGAAGCCTTACTCTCTTAAGAGGGAAAAATGTAAAACCTGGATTTAACTGGATCCTGATCATTCTTGGTCATAAGCCCTTACATTATGTCAACCAAATCCAAAACAAGCAGAGCTGTTTCTCACTGCACCAAAAAAAATCCCAACCTACTACAAAACACAGAGAATGAGTTTGAAAAAAACCCTGGATTGTAGATCTTCTGTGTGATCCAGAAAGCCGAGGCCTCCAGACGCTGAACTGTACTGTGTAAAAAGGAAATACACATGGTCCTTTCCCTTGCACCAAAAAGGTCTGGATGCTGGCACATCCTGATCTGCGAGTACCACAGCATCCTGGAGATGACAGAGGAACCAAGTCAGCCCCATCCAATATTTGGCTCCACAGCATGAACAGCAAACAATGCAGTTGCTCCTAATGCACCAAAACATCCACAGCCCAATGCCTGACCACAGATGTATGCTGCAAAAATCTACATCCATGATGGATCCTACCAGCTTTTGGCCCCTGAATCCCAAGCTGTGACATCTGAATTGAAAATAAGCACAGCCTTTCTGGGGCTGGTGATAGCCCTTGGCCTCAAGAGGGGAGTCCTGGGATTTTGCTAGCTTTTAACCCTAGCCACCCAAATTATACTTGCTCCAGTGGGGAGAGCAGATGTGGAATGTAGTAGCTGTTTGTGTATCAGAAACACATACCTGGATTGTCTTGTGGAATACAGATGCATCAGGAAAAAATTAATCCATGTGGTTGGATCACAACAATTTTGGGCCCCAAAGCAAACTGTATTATCAAAAAAGGCAAAAGAACTCCTTTCATTTTACCTGGCAAAACCAGGGCCCATATCAACTGGGATTTGCAGCTATGGAAGAGTATCTGTCCCATTAAACCATTTCTGGTGTGAAATGTACCGTATTCTCTAACCTCCTCGTAGGATTATGAAACTGGCAAAGAAGAGTCAGTCATCCAAACCATAAAGGTTACAATCATCTACATCTACTGAACCAGGTCTATTGCAAAATTTCAGTGTTGTGTTATGAATATTAATTGTATCTGGAAAGCTCTAGGTAAAATTAATTGTTTTACTGAAACACGGGACTGGTTTAATTTTTTTAGCAGTAACTTCCCTTTGTTGTTAATAATAACAGCAAATATTTAAGGATCTAAGGTTTTTTTAAAAATAGTTCTGCACAGATGGATCCACTTCTATAACTGGATTTTTCAAGCAACTACATGTCAGCAGATAAGAAGAATTAGATGTTACAGTGGGCCTGGAGCAGCCATACTTATTGCCTGTTCAGAGATAAAATTTAGAGGTTTGTGGTCAAAAAGCTGCTGGCTCCTATAAGAAGATGATGAACAGGTTTCTTGTATCACACCCACACAGAGATGAGAGTGCACCTGGATTTCTTTGTCAATTTTTAGCATCAAGTCCCAAGCTGAAGGATGAGAACAGGGAACAGGCCTAATTTTACCAACCATGTATTTTGGCTGATTGTTGGATTTTCTATTTAAGCATGAGAGTCCACTAAGTTTATTCTCTATTTAGATTGAACTGGAAAACAAAACTGTTCTCTGTCTAAACACCCAGTTTAGACAGAACTGGAAGACTGGGGCTAAGAGCAAAATGGAGGATGCAGTTACTAGAACTGTTTTTCTAATGATACTGGCTAAAGATATGTGAGGGGATGGGAAAATCATATAATGCAATCACACCTACATTTCTTTTCATGTTAAACATTAGGATGACAGTCCAAAGAGCCAAGATTTGGTTGGACCCAGGGAGGTCCAGGTGCCAGGTTTTCCCATCACACCGTGAGACAGTAAGACAGTTTGGGGCAGGGGGACTTTTGTACCTGGAGAAGCCAGACTTGTTCCCTCTTCTCATTCTTAAACATGGGTTTGAAAGCCAAAAATTGACATTCAGTTCCAGGTTTTATCTTTCTCTCTGAAAAGGCATTTCAGTGGCAGTTTCTATGCTTTTTTTTTTTTTTTTTTTTTTTTTTTTTGCTTGCATTTGTAGCTTTATCAGATGGCAGTCTGTATCTTTCTGCAAGTCACCTTAAATGTATAACTGTAGGAGAAACTGTTGGATTTTAGCCCCACTTTAACTCTTAGAATTAAACATTTTTCTCCTTCATCATCATTATTCCCTTCTTTTCAGGAGGGGCAGAATATTGCTTGCTGCAGGCATTAGGAACCTTCCCTGTGTCTCTTCCCAGGATTATTACAGACAGCCCCTTTCCCAGCACAAACAGATCATTATTAAATTCTCTTCCTCCCACCCCACCCCTGCCTCACCACAGGGGGGAAAAAACCAATCCTTGTCGATCTTCAGCTGGGAGAAAGACATTTTAAAAGAACCCCCATAACCCCTCCACACACACTTGGGCACGCGACATGGAAACCGCTCCCGACTGTGAATTAAGGGCATCTCAGAACAGGAAGCTAATTCATAGGTCTTAAATGAATCAGGGAGTGAAAATGCAGTTTCAGCGACGGATTGAAAGCTGAGGCTTTCTTTTCTGCGGGTTACGGTTTCAGTGATCCAGAGAGAAAGCTAAAGCACACGGGCGCACAGGAAAAATGTCTTAAGGCATGGGATAGAGGAGCGGAGCGCGGTGAGTCTGTTCAAAGCCAATTCCTTGTGACGAGCCGTGCCCTGCCCGCTAGACCTCACTACGGATGGTATCTTACAGCTAGGGCCAGTCTCCTCTCCACTCCCTCCCAGCATCGTCTCCGCTCTCCTTAGCATCCTCCAGCGACCATCGCCCACCGCCTCTCCAGAGAGCTCCAGACACAAAAGCAAAGCGAGTGCCTGTACAAAGGAACACAGAGGTGGGGTCTGGGGCTGGGAGGGAGGAAGGGCAGAGTAAATGGACAACCAACTGCAATTTGCTTTTCTTCGTCGGTTTTTTGGGTTTTTTTTTGGTTTGGTTTTTTGGGGTCTTTTTTACATCAAAATGACCTCCACCATATTTTTCTTTCTTCGTCTTTTTTTTTTTTCCTTTTAAAGAAAAAGAATTCAGTGCCATCTAGTGGGGGAGGGGATCGAGCAAGTCAAGGTGCTGCCCGTTCCTAGGGATCTATACTTCTAATTCAGTTATTCAACAGGGAGAGATGACCCTCAGTATTTCCCTGCTCTCACTGTAATCTTCACCTCCCCAGAGGTGATGTTTAATTTACATGGGCTCCAGCCTTCATTCTTTGAAAAAAATCACCTACTGAAGTCACAGGAACTCATCCTAGTGTTGTATTACCTGAAGCAGTACTGGCTCTGGAGGCAGTTCGCTGCCTTAATTACAGTACTTCAAACACAAGACAGTAATCAAACCAAACACAGATATAACAAATTATGTCCACTAATATTTTTTATCATTCCAGTGCACCTTGGATACTGGTGTACATGAATCCTGAGCATGCCAGCCCTTCTAATAACACAGCCATAAAAGATGCTACCATAGAAGCATCTTATAATTCCCACAAACACTTGACCCATCATTCAAACAGATTTTGGGTGTTCAGGTGACTCAGAACCAAGCAGAGGCTCTATAAAGGAAGATCAGGACCACGAAACACCATATAAAAGTTTGTAATCTAAATTGCAGGAGTTAACCCGTTGTCAATATCCCCTTCTATTTATTTTTTTTTTAATAGAAAAAGAGTTTTTCAAAGGGAAGCATCAGCCAGCTGCATAAGAATGGGCTAGCACACACACACACACACAGATACAGAGAATAGGCACACAGCTGTCTACACACTCATGTGTAGCTGTGCACACACTGATATCTAGCTGCACACAACAGCACCTAGCTGGATGTCCTCTGCCCTCCACACTGGCAACTCCCAAAAGAGATTAGTTTTGCTCTCTCTAAAAAAACCCAAACAAACAAACAAACAAACACCAACCAACATTTGGATTGCAAACTTAAGCAAGTTAGTGAATGCCAGATTTAGGATCACTCATGGAACATTAATTTGCCCAGCATGCAAACACGCTATGATACAATCTTTAATAACATGATTTCTGTTTCCATGGGTATCCCACTTTTTACCGTGCAGAGGATGAATGTTGCTCACTTAATGAACACTATTCAAATTTTCTCCTATCCTTATCATCCAATGTGTGTTGCATGTACCATTTATTGCAGAGCATCCAGACCTTGCATTGCATACAGAATGATTAATTTCCTCATGAGCTTTTCTATAGTGGTGCTCTAATTGTAGTTTTGGAGGGCTGGGGTTTTTTTACAAACATCAAGGAACTTATCTTCACAGCTCCCTGCTGAGGGACAGAGATAAAAGGCAGTATTTTCAAATGTGTCAGTGTATTTTGGGTACTCTATTAAAGGAGCTTAGAACCTAAACTTCCAGAGTACTTAGCACCTTCCTTCCTCAGAGAGCAGCTGGCAGACTCCCTGGCTCTAGACACAGTGGACAGTATTTCCACAAATTAGTGCATGCGTAACTGCAGCTGGATACACAGAAAATGGGGACCACATGGACAGAAGTTGGGAAGAATGTCATTTTTTTGAGTCACCAAGCTTCACAACAGTAAATCTCACACAGGGTGAAATAAAATCCAATTTTCAATTTCGATTCAAATGCCCATGACCATGATTTTTCTTATCTGTACTCATCTGCTAGGCTCACTACACAGCCTCCAAACTGTCCACCAAACAGCCACCATCTCAGGACTGCAGAGTCCTGGTTCATCTGCCATCTCACCATGAATGGAAACAGAATCTGGGCAGAAAGCAGGATGTGATTGTGTATTTTACCTCATGACCATAAGTCACAAGTGAACGGCAATTCACTGGCAATCTTTATTCTGGTGCTTTCTTAGAGTCTTGATTTACTGACCTGGAGTTGTGATGAGCAGGGGGAAGCACACATGAGCTGAGTCAGAATTGATATGGGGTCAGGAGCTGAATGGAGTGTACCATCAAAAGAACAGATTTGGTTTTGGAGGAAGCAAAATGAATTGCTAGGCAGAAGGCAGGAGGACAGGTAGGTAAGAAGTCCTATATCATATTTTTCAATAAAGCAGAGGGAATGGCCGACACTAAATGGCCTCACACAGAGACAGGTAAAAGACAGTACACAGATAAAAAGAACCACAATATAATGTTGTTTTTCCAAACACAAAACAAAACAGAACAAAACAACAGACTGGTGTCTTTTCACTAAAATTGCTTCCTCCTGTGAAAACTTACTCTTCATTATTTAGCTGTCAACTGTCAAAACCACATCGCTGTTAACAACCTAAGGCTGCACTGTGGACACGGCTATGTATGATAATAACTGCTCCTCATGAGAACATCTCCAAGAATGCTTTTAAGCTCAGACAAAACAAGGATGAACTATTTTAAACAAAACTTTTCCCCAAGCTTTCCAGTGTGGACATCATGCTTGGAAAATGTTAGCCCAAGCAGTTAAAGTGTAGCAGAGCTATAAGGTACTGAAAACAAGGGCAGGTAGGCAAACTCACCCTAGTGAGGACATTATCCCTGCACCCCTGCACCACCTCCCCACAGCCCGAGTGTCCATGGGCACTGTGGTGAACTGCAGAAGGACCTGGGAAATATCACTCCACCTTTGAAGGCATTGCCAACAGCTTTAGTTTTTTTTCAGCCAGGTGGTAGGGTCTGAATGTAGATCATGCCACATTTAACAGGTTGAGTTCTAAAGTAAAATACTCGGGAAAGCCATTCTTGTCTCTTGAGTCCTCAGTAAACACTCCAGTGCTTCCAATAACAGAGGAGCAAGAACAGATTTCAGAAAAAGAAAAGGCCTAAGCTGTACAGATGTAAGCCTCTATTGAAAGAGAACGTTCTGGTAGGAGACAACTCAGCTAAAGCACAAGGGCAATATGTAGCCCTCAAGGCTCTTTCAAATTCATCTCCCTACAACAGAAAACAGATCTTAGCCCTGGCTTTCATGAGCAGAGATTCAGCTCCAATCTGCTGCTCTCTGAGATCACAGCAGCCACTCTGTGTCCTGCTTATTGTCTTGCAAGCTTGGTAGTCAACATCTTCATATTCTACAGCTTCTTCTCCTCTGAGCTTTCACATGAGCAGACCTGTTTCCCCAAAAGCCTCCCTAAGAGGATTGCTGTTTCATACAAGCCCATCTCTCCTCCTCTCCTGTTTACCTTTTGGATACATCAAGCCCAGCCTCCCATCCAAAACCCTGCTACAGGAAAAACCCATTGCCTGCTGCAGTGAGGAAGGTGACATTGCTCTGAATGCAGGAGTTGTACAGCAAGGTCACTTGCTGCCTAAAGCCAGCTACAAAAGCAAGATGGCTCTCGACATCATCACCATTGGGCTCAGCTGAAAACAGGAGATATCACTTCATTAAAATTCATAGATCTTGTGACTCTTATAGAAATAGCAAGAAGAATCCAGGATAGCAGAGACGAGATATTAGAGCCAAAGAATATTGGCTGAGGGCAAAAACTCAGACTTCTGTCTGCCAAAAATAAGCAGATTTGGTAAAAAGTGGCTTTTATTCTTAAAGTTATGTCTAACACATTGATCTTCAATATATTAAAGCCTGATTAATTCTGATTTTTCTGTACTGCATCAATATGTAGTTCATATAGGCAGCCTAATATGAAGGTGCATCTGCAGTACTGTTAGTTTGTTTGACATGACAAGTCACGCTGTACAACCTTCCCTAAACTTCTGACAGATTTCAGAATGCATTGTTCATTCCCAGGGAGATTTTTGGACATAGTTTCTATCAGCAGTGTTTTGTGAACCAATCCAATGAAAGACAGAGCCACAGCCTCTGTAGATGGATAACATGGTGTTTCACTGTGAGCGTATCACATCTGTGATTGGCTCCCACCTACCAATTCAATTTGTTGCTTCTTTTAGTCACAAAAGAAAAACAAGGATTAGTTTAAAATCAGAATTCATCGATCATAAGAAACCATCACAGAAGCAACTGGAGAGAAAACCAGTAAGCAAAACAAAAACCAGCACCTGCTTGGAAAAACTATATTCTCTAAAAGCACTCCTTCATTTTGGAACATGACTCAGAAGCAAGACCTCAATCTTCATCTATTCTATTTGGCTGTGAAGTCCCAGCAGAGTAGACTCATTTAAATGATTTTTTTTTAAAAGTTGTATACAAATATATTGTGTGCTGCTGTAAAAGCAGCTGACATCTAGGATGATAAACTCTCTATTTAGACACAAGCATGCTGCCATCTTCAACAGTTTTGCATTTACTTCTCTTCATTTATTATCACCAAGTATATTTGCATCAAAATAAAGTAGTTGGTTCCTTAGAGTTCATCCATTTGTGCAGTTCATTTCCCCACCTCAAGCTTTAGAACTGTGATATCACAATTACACCTCGTACTCTGAAGTTGTTCCAGGGAGAACTGCTGGGCCATGAAAGACAGGCATTTATTATTTATTACTTTGCTGCAAAGGCCTTCAGTAAGTACCCACCAAAGAAGAAACCATGGGGAGTACCAAGCTTCAGCAACCATACCCTGATTGCCCATGATAAAGAAACTGGCCTGCAAGAAGTTACTTCTCTTGTTTCCAGAGAAATAATGTTTCCAGGACTAAGGAACAAAATTTTCCAAGGACAAAAAAAAGAAAAAAAAAAAAGAAAATTTGGGACTCACAGACATAAAGTCTGAAGAATGAATTTTTCTCAGGAAAAAGGGAACAAATGTCCAGAAAGCATGTGTAGGAGCACGACTTCATCAGCCTGGGTACTAGCAAGGTCAGAGAGAAAGAACTGAATCAAAAAAAGCCTCTGCAGAATGCTTCCACAGGCTGAAGCAACTGAGGCTGAGAAGTGCATGCAGGATTGATTATGATTCTCTAGACAGGCAAATTCCAAAACAGAGAGCAGCTCTGGTTACATAACTAACAGCAGCCTCATGTCACCCACCAGGACTGCAGCAAAGAACTCCAAATTAAACCAAAAAAATTATCTCTTCATAACTCTGCCTTCAAAAGACTCTGTGAGGGAAAAAGGTTGATCAGTGATGTTTAGGTCTACAAAGAGCACTACTGAAATGACTGGCTACCTGGGAGTCCAGCCAGATCTTGGAAAATCTGCTGACTTACAAATCAGGGCAGTCAGAGTGGCTAACCAGAGTGCTCCCAAAGACCTAATGATGTATCCTGTGCTCAGCACTGGTCAAGATACCCTAAGACAAAAAGGGACCTAAACCAGGAAGACATGGAGAGAAATCTCCATTGTAATGCACCATAAAAGTCAAGGGGAATATACAGTATCAGAGTCTGCTGAAATTCAGGGGAACCAACAGCTCACAAACCCAAGAGGTCTAGATCCAAGACAGTATCTTGAAAAGAGCTCAGCTTGAAGAAACAGAAAAGTGAACTCAAACAGACCCAACTAATCTCCTTGGATTTTCTGTTCAAGAGATCGATGTATTCCTGAAAATTCTATTGCTGGAACATTTTTATTCACTCTGTTTTCACACTTGGTCAAACAGAATTAGAGAGGAACAGTTTTTTGACCCCACTTGAAAGCCTTGGGTGAATGTCCTTTCAGATGAGGATTGCAAGGAATGATGGAAGAGAAACTACAAGAGCTTTTATCAGCAGTGAGCCAGATGTCTCCATTATTTCTTCTCTTTTTGCTGATTCTGTCATTTTAATATTTTTCCTTTTTTTCCCTCCCCTCTGCAATACTCTGTTCCAGCCAAAAAAGATGTGTCTTTATTACTGTTGCCTTTAAAAGTTTTATGTGCATGTTGTCAGTAAAGTAACAACAACACTTCTGTACCATGTTTTTCACTAAGGGAAGCTGAAGCATTTTCTAAGAATCAATTATTCTTCACAACCCATTTCTGAAGCAGACATTATTATCCTCAGTTTACAGAGGGATGAAATGGCAGGTTAATTAACTTGCTTAAGGTCATCCAGTGAGTTAGCAATGGAGCTGCAAAAAAACCCCAAGATTCAACATGATGCCCAAGATGCCCATTCCCAATCCCTTCACCTAACCCCTTCTCTTCAGTCTTAGGCTCTTCATTGAAATCTGTCACTGAGCATTTATTCTGACATATTGTTGAACTACAAATTAGTCAGTCTAAGTGACAAACATGTAAGTGTGTGGAGACCCACAGCATCCTCCATCCCTTGCCTGTTCAGCCTCCTGCAGCGCCTGCTGTGCCGGGCAGCTCATCTTCCATTGAAAATGGATGTGTTACAGTTCTCTTGCAGAACTGCCAATATCATTTGAGGCACCACTCTGAGGGCCCTGCGCGAGAGACAAACAGCACTGGCTCTCTTTCCCCAGGAGGAGGGAAGGCTGCCTCGACAGCCTGGCTGTTGGGGGAAGCAATAAACTCAAGATGCCAACTGGCTTTGAAAAATAATTTCTGTTTTTCTCTTATGCTGCATCTCCCTCCCAAGTGTTCCCAATGTTAGATAGCTGGAGCGGCAGTATTTAATAGTGACATCTTTGTGGATTTCGCTCTGGCATTAGTTTGATGAGTTACTTTAAAGTCAAAATATCCTTCAAATGCCCACCCAAAGTCTGTCAGTCTCTTAATACTACACATTCTCTCCAGAGGGATTTGCAATGCAGATGTCTCCGTGGCTCAGCATGAATTGCTGTGCAACAAAATACAGTCGAAGTTTGCCAATTAATCATGAACACATAATGAATAACAAATTATTTCTAAACATGTATGTAGCCAACGCAGTTTTAACAAATGCTCAGAGGGTCCTTCTACTTACTCAGATGAAGATTAATTCATTCCCCGATGTCAGTATTTAAAAGAAGAAAATGTTAGAGATCATCTTACAGCACGATAGTTCTAAACATAAGACTTAGGAGTGAAGTTGATCACTTTGTCATACAGGCACTACTCAAATGTCTCATTTCCAAGATCAAATGATACAAGTTCAGGCTCTTCTTTCCTCTAAACGTCAATGAACAAGCACCAGTAAGCAAACTGTCTCCCTGATGTTTTTTTTTTCTGGGTATACCTTTGCCTTCTCAGGACAAACAACGGATCAAGTGTTGCATTTTGTCAAAATTTTGCGTTAAAGCTGCCATTCAGTTATAACTAAAATACATACTCAAGATGAATTAACCAGATAAACAATTCCAGATCACTATTGATCACATAATTCCCGACAAAATTACTGCCAACTATTTGTAAAAAGATCTTTTTTGTACTGTATCATGAGGTCTCTTCCTCTTTTTTTTTCTTTTTTGCTGCTTTACGTGAGTTCCATGCATGTCTCTCCGCTCCCTTGATTTCTTTTCTCCACAACAGTCCCTGTACAGTGAATGCCCATGTTGTCTTCTACCCCATGTCAACTCACTCTCCTTTAACTCCTTTCTAGGGTTTTCAGCTTTTTCACTCACCCATCTCCCACTGATTTTCTTGCAAATAATTGCTAACAAGTCCAAACACTTTGCTCTGCTTGCAACAAAACACTCAGGAGGATCTAACAACATGTTCATAGAATTCAACTTATCACAAACCCATTCCTGCAGTCAGTCTCTGCTGCATCCTTCCATTCCCTGTTATTATCAGCCCTTAGCATACCAAGTGTAATTTGGACTGTGAGGACCTCAGAGTGGGGATTTTGAGTTTACAGTCCCTGGCAGAATCCAGGGAGACACGGTGTCCCAGAAAAGGTGAGCAAGGCCTTTTTGGCTTCATGGATTGCAAACCAGATCATTCTCTGTCTCTGCAAATTTGCAGATGTGTTGAGTTGTTTTGTTGACTGATGTTGACCCTGATTTTCCATCCTGAATGTCTGTACGCTGCCTTACTGGCATGCTAACCCTGGCTGGGTGCTCTGCAAGCAATTCTCCTCATAACTGAAGGAACAACAGTGCTACAGTGACATAAATAGGCTCTTGTAAGTGCACATTTTTACTTTGACTTAATAATAATAATGGCTGACAGGAGAAACAACTGAGCAAAAAAGGCAGCAAAATTTAACTAATGCAGACCTGTTCATATCTGTGCTTCCATCACACCAAAAAAGCCATGCTGGAGCCTGCAAGTATAGGCAGTGACAATACTTTGAGGGAAAGAGGAAGATGTTTTCCAGTGGTCTATATGCCAATTTTCAGAGTGTGGGTAACATGCAAGTAGAATATTTTCATTGATGAGGAGGAAGGAGATCGAACTGATGTAATTACTGAAGCAGGCAGGATAATTTACCAAAATGGAATATTAAAATACTTTGCTCCAATCCTTTAACATAAATAAAGAAATTTTAAGACTGAGAAGGTAAGAGTACATATGAAACCACCATCATTATTTTAGAGGTGCAGAGACAGTAACTTGTTCCAACTAACCCTATTGAGGAGGGGTGGAATGGAGTGGGGATGGCTGCAGAGAATCAGGCTGCTTACCCCTCCAGTGTACCAGAAGTGCGCTCAATTTGAAGCTGTGTGAGGAAAAAGCCCCAACAGCCAGAAGCCATGTCTCATTACACTTTCTAAAAACTCATTTTTTATGACAGAAGTTATTCCAGTCTGCATGGAAGATGTAATTTTTAACTCATCATGTTTAAACAACTTAATCATGGAACAAAAAGGGGGTGGTTGTTTAGGAGCCAGCAATCATAATTTGATTATAGCAAGGACAGTTGTAACAAGCAAAAAGGACAGTGCCAGTCAGGGAAATTCTCTCTCTCTCTCTCTCTCTCTCTCTCTCTCTCTCTCTCTCACACACACACACACAGACGGTTCAGAAAGACCTTCTCCATCAAGATGGGAGAAATGATGAGAAAATTGCGATTCAAAAATAGAGATGGAAATGTAAATGAGAATACTTATGATCTTACTCCATAAAGTCATGATTGCTTAATTAACAAAATGGCCAATTTTGGCTGAAGGACAACTTTGTCTCAGCAGCAGGGTGAAGGAAACACTCAGAAGTTAAAAGCATGGTATAGAACAACATACAAAGGCAAAAATATTGGAAAAAAATGTTGTGTTAATACAAAAAATGAAGACTACAGAAAATGCGTAAGTGGTATGACTACAGAAAGCAAAATGAGGAATGCAACAACGCTGATGCACGTCTAGAGATGGTAAAACAGCACAGAAATGGCAGAAGTGCTAAAACCTCTATTTCCTCCTTAGAAAGATTAAGGAAGAGGCACTTTTCTTATCAAGTAAAAAAAAAAAAAAAGAAGCACTTTTCAGTCCATTAGTCAGTAATGAAAATGCTAAGCAAGATCTACTAGAGCAAACATTTTAAAATTAGGATATTTAGAGAACTTTTGTAGGACAGTGTTGTGTTTGAATAACTGGCTAAAGAAATTCCATGAATGCTAATTCTCAATAATCACAGAATCATAGAAAGGCTTGGGTCAGAAGGGACCTTAAAGATCATCTAGTTCAAATTCCTGTCCCTGACAAAGGCAGGGACATCTTCTACTAGATATATAAAAGGAATATAAAGCAAATTAGAGGATCATGCCAACATTCAAAAAGGAAAAGAAAGGGGACTGGGTTGCCCAGGCCATGGGGCTGCTCTGCCTGTGACAAGCATGGAAAAGATGACAGAAAATTAATCAGGGAAGGACGACAGAATAACAATTTGTTCAATACTTGGCAGAATCTGCTCTTCTAGAAAACAGGCCGAGCCAGACAAACCCAATTTCTTCCTTCGATGGCATTACATGTTTGGCATATAAATGCAATCACATAATTGTCATTTACTCAGATGTTTGCACAGAGTCTGATTTAGCACCTCCTGGCACTGATTAAAAATTAGCATAAATCAAGCACTGGGAAAGCTCATGTCTAGTGGGATTGGCAGTGGCCAAAGGGGTGCCAGGGGAAGCGTTGCAGGGCCAGGTGCCCATCCCTGTGCCTCAGGGGCTCCCCTGGGCACACACCCCTCTCCAGGTTTGAGGCGCAAAGGCGAGTGACCAACTCACCAACTTCACCAGTATCAAGAGACCAAGAGGACACTCGTGCTGAAAGACTGAGATTGTGCAGGTAAATTTGCCAAGGCAGATATATTTATGGAGCTGAAGAACCATCCTCGAAAAGAAGCAGCAGGAGGGAAGCAAAAGTTATGAGGGCAAGGACTGGTAAGGAGCACAGGAGACAGGCACCCTGAATTTAGAGAAGAGAAACAATCTCTCCAAGTGGTTCGGAAACACAGTGAATGACAAACATTTGTTGCTCCCAAACTCTTCCTTTCATCTCCTTTCAGTAAAATTAGATTTTGACATTTGTCCCAGTTTGTAGCCTGGTCAAGGCCATAAGTGAAGACACCCGGCTTTCAGCTCTTTATGTAAACTCATGCCTTCTCCCAAGAGTAAAACTAACTTGGTTTTATTAACTTGACCACATGTTCTTATGGAGCAAGGCTGCTGACTGGACGTGTCAGTATGGACATCCCACACCACCCTTCCCTGGCAAAACCATAGAATAAGGCTCTACGTAGATTTGTCATCAGCTTTTAATGAGGATAACCGCTTTTCTCATTTAATTATTAGATTTAAGCGTTTAAGTACAAAGCTGCTTACATTAGAGGGGGGGAAAAAACTGAAAGAGAGGAAGTCAGAATGAAAAAGTTCTTGACGCAAGAGGGTGTGACCCTCTCACGGCGTGCGGCATTTTGGACTGTACTGTGCAAAGAGCTGGACGCGATGATCCTTGTGGGTCACTTCCAACTCAGGATATTCTATGATTCCGTGGTTCCATGACCGCGGGCACAGCACCCGACGAGGCGCCACTCAGTGCAAGGCAACAGGAGAAAGAGCAGACGGGGAAGGAGGACGGGGAAGAAGATCCCTCCCTTCGCCGCCCGTCCCGCCCCTCACGTCACCCGTGCGCGCCGCCGCCCCTCCGGCAGCGCCTCTGCTTCTCTGGCTGCGGGGTGAGCGGGGCCGAGCGGCGGTGAACGGGGCAGGAGCGGGGGTGCCGGGCTCCGGGGTGCCGGGCTCCGGGGAGTGGCAGCCCTCGGGCGTGTCCCGGTGCTCCCCTCCCGCAGGGAAGCGGGGCCGGCGCGGGCTGAGGCGGCGCCGCGCCCGCCGCGGGTTGACCTCCGTGGCGGCCTGGTCTTCCCCGTGTGCTCGTGGGAGAACCAGAAGTAACGCGGGGAAAAGAGCGTTCTCCTGGCGTGCTCCGAGTGAGAAGGGAGCGGTCTGAAACAAGCAGGGAATCGGGAATAAAAAAATAATCTAGCCCAGGACGGGAAAGCTTGGCTTTGGGTGGGAGTAGGGAGGCGGGAGCAGGTGGAGCGGCAGCACCGAACACTGGTTTTGGTTTAGGTGTGCTAATTCCCAGTGAGCGATCCTGAAGATATCTTTGCTGGAGGTGACAACGAAAGTGCTCTGGTAGCATCTCACAGAATCTCCCTGGAACAGAGTTTGGATAGTTCTGGCTCTTGGGAGTCTGCAGCCTTTGCTTTGCTTCTCTCTCAAACATTCTTAGTCGGGCAAGGATTAATGGAGGTCTCCAGGCTTGGCTTGGGATGTTAAGATTCCTTCAGCGATTCGGAAGTGAAAATCAGGTTCCTTAGACCAGAGGTTTGCATTGTTCAGGAGCTAAAGGTATTTTCATTTTCAGGCTGCAGTAAGTAGAGATTAAGCAAGTTGCGTGTTTGAGTCTAATGATGAAGAGACACTTTCGGAGTCGTGTGATGAAGAGTTTGGGGGACAATTCGTTACTTTGTCTTTGAATGTAGGAATTAGTTTTGAAACAGGTGATTTAGCAAAACTTAGTGATTATTTCCCCCTGTAATAGATGCTCAAGTTGAAGTGCTGCCCTGCAATCATTTAAGTGCTTCTGTCTTCTCACGCTAGGCCTACTGCCTTAGCTTGAGATCTCCGATGCTTTGCCTTCCCTTTTGTTACTTTTTCCATTATTCTCTCTTCTCAAATTACTTGTATTATTTTCATGCTTGATTTTTTTTTCCTGCTTCCTTTAGAGTGTTTTGCTGACAGGAGTAAATCAAAGCAGGTCCTCCAAGGGGCAGATATATGTAAGTGAGATTATGAATACTTAAAATTTGTGTTATTAAACAACAGGCTCTGTGTAATCATACTGAAGTGGACTTAGCACTGTCTGGCTGATTACTCTTATCCATGCTCTTTAATTTGTTATGCTCATCTTCTGGAATCAGCTGTACAATATTTTTTAAAACAAGAATTTTAAACCTTAACCTCAGTGTAATGCTCTTGAACAAACCTGCCTAATATGTGTGAAGATTTACGTTATCACTCATTCAAAAAGGCAAAGTACAGACAAGATACCACTTCAAATACAGGGATTATTCAATGATGGGATTCCTATTCTTGTCTACTACAACCCATTCTGCAAAGAAAGAGTAATGAAGACTTAAAATAGGGAGGGTTCAAAAAGCTGGGAGAACGTCTTTCTCAAGCTACTTTAAGAGAGTGGACGTTATCTGGTGGCCTAATAATAATGGTTTTGTCCTCAGGGCATTTTTGTTTTGGAGATCTTTAGGTGAGAGATGACTAAAAGAGAATGTGAAGCTGCTGATGGATTTTCTTGGAAAAACGAATCTGGCGTGGGAAAACTACTTTTTTCCTTTCAAAAAGAATAGTTATTGTGAGAGACTGAAAAAAGAATGGAGAAAAGATGGAGATGATCAAGGAAAGGGAATTGAGATGGGAAAGATCTGTGTGATTCATACAGAGAAACATAATTTATTTATAGGCCATTGTTGTTACATGGATTATAACAATGTTTTAAATAGGGTGAGAAATTTTCATGAGGAAGAAGTTCCAGGTTGCTTCCTCTGTATGTTCAGGTGGTGCCTTACCTTGTGCTCGCGTAGCAGTCGGTGGTATTGCACAGGTGCTGGTTTTGGCAGAGCTCACACTGTAATTGTTCCTGTGGCTGGAGTTTAAGGGTTGTCTTGAGCAAGCTGAGTGGGATCTGCTAATAAACCCTGCTAGCCGTGGTAAATTGTGGTGCAGTGTAGTTACTTTTATAGTTGGTATTGCTGTCTGTAGGCTGGGAATTGTACGTGCATTCATGTCAATGTTCCTTATATGCAGGATTACATACTAAGGATTAGACTGATTTTATGCAAGGAACATGTGAGGTCAAATGAGTGATCAGTGTATGTGGCATTGTTCTGTTTGTCTTAGTTCTGGAATAGCTTGTTCTACTCAGCCATCTTAAGAGTTGTGGCTCTTCTGTTTCCTTTTGCAGGAAGGTCCATCTGTCTATGTGTGCCCACTGTTCCTGGGGAGATGTCCAACGTTTCCAGCTATGCCCTTCGGATGGCCCGGCTGAGTGCCCAGATATTCGGTGATGTTGTCAGGCCAACTGACTCCAAATCCATGAAAGTGGTGAAGCTGTTCAGTGAGCAGCCCCTGGCCAAGCGGGAGGAGGTGTACAACTGGTACCCCCCTCACAACACCTACTACGCCCTCATGAAGAAACTCCGCTACTTTGGGCTCTACAGGTACTTCCTGGGCTTGTAGGGTGGGAGCAGGACTGGAGATGGGAAAGGGGTAGGTGTGAGTCTTGTTGCAGTTGTTTTCCTCAAGGGAAAGAGGAGAAGTGTTTAGTTCTGAATATGGTAAATATGGAAATAGGCACTTGATGGTTGCACTGAGGGCAAGGAGAGCAAAATGATTGCTGTCTAACTTTTACCAGAATTGGAATCTTTTGTGAGAAAGACTTGAGGTGTAGTTGTGGGCACGCAGTTACCTAAGAAATAGTTCCTGCTTTGGCTTTGTGGGGAAGAGAAAAAAGCTTTCTCATAGACAAGAGATGGGTCTGTAGTTCTGAATATGGCAAATGAATATGCTATGAAGAGGTGATGTTAATACCAGTCTTATCATATGTTTCTCAATCACTCCACACTAATAAGTGAAATTTGGAAGAGAAGGAAAGTCTCTGTTAGGCCAGAGGGCCTTTTTATTCTTTAAAATAAATTAAGTTAAATTAAATTCAAATGTGATTTAAATAGTCTTGTTAATTCAAGCTTCATCCAAACTAGTTCTCTAATTTCTGAATGAATTTCCACAGTCTGTAGCAGGGAGAATTGCACTGCTGAAGAACATCAGCAGGAGTCAAATGCAGTTCTTTTACTTCAATCGGGTAGCACTAAAAAAATCCTTAAAAGTAAAGCTGCAAACCCTGTATAGTCAAAACAGATTACCTGTTGCTAGTATGACAATACTAACTATCAAGGATTGCATCCAAGATGCTCTTGATGTAGGTGGGTGTGCCAACACTTTCTAGAATGGCTGTTGATTTACACAGAAAGCCTCAGTGTGATGCTAATGTTCTTTACTCTTCTCTTTCCCCTATTAAGTTCCTTCTCTAGCTGCTCTGTATAGAGGATTGGTAGAGGATCAGGCTTGCAGCTCAGAAATGTGTCATGAAGAATCATAGACTAATGGGGCCGGTAATAAATCACAAGCTTTTTGTTTCTATTTAGAGGAGTTGTGTTTAAAAACAGCAGTGCAGCAATCTTAGGCCACATAGGATGCAGTTATGATTTCTGAAAATCAATTAATAGAACTTATTAGAACATGATTGAGGATTAATTATGTCTGCCAGCTCCTTCATCCTCCTTCCTGTTTTATTCTCTTATGAAGATTCTACCAGTACCGATGCCCTCTTCATAACTCATTCCTGAAGTCACCTGAGAGCAGTGCCATGTGCTGTAATTACTGCTCAGCAGCATGGCCCTGTTTCCTTAGGAGCTAATGACCTGAACACAGGAACACAATGTGCTGTGGCTACACTGCTGAGCTGGATAACAAGGGGGAAATTCTTGTCTCTTGCTGATTTTTGCATTTTACTGCTCATTTAAACAAAAGGGATCAATAAGTGTGTACAGGTTTGAAAGCAAACCAGTGAGACTCCAAGTCAGAAATACAATTTAATAGGGAAAAGGTAAAATAAATGCAATAGTACAAAAGTGAACCACTGACAAAGTCAGAATACAACCTGGCACCCTGTCAGTCAGGGTGCTGGTAGCAGTTCAGATGAAGTGGTCCTGTTAAAGCAGTGATCCTGTAGAAAAAAAAAGAGTCTGGTCTCCGTCTGAAAGTCCAGTGGTAGCTCTTGTCCTCTGGAAATCCAGTGGGAAAAGGCTGTCTGTGGTGTTTGGAATCCCAGTTTATATTTAGGATGGAATGCTTGGTTTCTCCCTCTGTGTGGAGCTTCTCACAGTGGGATGATAAGGCATTGATGGGCCCATTAACAAAAGATTGTCCAGAGGCAGTTATCTATGAGCCATGGGCAGGGTCCTTGATTGCCCATTAAACAAAGATAGCTCCCAGAGGGAGGAGGCAAGGAAAACACTGCCCCACCTGGTGCCAGATGGTTATAGAATACATGGTTTTGGGCACGTCTTACACTGAAACCTAGGACAAAGTGCAATTGAAATAATACATCTGTGCACACACCATTTGTTGGCTGAAAAGGACAACCCTGTTAGTTCTGAAAGTGTCAGAGGAAATCTCTCATGTTATTATTCAGTAATACTGCCAGCAGTAACATGGAATACATTGCAGCAAGCTTCAGTATGGACTTCATGGTTAAAAAAAGTTTTGATTTTTGTTTTTTTTATTAGCATGTAGTTCTAAGAACGTTTTGTATCTCTGCATCCCGAGAAAAAGAGTAAACTTTATTCTTTCTTCCCCATCTAGGGATGAGCATCAGGACTTTAAGGAGGAGATGAGACGGTTGAAAAAGCTCCGTGGGAAGGAAAAACCAAAGAAGGGGGAAGGAAAGAGAGCTCTCAAGAAGAAATAGTGCTGTTTGAACAGTGTAACTGACTGCTCTGGAAATGCTGGAGAACAGCTGGAGAAGGCTTGGCATGTGAGCTGCGTGTGGGGCACAAGAAACACACTGTGAAATGGTGGACTCCACCTTGGGAATGCACTTGGGTCTTTGAAGTTATACTGGTTTTGAATTTCTGTACTTTAAATATACTGTATATTGTAACACAGTAATAAAAAAGTGCTCAGTGTTTGTCTTGAAACTGTCATAGCTGTTTCAGTTTTTCTTGATCTGGAAATGTGTTTACTTTTCATTATCTGTTTTCCTTTCTTGTATTAATATCAACACTGTTTTGCATGTGGCCACAAAAAACCCAAGGATTCCTGCTTCTGCTGCTGCTTGTCAATCTCACCTGTTATAATGAGTTTCATTTCAGGTAGCTCTAGTGCTAATTTTTTTTTTCAAGTTTTTTTAAGTTGCTGTTAGACTCTGTTGTTCTGTGCTTTTCACTGGACAATACTGCCCAGACCGCTGCCTGCCCACAGCACTCTCATTGTACCCTAAGTTTTTAGATAATACAACAGAAGAGGCTGAAATATTAATTAACTAAATCCATATAATAATGGAACTATTATATGCAATAATGGAATTTAAAATAGTTTTATTACAGTAAACTAATTTTGATTGCCTGGAAGACACGTATGAAACACTGCCTAAGATGATGAACATTTTTATTAGCATTCAGTAGGGGTTTTATCACTAGGCTTCTTTGGTTACTAATATTAATTACTGGTGGATCTACATAAATTTGTAACAGCTCTGCCTCACCAAGGTTATTAATTGAAGAGGTACTGATTGTGTTAAAAGGTGTTTCTGGTGAGCTGCATAGTTCTTGTTCAGTGTCCTTACTTCATGTTACCTGCTTTTCTAAGCTCTGAGAGAAGCTGATTTTAGGAAATCTGCAGTGTTGTGGGAGAAGCACCTGAGTTGTTACCACAGTCAAAAAAATGCTGTAGAAGTTAATATTTCATATATATCTGCTCTGTACTGCAGTGGTAAGTTTCTCTCTTAATCTAATTTAAAATCCTTTTAGTAACTTAGAGCTTTTGCTCAGTTCTAATGTGCTGAAGACGTTTTTGTGTTCCATGTGTTGTCTATGGGTTGTGACCTGTGTGCTACTGAAGTACCCAGAGCCTGTGATGGGCCCTCCGAGAAGTTCTTGGCTCCTGGGACATGTGCATGCAGCTGAGGGGAAGGGGTCTGGTTCCCCTGAATTCATCTTTGGGAAGAAGGGTAGCATGGAATTGCATAATAGGAAAGGGAATATCCAAGTGGAAAGGTTGCTGCTGCCTGACACTTTCTGGCTATGAGTGTGTGGGGTGAAGTTGTTCAGTTGCTTGCTTTGGTGAAGATAAAGACCCCTTCTGAACCTCTTCAGCAAAGCTACTGCAGCAGCTCTGCACAGCTCTTGATGCCTTCTAAAATTAAATCCAAGATAAATAAAAATATTTCCCCTGCTATTTAAGATGAAAAATCAACAGCATCTCTTCTGGTGCTGTGAAACATTTAAAGCTTTCATGGTATAAACATGCAAGAGACCAAAAGTGTGCATGCATCAAAAAGGGGATTTTGGTTCTGTAAAGGAAGTATGCATGGCCTTGAACTTTGTGTGTGTGGGGAGACTTGGTTATGAGTACACATATAGCAATATATAAAACAGAACATGGTGAAACTGATGGAAGTGCCTGTGAAATAAGAGATGTGAGACAAATTGACTGAATTGTTGATTTTCAACTTTTTTTTTATGCAGCATTTACAAAAATGGGGAAAAAAACCCACCCACTTTCTGAAAACGTATAAGTTGAGGTTGCCCTGCCTAATTTTTCATGATTTTTCTTCCATAGTACTCATTTGCTAGAACGTGGTCTTTTCAAAAATGGCCATTCCCTTCCCCTAAGACTTCACCCTGAAATAATGACTCAGCCAGTACTGGAGCATATCCTAGTGTTAGTGTAATCCATTGCTTGCTGGGAGCGTTGGCATAACTGTTTTGTTCCAGAAAATATAGCCTTCTCTCCATAGCTGGGATAGAAATAGGCACTTTCCTGCCTCCCTTCTAACCTGTGCTCTGTCATTTAGGAACAGGCGTACCCTGAAGAAGACTACATTTTGTCAATCACAGGGACTAGACAGATTGGGAGCCAGTCCTGAAGCATCACATGAGGTACTAACGAGGTGTATTTAGGAGAGGAAGGAGAGTTCCAACCACATTCTGAAGGGTGAGGATAGGAACACTTATGCTTTACACAGCTATTGGTATAATGGTATTTTATGTACATCCATTTTATGTACAAATAACCAAGTTCAAAGAGATCTTTATTTTTGGCTTTCCCCTTAAAATGATTTTTTCACCATTGAAACTGCTGTGTCTTGTTACAAAATTTACTCTTTTCCTGAGGGTATGAACTGACTGCCCTCAGAAGATGTTTAGATGGATGTTTTAATTCTTGATCAGAATAAACCTGGTTAGCTGACCTCCAAGGGACTAACTGAGAGTAAAAACTAACCTCTTCCCAATCCTGAGCAGCTTTATTAAGTGCCACTGTTTCCTTATTTTGCAGTGCTTTAGCTATGCCTGTCTTTAATTAGACTCTGGTATGATGTATTCATAGCTGCTGAGCACTGCTGTGATAATCACAAGCTATTTTGTAAACAGGCTGACCCAGTTGCTGTATATATCCTATAGGGAGTGCAGCTATTGCCAGAACCTCTTATTATTGCAAGTCCTGCAGACAGGCAGAAGCTCACTTGCATGTGACTGTACTTTGTAATGGTGGAAGGAAAAAAAACCCCTCAGTCTTGCTTTCTGGCAGAGGTACCAGTATGTTAAAATATCAGTGCTCTGCTCAGAAAAGTAGTAACTTGAAAAAAGTTTCTCCTAGTGTGGAAAGAGTCTGTTCTACTTATTAAAACAGCATGCTGAGTTTACACAGCTCAGTGAAATGCACCTGAGTTACTCTAAGGTTTTAGATAAATGCTTTGTCTTGCTTGCCTTTGCTTCTCCAAGAGCAAAATTAGAATAATGATCACTTAAAGAACAGCATCATGAGGTTAAGCTGCTTCTAGGATGGGAGTTTACCCCAGGAGAACCCTGTAAAGGGCAGCTTAGTCTGGCTGTGGCAGGACTTTTAGCTCTGTGTGTTTCAGAGAGGTGTTTGTATGCAACAGTTAAGGACATTTTTAACACATAAGATAAGCTGTGGTATGTTACTTTGCTTGCTGTTCTGCTTTAGATGTTTAAAATGTCAAATGCTGAAAAAATCTTGATTTGGTCAGAAAGTAAAAATTTTAAAAATCACAGTTATTTCTTAAACCATGAATATTTTTGAAAATTTGAAGTATCTGTGTATATCTTCATCCACCACTTTGAGTTTGAAAGCTATTTTAGGATAATTTAAAAAAACAACAATCAACAAAGACTACGTTTTGGGAAAGAATCACAAATCTGAAAGGCTGCTTTGATGAGGGAATGAGTGCTGTTGTCTATTTTTTCTTTATTTTAAAGCAGAAAGGATAACATGCGAGGAAAACAATGTTATGGGAATCTCAGATCAAATCCCTTAAATTCAGTTCTCCTCTGTAACTGATTGTGGCATTTCTTGTACAATCCCTTGGCAGTAGATTCTGGAAACAAAATCTTTCGAGGGGACATTCTCTGTTCATCATCTTGATATTGAGACATGTGAGAGCAGAAACTCTTCCTGGTTAACCTCTTCTAGGGGCAGCATAATTTCTCTAAACTGTCCAAACAACAATGGAAAACTCAAAGGTTCTAATAAAAATTTCAGAGAAAAAAAGGATGCATGAGGCAAGTAAGAGAAAGCAGAAATGAAAACAATACCCTTATCATAAATCCTAGAAGTATAACTTGAATTATGTGTGTGGGCCATTTAGCAATTTAGAATGGATCTTTCTGTGCCTGCACAGCTGGGGTTGCATGAAAAAAGGTGGGTTTGTCTTTTCACTTCTTTCTTTTCCTTGTCCTTTTCCTCAAGTAAAATAATAATAATANTTCATCCCAGGGCTCCTAAAGGTGTTTGTAAATATTTCATAGAGTTCAGAGGGGCTCTCTCACTTCACTTGGTTGTTTCTGTGTGTCTGATGTTTGCCTCATGGGCTTGCTTCAGTAAATAGGCTTTTAATGGTATTGGGAGTAAAACCACCTGAGGTCCAGAAAGTCTAAAAGCCATCCCACTGCCACACACAGTGGTGTGTTGCTGCAAATATGTAATCGTAAGTGCATCACATTCCTCTATTTTCCACTACAGTCTTAACTGGATAAAAGTGAGTGGGGTCACTTGACTCCCACCTTTCAAAATAGATCTCTAAAATGGGATTCCAGGTTAAAACATCTCCAGAAGTGGCCTCACTTTAGAAGCTGCGTAAATATTGAGTATCTCCAACTGGTATCACTGGGATTTACCTCTGTATAGCAATTGGTAAATCCAATGCCAGCCTTTGGCTGATAGTGGTCTCTTCAAGACAGAGCTGATGAAACCTCATGTCTCCAGAGACTCTGTCATATCCGTGCATGCCAAAGGTGCTTCCCCAGTGATGTTCCCCAGTTGGACTCGATGATCCTTGTGGGTCCCTTCCAGCCCAGCACATTCTGTGATTCAGTGTTGAAAAGCGTAATGTAAGGCTGTCTGGGTGCCATGCATTGGTTTCTGCAGAGAAGAGAGTTTTACTGGCTCTAGGAAAGCCTCATCTGTGAGGCACCACACTCTGCTGGCACCTGACGCTGCTTGGGGTCGCCAACAGAGGCACAGCATCCTTCCTGCAAGCGTCCCTGGCTCTAGCAGTTCTCTGCAGCTGGCTCTGCAGCTAGGGAACACTCCCCAAGTGGAAGTTGTAGTCTTGCGTCGGCGAAGGCAAAAGAGGAGGGAGAGGACTCCTGTGTGATTTCCAAGAGCTTTGTTGCTTTGGAGGGTCCAGGGACAAGAGTCAGGGATCCGACCGTGACAGGGGTTTTTAAGGTCCAGGGTTCAGGAGCGGAGAGTAGGGGAGCAACCAATCAAAAAACAGAACATGGGTTGATGGAATCACACAATAACCAATGGGAATAACTCGGAGGAGGGAACTAGGGATACAAACCAATGGAGGACCGTACAAAGCAGAAAGTTCTGGAAATAGGGGTGGAGGGATGGGTGGTGCCTCAAACCTCAGTCCCCTCCTCTGACCCATCCTCCAGGCTGTCAGAGGCAGGAAAATCAAGCCATTGGATGGTGTGGACTTGAGTGGTGTTCGATGTGCACAGCCCATCCGAGGCCTGGGCGACTGCCACAGGCACCTGGGTGATGCTGACTTATTTATAACCAGCAACCACCATGGACAAGGTGAGACATTTCTAATTTCTATACTTGCATGCACAGGTGCCTGTATGCAACAGGCAGCATCAAGCTGCTGCTCGGAGTATTTCTGGAGGAGCAACAAGCAATGAAGGTATTGCACTCAGTATTGAACTGGCTGGTTAACAGGGAAGTTTATTGTACTTTTTTAAATTATTTCTAAGATGTCAGAGTTTATGCTGGTTTTATATTTAAGTGAATGAGATATGACTGATGTTTCAGCTGACGTTAGTGTTGTGTTCAGTTTGTAGGCATAGGAGCATTTAAGTGAAGGCTCCAACCTAAAGTGTTTTCAGCATGCTTGTCTAAACTGGCACATTTATACTGGGGAGGAGCCTGGGAAAGAGGCAGTGCAGATGCCACCCAGACAGAGACATTTCTGGCATGAGTGGATGCAAGGCAGTTGATGCCCAGGCTGCATGCGAGGCAGCATGTGGTATTGCTTGGGTTTTGTCTGTCCTGGGCCTGTTTGCTGCAACTGATGTGCAGGTAAGTGTTGTTCATGAGCTCTAAAGCTCACAAGTGCTTTCTGAATCAACAGCATAAACTGAAACATCAAAATTAGCCTACAGAATGTCAGAGTTGTTACTGGCAACTAGAAAGTGACACTGCAGCCTCTTTATTTTTCTTGTGCACTTAGTTCTGCTTATACGCCGTGATGTTTGCCAAAATACTGCTCTGTTGCCTGACACCAGTAAAGCCAACAGCATGATATGTCTCTGTATTTTCAAACTCAAGTTGTTTGATAGCATCTTCAAGTTAATTAATAAATATTATTGCCCTCTGAGGACAGAACTAGGGTATTGACTAGGCATGCAAACCACTTAAAAATAAGAATGAAAAGATGAAATTAAGATCTAAGCTGGAGTCATTGTTGTGGTTTCACCCCAGCTGGCAGCCAAGCCCCACACAGCCGCTCACTCACACCCCCATCAGCGGGATCAGGGAGAGAACTGGAAGGATAAAAGACGGAAAACTCATGGGCTGAGATAAAGACACTTTAATAGGGAAAGCAAAAAACTGCACACACAAGAAAAGAAAAAGAAGGAATTAATTCACTGCTTCCCATGGGCAAGCAGTTCAGCCATCTCCAAGAGAGCAGAGCAACGCCACATATAACAGTGACTTGGGAAGACAAATGCCATCACTCCAAATATGATCCTATCTCTTTCCTCCTTGCCCCCTCTTCCTTCTTTCTCCCATCTTTATATACTGACCATGATGTCATATGGTCTGGAACATCCCTTTGGTCAGCTGGGGTCACCTGTCCTGGCTCTGTCTCCTCCCAACCTCCCAGGCATCCCCAACTACCTCACCAGCCTCACAAAAAGCAGAAAAGGCCTTGGCTCTGTGTAAGCCCTGCTCAGCAATAACAAAAACATCTCTATATTATCAACCCTGTGTTCAGCACAAATCCAAAACACAGCCCCATACCATCCATGTGGAGAAAATTAACTCTCCCCCAGCCAAAACCAGCAGAGTCATGTAGAACACCCCAGAGGGGGGAAACAGAATTTGTGTTCATTTACCAAAACAAATGTGTCTTCCAGAGAAAGAGGTCTCATTGTATCAAAAAGGAATCCCCACATCCGAAGGCCTTCAGCATGACCGCAAGCTTCAAGCATTCCACAGCCTCAAAAATGTTGAGAGGCCATTGGCCACTGCACCAGAAATTTTGCCTTCAGTCAAAGGCATACTCACAGGAATAATGAGTATAAAGCAATGTGGTTAGGAGACTGTCCTAATTCCCACTTGCTTGGTGAGCAGCTTTCTTTCATAGGAGAGACTAAATGCCTGTGAGGCTTGTGTTGTCTTGGTGGTAGTGAGGATTAAAAGACAAGGATGGATTATGAACTGTGATACTGACACTGTCAGCAAAAGACACTGATGTTTTAAAACATTGTAGATTACAATATAAGCATTCATTTAGAGAGGTTATCCATCCCATCTGATCTATCCCTGAAGAGCAATAACTCTTAAAACTCCAGCAACGTGGGATATTGCCCTGAGAAACATAATACGTCACCATGTTCTCTCTCTCCCACAACAAAGCTCCAGTTTCTGTATTTGATTCCTGTTATTAATTTAGATTTTTTTAACTCTTAAAATATCCTTTCTCCAGGCCAATACCAACCCTAATGGACTTTTTCTGCTCAGAGAAGAGGCTAGAAACTGAAAGGTGCAAGTTAGTATCTAAACTTTTATTAGATCAGAGATGTAATCACCAATGTGTCTGTAAAGTGCTGGAGAATCAAATTACAGCAGGTATTCAGGCCCGGGGAAGCTCAGCTACCCTGGATATTATGAAGGAAGATCCTAAGATTGGAACATAATTGAACAGTCATTTTCTGAACAGTAAAATTATTTGATTGAGGTGGTATCCTTTCCTGCCCTTTCTTGGAACACACTCAATCACATTAATGGGGGTTTTTGTGCCTAAATGGGATGGTTTTGAGTTGTAAAATGTGATTATTCACACTGGAATAATAATGTGAGGAATAAAAAACTGTTTAGTCCTTAAAGCTGATCAGCTTATCACTGTCCAACACAAAGGACTCAGAATCAGGTATCCGAACAAGCTGAATGTGTTAAAGCGGTAACCAGGGATGCTGTGGGAACAGGAGGGTCTGGACTAATCTTTGCAAACATGAGATATGGTCCCAGTTCTAGTAAAGTACATCAGGCAGGAAAACCAGTGTTCCTTGCTCCTTTGTTTCCCTGTTTTCATCTGCTTCTCATTTCCTAGGAGAGCTGCATCTTCTTCTCCAGTGTCTACTTCGACTACATTCTCCCTCCAGCTAATCTTTTACCCCATTTCTCCCCTTCCTTTTCCACTGGCTGCCACTTCTGTTCCCTTAACAGCAGTTTCGGGGCTCATGCTGTCACTTGAGGGTCCCTCAGATGCCACACAGGTCGGTATTAACACTGCTTTTGAATAAAAAGTTGGTTTTTTCAGCTTCCCCCACACGTATGCGAGTGAAGGCAGGAAGCAGCCGGGAGAGCAGCAGAGCACTACAAGGCAGCACTCACATTGTGGACCCCAAAGTCACTACTCATATAAGGAAGGAAATAGGGTTCTGGTGACACCAAAAAATGTGCAGAGTATGCAAGGGGCCTAGATGTAAAGTCACTTCCATGTCCCAGTCCCATCACCTTTCATGCCTCCCACAAGTCTCCAGAGGAAAATGTTTTGCTTTTTACTTTCTGAAGGTTTGGGCTGGGGTTTAGGGAGAGAAGAGCAACAGTTTTATAAATAATGACTGAAATAAATTACACTTGAATCAAATGAAAACTATGTAAATATTCCAAATATTATTACAAGAAAATCTAGAATAGGTTATTATTTGTATATAAAATAAAGCTTGTTAGGTCAACATTGCTTTTAATGGTAGAATGAAAACAAAGTAAAGAACCTGGTGGATTCACACTTTTTTCTTGTTTTCCCTACTCCTGTTTTACTGGTAGTCTTCACCCAGCCTCATCGCTTCTGCTCATGTATTTAACTCAGAGGCAAAGAGCTATGAAGTCTCCATCAGCTGAAAATAACACAGATAAGAGTGTTCAGCTGCAAAGTTCAAATCACCATCTGAGTATTATCTAATTTCTCATGAAGATATGAAAGTTTCAGGTTTACAGTTTCACAGAATGGTAAATGCCCTGAACTAGTTCTCAGGAAGTTCCAAAGGAAACAATACGTATGCTCTGTACTGAAATAGTTTAAAGCAAAAAGAAAAAAAAAATCAGCCTTGTTTTCTCTGTTGCTTCACAGTGGATCAATCAGACAGCAATTCCTAGAAATATGAAAATACGTATAGTATATCTTAGAGTGGGAGAGATAATAAACTGCTATAGGTGCTAAGGAGATGCAAAAGAAAAAAATTATCTGGGTTATATCCTTAAAAAATATCTTCAACATTTTTTTCCTAGAGAGTGAAGTAATTTTCTTAAGTGTGTATTATTCTGACTAGTAATCAGAAAATGACTGAACTCTGGACAACAGCCTAATTTTTGTTCTGCTTCATATTTTCTGTCCAAGGTAACAGGAAACACAACTGGTGTCACTAGAATCTGTGTTTTTATAAATCATCCGGACCTGTCTTTCTGCTGTTATGACTGAGAATTTCAAATGTGCATGGGCCAAGCACAAATGCTACAATTTACAGGAGAAATGCTGTCTTTTCAGTGCATGAAAAGGCTAAGCAGTTTTTTGAAATTTGAAATACATTTTAAGGGCACTTCAGATATCCTGAGTTGAATGTGTCTCAAATTTTCACACCACTTTAAAAAATCATCTCAGTTATCAAACCAATATGCAAATCTTGTAATTGTTCTGATTAAGAAACTGGAAGGCTTGGGGTTTTTTGAGATACTGCCTTCTATTGAAAGAATATAATAAAGGAGACCAAGATTAAGTTTCATCTAATATCCCTTTTGGATATTCACATTTTGGAGCGTCTCATAAAGATTTTTTTTTTTTTTGAGAAGAGATGAAGTGTCCAAATGCTCACAACGAGACAGCTGCTCTCAGGTAGTCATATACATTTTCATACTGACTCATTAAAACATTGTTCTCTGAAAGTGCAGGTGTGGATTAGATCAGACAAACATTCTGGTGGTGGGCAACCTAGCTGGAGAGTCTTGGTCTTTTAACAGCTGGGTTTGTTTTGTCATCCAAATTCAAATTAATAAAAAAAATTCTGAGGAGGATCAAACCCCAGTGCATAACCAGGAGTTTTGGTGGGAGGTGGCAGGTTTTACATTTACAAGTTTGCTCTACCTGCTGCAATACCAGATAAACTGGCTGTGCTGCATTGCAGGAGTCAACCAGCCAGTGCCCCACAGATGTGATAGCAGAAACCTGCCTTTCACATCTAAGTTGTAATTTGATTTTGATCTGTGTTGATCATGAAAGCTAGCGTCTGTAGAAGATGTTGATGATATAAATTATCAGTAGACAGGATTTCGTATCACCAAGAAATAGCTATAGTTATTAATGGTTTATCTTTCATTATGGTGGATTAAGTAGAGAGACCACATGGCCACCACGTGAAGGAGTAGGAAATTCCATTTATCAGTAGGTGTGGATTCCCCCAATCAAAAGGAAAGTATAGTGTGAATAGTAGATTTCTGTCTCCTTCCCACACAACAATCTTTTAAAATAGTTCTTAAGTGGGTTTTTTTTTATCTCATGCACTTCAGGTGGTAACTCTGCTGTGTTTCCAGCATTGGACATTACTTCTCAGCATTAGGGTTCAGAACTGCAGCTCTTCAGTGGTACATCAAATGTGATAAGAAAGCCTAGCAGAATTCTAAGTGAATGAAAATCTTCTGGAAATAATCAGAACCTCAGAAGAAAGGGACCCAACATTACTAAAAGCAATGAGAATGGTATTACAAGTTACAGATTGATAGTAGTCTACTAATTCCACTGCTAGGGTTATGCCCTGGACGTAAATTGCTTGGGCAGTAAAACAGGGCTATGAGTATGTTCTGTACACTGAGACTAAATTATCCCTTGGTATAAATTTCATGGAAGTGAATGGACTTACTCTGTTAGATAACCTCTATTGTTCTGTTGGCTTTTCCACAACAGGCCGTGTGCTGGGAGAACCATCTCCTGTTACCTCTGCTGCCTTTTTCTTCAGAGATCAGAGAGACTTGTCCCAGTGTTCAGTCCTCAGCATGGCTGTTATTTTCCAGAGTTTGTGTGCATTTTTTCACTACCATTACACATTCCCACCACATAGCAGGAATTGCTGATAATTATCCTCTTCATTAATGTGGCTATTAGAGAGAAATTTCTAAACTTGGCCGACTGCTTAGTCTGTACATTTGATTCTTATGTACTCATGTAGCCTTTCTGTTGACTGCACTGCAGGGCTCCAGTCATAGGAAACCCCAGGCTCCTTTCTTAGCATGTGTAGCCTGTTAAAAATTAAAATCCATTGAAATATTAAATTGAAGTTGCATTTATTTACCAGTTGCAACACTGCCAGTATTGAACTGCATTTGAAATGCTTTTCCACAGCGATGGCCCCAGTGTGAAAGGTGAAATATAAACCTCAGTTCTCTCACCAGGATTATTACATTAAGAGGTTGTGTGGTTACATGTTCACAAATGAAGTGAAACAAAGATAAGGATCTTGCACTTGCAGGTTTCAACCTAGTGTGTTGTAGCTGGCTACCACAAAATATATCAGGCTGTGTTAGAACAGCCTTTCTCTGAAGTCCTGCTGCTGTTCTGGTACATCAGCTTTTCTTTGCAATGCACTAAAATACTGTTCCCGTTTCTAAATTTATAATAAAGACCTTTTCAGCAAGAAAACAGCTCAAACAACCTGACTTAGCAGGTGTTTTATGTGTGTAAGCAGCATTTCAACGGGTGTAGCATACAGGGATTAGACACAGGTCAAGGTTTTACTTTAGATGGGAACACACGGCCACTTTGGGGAAAGATGGCACTGGGCACAAGGCGGGGAGCAGCTTCGGGGGACAGCAGTGGCTGCTGGCTCCAGCTGCTCTTCGCCTCCGAGCTGGAGGGAGCGGCATTTCCCAATGCACCACTTTGGTCCCTGTGTCATTCCCACCAGGAGTGAAGGCCACGGCAGGTGCTGCTGTGTGCGCCCACCTTTGATCCCTGGTCAGCCAGACGTCCTGCCGTGCACACCCAGGGAAGACGAGATGGACACTCAGCAGCTAGGATCTGCTCCCAGAGCTCCCGATGGGACAAATACAGCCAGAGGATGGGACAGCGGTGTTCTCGAGGATTAGAAGGGGTCCCCATGTCTGCTGAGCCAGACCAGAGCTTTCCCTGTCTTGGAGCACTCTGTGTAAACAGAGCACCAGTTTGGGCAGCCCAAGGCCTAAGTGCTGTCAGTGAAAAAAACACGGATGTTTTATCGATCCTAGCGATAGATTATTTGTTACCACTAGAGTTACAGCCAGCAGCTTAACATGGGAAGTTTGAAAGCGTCTGTCGCTGCCGCACGGTTCGTGTTTGTGAGGATTCACCCCAAAGCCGCAGCCCTGCTGTTCGCTGAGGGATGCCCGGCATCCCATTTGTTTCTCCTTTGAATTCCGCCGGCACCGCGGTCCCGTGTTTACCCCGGGTTTTCCCGCTGCCGGGAAGGACTCGCAGACCCCCCGGCAGGGGTGTTCCACTCGATCCCACAGCCGGGTGTGCGCGGGGCTCCTCCTGCCCCGGCGCTCGCTGTTCCCGGTTCCCGGCTCCCGCTCCCGGGAGCGGCGCGGCGGGGGCGGCGCCGCCACTGCGCTCCCGCGCCGCGAGGGGGCGCTGCTGCTGC
>VZTH01003474.1:186909-205935 GCA_013397815.1 Aleadryas rufinucha | reverse complement strand
CCGGCCGTGCCGCGGGCGGCCCGTGCCGGCGGGGGCAAGGAGCGGGGGCCGCGGTGGGGAGGGTGCGGGTCCCGGCCGGGTTGCAGAGAGGCCCGGCTCGGTGCCCCTGCGGCCGTGGGTGCCGTGTCCGGCGAAGGTTTTATGTGGGGTTTTGCCGTCATTTCTCCCCGATGATTTTGAAACACTCGAAATGCATTTTAAAACCAGGTTGGGTTCGGTTCGCTTTGTGGACGTGCCTTTTGTTGACGTTTCAGCACAAAGCGTCTTAGGAAATGTTAACGGACAGGGCACCGTGGAGGCAGTGAGGATATCAGGCCTCTGCTTGGTGTCTTTCTTACATACTTCCTGTGTTTTTGGGGCTTATTACTTAACTTCCCAATCCCACGGGGAGCGAGCGGTACTACCTGTTTTGCTGGGGTTGAAGTGTGAGTTGCGAACGCTTCTGAACTGTTTTCGGAATGGGGAATAAACTGCGGTAACAACACAAGATGCTTCGCAGATTTAAGCACTGTAGGCATCCAAGGCAGACCAAACTGCCAGATGCCATGCCTCGAATCTGTTCTGGAGGTAAATACAGATGCCAGAAGCTCTGCTGTTTCGTTCTCAACGGTATTTGCTGGAGAGTGTTTCAGCTCAGCTTTCCCTGGTGTGTCTGTGCAGTTGGTATGCGACCTCTCATCTCTGAGCAGCCCTGTGAGGAGCCCAGCACACCTGGTAACTTCTCTTTTCGGCTCTGGAGGGAGAGCCTCCAGCAGGGAAAATGAGCTGGCTTGGATCAGCCACTCTCAGAGGAGTCCAGTTTGATTCCCAGCTCCCCAAAGACTGGTGTTTTATCCATTTTATTTATTAATAGCATACTGGATTATAGTGGAATTAGTGAGTTGAGAACTTTGAGAAGTGCTAGAGCTCATACTGGGTAGATGGCTAGCAAGGAGAAATGGGGAAAGAGTCTGTCCCTATGGATGTTTGCAAGACATGAGGTTGATTCCCTCATCTTAAGGAGTTCCTGGCTTATTTGCTGAAGGCAGGCAAAACTAGGCAGTACACATCTATTTTACACCTACCCAGCATGGTAATTAAACTCCTTGAGTAATGCCACTCCAGTCTGAACTTTCCTGAGTAAGGAGAAACTCAGCTGGTTGAGAAACCCAAACACCTGAAGAGTGGGGTTTGTCGCTCTCGGACACGAAATAAGGACGCGGAGACGGAGATAGAAACCTGTAAGGGTGAGGAGAGGCCAGGAAAACAGGCTGACCTCTGCCCTCCGTCTTTATTTATATGTTGTTAGAAACTACTATGGATTGGAGGATGAAATGCTCCTCCTCTGAATATCATTGGTCAAAACTTATGTCTATCACATAACTAAAGGAATGCAAACATCAAGGACAATAACCAAAACATGAAGACAGTTAAGTAAACATGAGAGAATAGATAATACAGCATGGCCATGTTTATAGAGAGTGCATGAGAAACTATTCACAAAACTGAAAAACACTGCAGAACTGCAAACTGCAGGGCGATAGGGTTTAACAAACACATGCTTTTAGCAGCAAAGTGAGGTTAAAAAGCTTCTGAATTTCTCAGTTATTTCTGCCATTTAAAAAAAAGTCTATGGAATTAATCCAGTAACTGGTTGATATTGTGGCTCTCGAAACAATAACATCAATATAGCTGAGCTGCTTAGTTAAACTGAAGTATAAGAGAGGGAAAAGCAGTTGCAGGAGGCAAGAATTTTTTTAAAAATAAGTTTTCATACTAAAGGGGGTGTTTGTGAAACTGCACTAAGTCATTTGAACTTCAAAAATGTTTTAGACTATGTCAGTCATTAGATTTGATTCCAATTGGTAAATTACATAGTGTGGCTGCTTCTGCTCTCATCCTGAATATCTCTCCTGGATGAGGCACAGAGACAAGTGGTCCACCTGCCAAGCAGAAAGGTTGATATGTTGTCGGTATGGGTGCAAGTATTTAGGAAGTGTGTGGGGGATAGTCTTGTATTATTTAAAAGCAAACTTCTTGGATGTTGGAAATACTGAAACACACAGGTCTCAAGGCAGAGCTGGTTGTAGAGTTTTTATTTTCTGATGTGGTTTTGTTCTGTAGTTAGCTAGTTCTTCCTCAAGTTGTGAGTAATTAAGTTTTGTTTACTGTATAAGTACACCTATTACTTCACCTAAATCTGTACCTTAATGAAGTTCAAGCCCAAAAAAATGCTGACACAGTTAAAATGGAAACTATCCTTAATACTAAAACAAGCCAACCTAAAGTGTAATGCGAGTTCAAAGTGACATAAGTCAGAAAAATACTGAAGTGCTTGTAACTGACTCATGGCTGTAATGTAAGTACATGTTCTAGTGTTTTGTTTCATTGCTTCAAGACAAGGTAAATCTAGGCTTTGAAAGTAACCTTGCTATGGAAGCCTGTCAAGGAGCATGACCTTACTTATTTAAGGCAATACCTGAAAATGTTTCAGTTCTTATAGTCTTTAGGGAAATGCAGTCCTCATTTCCAGAAGGCAAACCTTCAGTGCTGCACTCAGTTTGTGCTTTTGAAAGGGGAACAGACAAGAAGAATTTCTGACAGATGTTGAAATCATCTTACCCACACTTGTATATTAGAGCCCTCTGGTAAAGGAGATGTTCTGTATTGAGATTGTAATCGAGTGCTCTGTGTTGGTTTCAGCTACATCACTGTCCCTTATGAATTCTCAAGGGTTGGGGCTTTGAAAAATAAATTCAAGCTGTATTGTTCAGCCTATGACCAGTTCTTAATCAAATAGTGAATTTATGTCTTTAAAAGTTGCTTTGGTAGCCTAAGTGCCATTACTAAAAATCTTCTAATAATGAGTATTGTAACTCTTCTGATGAATAGTATAATAATTGCTAAAGCTTTTTTCCCCCTATATGAAAATTCAAAGTTGGTAAGGGTAGTTGCCCATGCAATCATAGAGAAGATGTAGGAAATGGATACTTACTGGAGACAGAAGGATTTGGAAAGGGTAGGGGCAAGTGCATTTAACAGAAATTTTTTCCTCTTGCGCTCACGGTTTGGTTGCTGGTGCTGGGAGGCCTTGGGTGCGAGCTGGCATCCGCAGGCACAGAGGTTGGCTTCTTCCCCAGCATGAATTCTCGGGACAAGAGATTGTTTGGATGGAAGGTTTTCAGAGCATTACAGGGTTGTTGATATAGTAAGGAGTGTGTGACAGCTGGGAGGTAAGGTTCTGCCCTTGTTGCTAGAGATTATTTACACCAATATTAAATAATTCAAATGGGATTTTCTGTACTCAGAGCTTTGTGCCCTAAACTGCTCTTTGTAAGACGAAAATTACTTTGAAGCCTGTGAAGTGAGGGCCTGAGCTGCTGGATGGTCATTTTCTAGGCAGCAGTGCTGGAATTTATCCTGCATGAATATTAGTTATAAATTTAGAAACCTTAATCCCATGAAACAGATTTAAGAGTAAAATGGAGAATGGATGAGAAGATATATAAAATGAAGATAGAATGCAAAGGCACCGCTAACCTTACAGTATGAAGTAAGTGATGGGTTCTCATAAGGCAGTGTAGGTACGTGAAGTAAAAGTGGGGTTGATTTTGTTGCAGTAACATTTAGGGAACCTCTGTTCCTGGGTATTAGAACAACTTTCCTTTAGAGTGTCTATTTCTCTAAAGAGTTTACCATTAAACGTGATACTTGTTTGGAATCTTGAAACCATATGAGTGGTTTTTTTACTTCATTGCTTTTGTAGTTTTGGGAATACCTTTTATGTTCAATCTCAATTATGTTTCCTTGCATTTGTATTTAGTCGTTGAGCTAACTTCATAGTCTGTGAATGACATCCTATTTAATTGTGAGGACAAGTTAAAGTGGAGCTGGATATGAAGCATCTTATAGCTAATATTCTGCAGTAGTGTATCTCAAAAGATAAGTGAAATAATTGTTTCTTTTACATAGCTTGGGAAAGGCCATAGGTGAATACTATGTCTGACTTTGGGTCACAGCTTCAAGAAATGCATGGTCTAGCTGAGGGAAATCTAGAGCAGAATACTAGCAATCATGTCAAGTCTGGAAGGTCAGAGCTTTGAAGACTCAATAAAATCTGAAGTTGTTTTAAAAAGAAATGGAAATTGTCAAATCTGATGCAAAGAGGAATGCAAATAACTCGTTTGCCAGGCTTGTGGTGATTACTGCCAGAAGTAGGGAGTTCAAGTGGTGACAGAGGAGATGGTTCCATGTTGCTATGAGATGTTTTTCTTTATGGCTAGGAATAGTGAAGCATGAAAATAGACTTTCTGAACTTACTATAAGCTGTTCATTAATAGACTGTCACCTCAAGGGGAAAATATATGTCAGGAGTGATGGGGGAAAGTTGATCAGGTGTAAAAAAGACAAAGACTTTGGCAACCTCTCATCTTTTTTTCCATAGATTTTTTATGATTTATTTCTGGCAAGGTGGATTGAACATTAGAATACAGCCTTGAAATGCTTAGGTTTAGTGGGGATAGTAGAGATTTCTGCTTATGATGTTTTTCCCAAAAGGGAATAGGATTAACATCTCTGTCCTGTGGTAGCTTGTTTGATTACACAAAACTTGCTTAATAGAGTGGTGGCTCCTTCTGGAAAGTAGTTATGTCTTGGGAGGCTTTGTTTCTTATCTGTGTGGATATCTACAAACTGTTTGGGAACAAAATGTTTAATAATGATTTTTTTTTTTCTGATTTATAGTCTTGCTTCTTAATTCCCATTTGTATTTTGTTGTAGTTGTTAAACTCAAAGATCTCTTATTTTTAAAACTGTTCTAATAATACCCTTCTTGACACTTCTTTAGCCAGGAATGGCAACTCTCTTGTTGCATGAAATTAAAAATACTGTAGACCAAATGGTATTTGCTTTTTGGTTGTGTTTTCTGTTTGGTTGGGGTTTTTTTAATGCAGATATCTTTTGATGGCAGCTATCTTTTAACATAAACTGATAACCCCTCAAGTTTCCTTAAGGCTGTAATATTCCACTTGGTAACAAATCTGTAGTTCAGTTTAACTGTTATATCTTTAGAAAAATTTGACTGCATGAAATATTTTGGAGAGAATTTGATTTCAAAAGAAATCTAGTTTTATTTGTACTTACAAGGGAAACAAAAGGTTTTGATTGATCGTTAAATTTCTAATTCTCTTCCAGGCCAGCCTTCCAAGGAAGCTGTTTCAGGTTTAATGGAGGGAATTTTTTTGAAACACAATTTTGGCCAAGTCTAAGTTTTATTTTTGGTTTGAACCATTCGCTTCTGAAGGGTAGTGAAATGTACAATCTGTCAGAAATGCCCTGTCATAATTGTAGTCCCTATGGTTGCTGCTGCTCCCTGTCACTGCAGTTGGAGCCAAGTCAATCAAATGGTGCTCTGACACTCGGAGCTGGAGGTTTTGCCCTTTCCTGTGCCCACGTCACACCTCTCAGCCAGATCTACTCCCTTGTGCCCACTTGGTACCACGAAGGTCCTGTCCTAAATTGACTCCAATCACTGGTACTGAAGAAAATCAGCATTGCTTTTGCTGGATTAGTTTTCTGCAAACTCAGTGAATGGAATCTCCTCTACGTGAGGTGCACCTAGTGAGTTCCAAAACTCACTTGTGAGGTCTGAGACTAAAGGAATGTGGTTGGGGGAATAGTGATAGTATGGTGTATGTGTCCCCCTTTTTCTCTTTGGTTTTTGTAAATCATCTTTGTCCCATAAAGCTGCATTGGGGCCTTAATTTTTTATATTTGAATGAGAAGTTGTGCTCAGATGAGACTTCCTTATCTGGACTTGCCAGGTTTAGGTCCTGACACCTTAGACTTTATGGTCTTGAGTTTTTCCTGCCAGATTGTAACAATCTTCCTTGGTCTCTCTGGAGCCCTTCTGAGCATGCCTTTTACAGAAATAGGATTGCATGCCATAGCTTTGCCAGTGTGCCAGGGATGTGAAGGTGTTTGTGAGCTGCTTGTGTAGCAAGTGTACATTTCCAACAGCCTTGACCACGTGAGAGTTCTGGGTACAGTATTTCGTTTTGTGAGGTGTGAGATGTTTTTCATCATTTTCAACTGTTCACACCTCTGTGTGAACACAGCTACTTTCTCATAGCTAGTGCAGGATACAGAAGTCAGCATGCAGTATACGTGTTCCTTTGCTTCAGCTTTTTTATTCCAGTTGCCGTTGAGCTTTTTGGGCGTACAATGGAATCCTCCTCATCCTCCCTCCTGTGCACGGCTTCTTTCCAAAACGATGAAACATGTATTCATTCAACTGATTCTCTCTTCTGTGGCCAGTGCTAAAGAAGGCTGGTTGATGCAGAATTACATGCCTTTTCTTCTTTTTTTTCTCCTGCTTAAGCCCCTCGCTGCAAGTGTTTGGCTTGTTACTCCACCTTTTTAGTATTTGCGAGTTTTAGAGGAGAGGCAGTAGTGCCTTTCTTTAATCTATTTCTGATGATGTTTTATGAATGTGGACTCTAGCAAAAAAGAGTAAAACAGGCAAAAGTTTAATTTGTACCCCTTCTCTTTGACTGCAGGTGCTGTCAGTTCAGGCAGGAATTTTGAGAGAGCAGTGCTGCTAGTTATCCCACCATGAAACTCCCCAACCAACATGAGCATTTAAGATCAGAAAACAGAAACTCCCTTCAAAATGGAGCTTGTTGTGCAGTGCCAGATACAGTGCTCAGTATCAAATGAATTTTCCACATTATCTGTATTAAATTGAGGAGATCATATGAGTGTGTTTGAGCACTGAAAGGCACTTTTGTTTTTCTAAGGTTCTGATCTAGTGAAATACTTTTGTGGGTTCTCCCAGTATACCTGCACAAAGCTTAGCATGAAGGGGCAATTTGATTTCTACATGAAACATACCAACTTTGTTTAAAATCTTTCTTCTGGGAGACAAGCAAAAAAGGCTGGTAATGAACGATTGAACTTTGTTTAAAAATGTGTTGCATAACTAAGTGGTTAGGAATTTTTTTTTGACCCTAGAAAGGGGGATACCACCTCTAATGTCTTGATATGTTACATAGTGAGGCCTCTTAAACAGTATCATTATTAGTAAAGCTGTTGTTAAATGCACTGGTAAGTAGTAAATACTTTCCAAACACAGTTACCTTGTGTTCAGGCAACATTTTCTGACACTTGGAGCACAGACACCATAATTTTTTTCTCCCCTTTATCTCAGATAAAGGGTTCGTTTTGAAGGTAGACATTTCTGGAGTCTGAATAGTGTGTCTAGGTTTTTTTTCTCTCTAGTACAAGTTATTCACTAATGATGTTTGAAAAGCACTATAAAATCAACCTGAAATAAAATACATCATTATGACTAAGAAATTGTTAATATCTAGATGTTTGGAACTGGATGGTTGTATATTGGTTTCTCAGTCTCTGATCTGGTTTTGAAAATTTATTAAACTTAATAGGTGAAATATTCTCTGTAATAGGTTTAAGTAATGTATATGAGTCTTTAGTATCATCTGAGGTAGCTTTCGGAAAAGATTTCTTTAAGCTTTCTATAATTCTGCTAGAATACAGTTTGTACTGTCTCTTGTGACATTTTTCAGCCTATGTAAATCATTGAAAATTGATGTAACTTTTTCTAGATTCTAGGTTAAGTAGTTAGTGTAACTTTTTTTTAACTCTCCTAATTCTACAGTGGGTGGCAAGGAGCCAATTCTGTCTTTTAAATGATTTAATTTTCTAAGGTGGTGCTGGGGTTGCTAAGGCAGGGTGGTCTGCTGAGTAGAACACAGAATGCTGTTTAGGAGAATGTGGTTTCTGTGGCAGTTCCTATTTGGCTGTTTCCTTTGACTAGGAGTACATGTGTTTTAAAATAAAAAGAAAAAACCAAGTACTTTTGCTGTATTTCAGCTTTTGAGATCTGTTTGTGATAAAAATAGGATACCTTAATTTCTTTATTGGATCACAGATATTTCTAAACAAGCAGAATATATTTGTACTCGACCAACAATTCCAGCTGTCTTACATTTTCTAATCAGTTGGTAGGAAACTATGCACAGTAGTTACAATGTAACTACTGTAAACAACAGTTTAGTGGTGGAATATTGCAAAGTGTATAACAAATTATTTTATGGATTGATAATATGAACTTGTAAATAGGTAGTGATTATCTTTTCTGGATAGTCTAATTAATTGTGTATTCTGGCAAGGAGAGAGAAGAATTAAGTTCTGTAGTTCAGCTGAAACTGAGTTTATTTGTTTTGTCATTTTAATTAATGTGACCCAAGCTGTGTAAGAGCTCTGCTGGGCGAGCATTTGCTTCTTATAGGCAATTATTGTAATTAACTGGCTGGCTGCTTGCTTTCCATCACAAATGTGACTTGTGTTCAGCTTAAGGTGTGCAGAGAAATAGTCTGGTGTATTCATGATCTTTTTTAAATGTCACTGATGCATGGATTTAGTGTTATTGAGATTCTGTGGTAGTTACCTGGCTAAAGCAACATTGCCTTCTTAAATGGGTTAGAAAGTTTGGATAATTTATTTTGTCTTTTTGGTTTCTTTTTTTTCAACCTGTTACTGTCTAGGGAGAAGTTGTTGAATTCATGAATGTAAATACAGTGAATTGTTCCCGAACTCGGTCTGTGCGTGATCCTCGTGACTACTGAATTAGTATCAAAGTGAATAAGTGGGACTAGTAGTACTGCAGCACAAAAGCCATGAGAAATATGGAATTAAAGATTTAGCTGTGCAACTGGTGGTTAATGATTTAAATGAAGGATACAGGCAGCTCTTATTTTTCCACACACTGCTGTTCTACTGTGGTAGAGAACATTTGTTAACTTTCCTTTTTATAGTGCTTGGAGGCAAATTCTACTTAGCAGCAAGCAGCAAAGATGGCAGGTGATGGAAAAAGTAGGAGAATGAAAGAGAATTGAAACCTAAACAGGAAGGCTGCTGCTTCATGGTAGCCTGAATCCATCTAATCGTGAGCTATAGAGAGGAAAAGTGACTTTTTTCACCAGCTGAGGTGATCACTGGGTCCTTTGCCAAGCTGTTTTAAGCACGGTAGACTGGCAGAAGGCTAAGCTTGACAAAGAGAACAATTTTTTACTTGTTTAGCATACTGAAATGGTTCAGCCAAAGGTTTATGTTATGGAGAAAGAGTAAGGAAGAGAGCAGGGGTAAATAGGCAAGGACAATACGATAATTGCACCCACCATCTCAGCTGGTGTGAGCTGCAAAGCAGTCAGTGCCTAAGGCTCTTGGTGTCTTCACTGTCACATAGAAACTGCTTGGTTATGTTACAAGGATAGACTTCACTAAGGTTTATCCTTTACAGTTTTTGAATTTATTTAAAAATATGTTTTTAAACAGTTGTAAGGAGCATTTGAAGTCTGAATTCCTTCGTTAAAGAGGAGGCAACTTAAGGGGCAAAGGCCTGACAGACTGAAAGGCTGTTCATTCTGCTTTAAGAGTAGAGCTGAATGATTAGCAATTGAGTTTGTGTTTAGAATTAATGAAAGCAAAAGACATAGATTACTCTCAGTTGCAACTGATGGTTTGCAAAGAATTAAGTTTCTGCTGTATACTCTTCAAAGATGGTACTTTGGTACTTGAGTGTTAACTTAGATGGTTCCTAGTTTTTTGGAGAAGGGTGGAAGTTGTTGGGTGTTTAGTTTTGGTGGGATGGTTTTGTTCAATACGAGCAGTGTCAGACGCAGCTGGAATGTGCACTGCTAGTCACAAGTTAGTCTTCCTAAAAATTGTTACCTGTTAAACGGAAAATAGATTTTCATCTTGAAACCTTTTTAATATTTAATTAACTGCTGTGCTTACAGCAGATGCTCATTGCTCACATTACTGTATTAATTGACCTAGTTATGATCCTGGTTGTCAGACAGGACGGTACTGAAAATGTTGTACCTCTTGAGGATTTTCCTTCCTAAACGTAGTCTTGTACATCTTCCCTAAGGCCATTCGTCATGAGTCTAGAACGATACCTTCATAGGCTTTTGTGGAAGAAGAGGGAACAGATACTTTTTCTCTTGGCTACAGTTACTTCTGTAGATATTGTTGTTTGTAACTTATTTACTAGTCTGTGGTTGTAAATTTTACTGACTCATTTTGAACTGCCTACATACAGACTTTGACAGTGTTCCATTGTTGGCTATCTCAGACATTGTAAAGGACCTATAAATAAAAATTATAAAAATGATTCACTGAGATTAATTAAAGAGTTGGGAAATATGAGCTAGGAAAGGCAAGCATGATGTTGACCTTCATGTCACTTGTGTAAACTCCCATGTGAAAGCCATTGCAAGCTGGTTTTCAACTCAGTGAAGTTTTTCAGCTGTTGTTTTCAAGTGTTGTCACATTTGTTTAATAAAAACTTTAACTGCACTGTTGAAAATGTGGTAAGCATGAAGAGCCAGGAGAGTAGGAAAAGTGGAAGAATTAACACAGTGGATGTGCAACTTGCGAGAAGCTTCCACAGAGAGATGGAGAGGAGCTATAACCTGGAATACTGGAAGAAGGAAAGGACTCTCCATCCCACTGTCTGTGCTTGTTCCAGTACCTGCTTGCAGAAAATAGGAAACAAGCTTAGTAAGAGTTAAGAAGAGGACTGGGACCAAGATGAGTGAGGGGGGAAAGTACCTGAAGGAGGTACCAAAGTGCGAGCGAGAGGCAACAGTGATTGTCAGCATCGAAACTCAAACCCACATATTCTGCATCTTGCCATGCAAATGGTTTGGTGGGGCACTCTGTTATTAACCCCATTCCTATGTCCTCTTGCCTGTCTTTCACCCAAGCGTCTCACTTTCAAGTTAGTTGATATATTAGTCCAGCTACGGACAATCTCAAACATGACAGCTTTCTTAAGTGTTTTCTGACAAAGTGGATCCTTGCTCAGTGAACCAAACAATTGAATTGATTGTGTAAGAAAGAAGCCTGAAAGGACTGATGGGAATAGTATTGGATAGGTATTGATGATTTTGTCCTCCTTATGAAGCAGTTTCCAAATGAAATGCTTAATTTTTTAATTTGTTTATTTTTTAATTACATTGTTCTATCAGAGTATTCTCTGTCATCACTAAGTGTGGTAATCCAAATGCAGGACATACTGTTCCTAAACAAATGGCTTTTTTTCTTACAGAATAGATTTGAACTTTCAGTGTCTTCTACCAAATATGAATCATATAGCTTAGAGTTGGGATGTGCTGCAAGATTTGCGTAGTGATGCCAGGTGCAGAAAGTATGAAAGATAAGTTTGCTTTGTGATGTCTCAGGTGCTGCACATTTTGACAAGCGGCAAGGGATGCAAAAATAACTTTGTGGCTTAACTTTACATGTACCCGAGATTATTGTCCAAAGGCTTCTTGAGCTCTCTCAGGCTTGGTGCTGTGACTGCTTCCCTGGGGGGCACTGGAACAGGCTCCTGATTTGACTCCTAGGGATAGTCCTATGCAGGGCTGGGAGTTAGACTCAATGATCCTTGTGGGTACCTTCTAACTCAAAGTACTCTCTGATTTGTGCAGCCATAGTCTTCCCTGAATAGAATGGATTTAGGCTTCTACCGTATCTGACTTGCCTCTGGCTTGAAATAGGTCATCATCTTTATTGCATTGTAAGGGAGTGCTTTTTTGCAAAATTAATGCACAATTATCCACAATAGGCAGATTCAAGTTGATATATTCCAGGATATCTGGAATATTTCCAGTTGTCTGGCTGCCTGTGTCTGTGTTAGCCTGCATCAGCTTCCTTGTGTCAGCAGTACTAAAAGGAGAATCAAATCTAATCTCTTGTGATAGAGAATAACCTTAACCTAATGCTACAAGATAGGCCAGAAACATTTATTTGATGGTTTTTTTGGAAAAATGATATGGTTATCCAAGCTGTAAAGGATTCATTACTTTTTCACGGAAGTACAGTTTAAACAGTGTCTCAAATCCCCATTCCATTTGCTGTGGAAAGGGATCAGACTCGCATGCAGGCAGTACTGGATGCACTGCAGGTTTACTTCAAAATTCATTAAGATTTCCGATTTTCATTAAGCGACTGTCTCCGAGGCTGGCATTAATTTTTGTATTTCTGTAAGATACTTGACAATTGTGGTTTTACGGTTTCTACAGGTGTGTGTTTCATAAATATAGTGGAGTGCTCATAAGAATAAGAAAAAAAATGTCTGTTCTTTCTTAATAACTTTCAGGCAGTTTTCTTTTACTTCTAAAAAAGTGTGAATAAAGAGTGGATAAAGGGATTACTTTAATCTTTAAAAACTTGGGTTTATTCTGTGGTGTAGGAACAAGCTCTTTGGTCTGGAACTGATAAAAGGATTCCATATGCCATGTTTTGGTGTCTCTGTTGTTAGGCAGTTCTTTGCTGCTGTCCTGGAATGTATGTGCTTATGGGCAATGAGACCCTTGCTAGGCCATTTTTGCACAACTGGGTTTTATTTGGACAGTTTAAAGGAACCTCTATATCTCTGAGCGCTGCTGAACTCCAGAGGTAGTAATTCTTAAGGACTTAGTGTTTCAGGGTGTTTTCCACAGCGAAGATGGGACTCTATCTTGGCTCAAGTTCTGAAAAGCTGGGCTGTGCTCATGACACAAACTAAGCTGAGTTGTCTGAACAAGCAAGTCTGCAAGGAGGAAAGATGGGCTGAAGTTGCTGGCTCTGCTGGCTGTGAAAATGCAACAGGGATGGTGGAGTTTTCATAAAGAAAAAGCTGTGGGTGCTGTGGTGGGCAGCAGCAGACTTCTCTGAGTCACGTGAGGTCACTTGTTCTGGGTTCCAGTTAGGAAAAGACTTGAGTTCTTTATATTGTATTGAAGTAGCAATAGATCCTGCATAGTAGGATGCAGTATATCTGCACAGGGGTTCATTCTCAAGCCAGCTACTTAAGGATTGCTCTGGACCACAAAAAACTGTCTTAGTGTATTTACAGATGTGGGAAGCCAGAAAGTAAATTTGCTCTAAGTAAATATAAGTGCAAGTTGCCACTTAAAAGGAAATTGTGAAGCTTGGAAATTTGTTAGGGCATATGTGTTCTTGTGCTAGAATATGTGTTCTTAGGCTAGAATATGCTAGTCAATACTAGATTTGTGAAAGTTCTCATCTTGTCAAAAGACTTTTGATGAATATGGCACACAAAATAGCTTTTCCATTTCTATGAGCAACAAGTAATTATTTGTTGCTATGGCTGACTGATAAATTTCCTTCTGCCTTCAGTGTACTTTTAACTGTATGAGGAGCCTTTCTAAGATTATAGAAATCCATATTAAGTTTTCCTGTATGGTTCACTTGTGGAAAGGCTCTTGGTTTACTGCACAGATATATACTAGGTAATTCAGGGCAATGTTTTCGGTTCCTCTGAGAAATTTTGTCTTCCATTAGACTGTAATTTCAGCTTCTTCAGGTGAAGATATTTTTACTGTAGGCTGGCAGCTGACAGCAAGTTTAAAATTTTTTTCATCAATCATGGAATCACAGAATGGTTTGGGTTGGAAGGGACCTTAAAGATCATCTTACTTCAACTGCCCTGTCATGGACAGGGAACCTTCCACTAAACCAGGTTGCTCAAAGCCCTGTCCAACCTGGCCTTGAACATTATCAGGGATGGGACACCCACAATTTTGCTGGGCAACCTAAATTAGCCAGGTTCCACTTGTCATGATATTAACTTTGCAGGAAGATCTCTGCCCTTGTTAGAGGCTGTTTGATTGTCTTGTCAACATTTCCAAAATAACATGTTTCCATTGTGCATGTTGCTGGTGGTGGTGTATTTGTTATTTGGTATCTTTACTGTAAGAGAAGCAAGGTTCTGTTTATGGGCACAAAACAGAAAATAACATGAGCAGGGAAGTTACTCATTGTCGATAATGAAAAAAAGTATTTGGAAACTCATCTGGCAGGGGCTCATTCTCCTTGGCACTGGTGAGGCCTCGCCTGAAGTACTGTGTCCAGTTCAGGGCTCCCCAGTACAAGAGAAACATGGTTATACTGGAGGGAAGAGCTGTGCTGGCTATGCTGTCCAGTGAAGAGCCACAAAGATGATGGGCAAATGGCAAATGGAGCCAGGCTGTCTTCAGCAGCATCCAGTGACAGGACCAGAGGCAGTGGACACAAAATGAAACACAAGGAGGTTCCTTCTGAACATCAGGAAACCTTTTTACTGTGAGGGTGACTGAGCACTGGCACGGCCTCAGGGAGGCTCTGGAGTCTCCATCCTTGGAGATACTCAAAAACGATCTGGACATGGTCCTGGGCATCCTGCTTGAGGAGGAGCTTGGACCAGATGACCTCAAGAGTTCCCTTCCAACCTCAAATCCTTCTGCAATTCTGTGTTGCTTTGTTGAAGAATCTTCTCTCTTCACCTTCCTCATTGCCAGGCAGTTAAATATAGTAAATTGTTCGTTTTGATGAGGAAAACCTTTGCTGGGTAAAATTGCCAGAATAACCAAACAATAGACATTTCATTAAGTGCTAATAAACCTATTTCTGAAGGTAATCCTGGGATAATTCCCAAGATTGCCAGGAATTTTCAGTATATGCAGCCCAGGTTAACAGCGTGTTACCAATTACATGGTAAGCAAACATCCTAAGCCTTACATTGAACAGGTTAATTGATACAGTGTTGATTCATGCTTGTTCTTTTCACCAAGCATACAACTAGCCCTTGCCATCTTGGGAAAAACTGACCAAATACAGAAAACCTTCTCTTTGCTGCTGGCTGGCAGTCCTAGGTTCAGTGATAAATGATTGCAAGTTGAGAAGCAAGTTGACTCCCACCATTGCCTCAAGGGAATTTACATACAGAATACTTGAGTAGCACATTCTTTGGTATCCCCCCACTCTCACTCTTTGTAGTTTGGTTTGGTTTTTCCTGAGGAAACTATNTCTGCTGGCTGTGAAAATGCAACAGGGATGGTGGAGTTTTCATAAAGAAAAAGCTGTGGGTGCTGTGGTGGGCAGCAGCAGACTTCTCTGAGTCACGTGAGGTCACTTGTTCTGGGTTCCAGTTAGGAAAAGACTTGAGTTCTTTATATTGTATTGAAGTAGCAATAGATCCTGCATAGTAGGATGCAGTATATCTGCACAGGGGTTCATTCTCAAGCCAGCTACTTAAGGATTGCTCTGGACCACAAAAAACTGTCTTAGTGTATTTACAGATGTGGGAAGCCAGAAAGTAAATTTGCTCTAAGTAAATATAAGTGCAAGTTGCCACTTAAAAGGAAATTGTGAAGCTTGGAAATTTGTTAGGGCATATGTGTTCTTGTGCTAGAATATGTGTTCTTAGGCTAGAATATGCTAGTCAATACTAGATTTGTGAAAGTTCTCATCTTGTCAAAAGACTTTTGATGAATATGGCACACAAAATAGCTTTTCCATTTCTATGAGCAACAAGTAATTATTTGTTGCTATGGCTGACTGATAAATTTCCTTCTGCCTTCAGTGTACTTTTAACTGTATGAGGAGCCTTTCTAAGATTATAGAAATCCATATTAAGTTTTCCTGTATGGTTCACTTGTGGAAAGGCTCTTGGTTTACTGCACAGATATATACTAGGTAATTCAGGGCAATGTTTTCGGTTCCTCTGAGAAATTTTGTCTTCCATTAGACTGTAATTTCAGCTTCTTCAGGTGAAGATATTTTTACTGTAGGCTGGCAGCTGACAGCAAGTTTAAAATTTTTTTCATCAATCATGGAATCACAGAATGGTTTGGGTTGGAAGGGACCTTAAAGATCATCTTACTTCAACTGCCCTGTCATGGACAGGGAACCTTCCACTAAACCAGGTTGCTCAAAGCCCTGTCCAACCTGGCCTTGAACATTATCAGGGATGGGACACCCACAATTTTGCTGGGCAACCTAAATTAGCCAGGTTCCACTTGTCATGATATTAACTTTGCAGGAAGATCTCTGCCCTTGTTAGAGGCTGTTTGATTGTCTTGTCAACATTTCCAAAATAACATGTTTCCATTGTGCATGTTGCTGGTGGTGGTGTATTTGTTATTTGGTATCTTTACTGTAAGAGAAGCAAGGTTCTGTTTATGGGCACAAAACAGAAAATAACATGAGCAGGGAAGTTACTCATTGTCGATAATGAAAAAAAGTATTTGGAAACTCATCTGGCAGGGGCTCATTCTCCTTGGCACTGGTGAGGCCTCGCCTGAAGTACTGTGTCCAGTTCAGGGCTCCCCAGTACAAGAGAAACATGGTTATACTGGAGGGAAGAGCTGTGCTGGCTATGCTGTCCAGTGAAGAGCCACAAAGATGATGGGCAAATGGCAAATGGAGCCAGGCTGTCTTCAGTAGCATCCAGTGACAGGACCAGAGGCAGTGGACACAAAATGAAACACAAGGAGGTTCCTTCTGAACATCAGGAAACCTTTTTACTGTGAGGGTGACTGAGCACTGGCACGGCCTCAGGGAGGCTCTGGAGTCTCCATCCTTGGAGATACTCAAAAACGATCTGGACATGGTCCTGGGCATCCTGCTTGAGGAGGAGCTTGGACCAGATGACCTCAAGAGTTCCCTTCCAACCTCAAATCCTTCTGCAATTCTGTGTTGCTTTGTTGAAGAATCTTCTCTCTTCACCTTCCTCATTGCCAGGCAGTTAAATATAGTAAATTGTTCGTTTTGATGAGGAAAACCTTTGCTGGGTAAAATTGCCAGAATAACCAAACAATAGACATTTCATTAAGTGCTAATAAACCTATTTCTGAAGGTAATCCTGGGATAATTCCCAAGATTGCCAGGAATTTTCAGTATATGCAGCCCAGGTTAACAGCGTGTTACCAATTACATGGTAAGCAAACATCCTAAGCCTTACATTGAACAGGTTAATTGATACAGTGTTGATTCATGCTTGTTCTTTTCACCAAGCATACAACTAGCCCTTGCCATCTTGGGAAAAACTGACCAAATACAGAAAACCTTCTCTTTGCTGCTGGCTGGCAGTCCTAGGTTCAGTGATAAATGATTGCAAGTTGAGAAGCAAGTTGACTCCCACCATTGCCTCAAGGGAATTTACATACAGAATACTTGAGTAGCACATTCTTTGGTATCCCCCCACTCTCACTCTTTGTAGTTTGGTTTGGTTTTTCCTGAGGAAACTATTTTTGCTCAACTGTAGCTTCTTGATTAAATCTTTGTTCTGGTATCTGTTCAAAAAACTGGGCAAGAAGTGAATCAATCATTAGTTTACTTCAGGAAATTGCTGGCAGATAACTGATACCTAGAAATGGAATGGGTAAATAAGGTGATGTGCAAAGTGCAAGTTCAGTATTTTAGAATTTTTTTATTTGTGGAATTCTCAATTTACATATTAAAACTTGTTTTGATCCATCTTGGATTGCGTCCTATTATTAGTGCCTACTTTAGAGTATGAAGTTATTTGCTTGGTTTTTTTTGCTGAGGTAGGTTGTCACAATTTGTACATGCAGACCTGATCTTGAGACTATGTATTATATATTACAATCCATGAAGTAGAAAAGAGTTAAACTGGAAAAGGTAACAGGAATCTTTAAACTATCTTTGGAAGAAGCATCCTGGGGTGACCCATCCTAGCTCTAAAAACTGATTGAATAATTTTTTCTGATAAGTAGTCTGAATAACGGTATTTATGAGGGAGCAGTTCTCTTCTCTTCCTCCCTCATCCTCTGCTATAAATTTCTGATTTTGCTTGCTTCTTACATCAGTGTAGCATTATTGCTTTAAAGGTTTGGTTTTGTGCTTTGCTGCCTTTTTTAGGTATAAATTTGGATTCATAATACTGTTCACCTACAGTAGTGTCCAAGTCCTAAAGTGAGCTCTTTCCAGTTGTGAAGAATGAGTAGCAACATGAATGGTTTCACAGTACAATGCTGTAGGTCATCTCTGTGCACAGCAGGCAAATGTCTTGTTCAGGTCATGCCCAAGGTCTGTAGCTGACAGGGTAGACTGAATATGGAAGTTGAGATATAGAAGGTGCTCTTTAAAATCGAGACATCCTATTGCCATGTAAAGTGAACACTAGGTCTCAGTTTGTGAGTGTTGTTTACACACATTGCTTAAGGTTTAATAGAAAAACTCCTTCACTAAACTTTGTAGTACTGTAGAAATAGACTTGCAAAGTCTTGCAAGGAAAATACTTAATATGATTGATAAACAAGAAAAACGAGCCATTCTTAGAAGTTATTTATTCAATGGGTCCTGAATTTTAAAACCAAATTTAAGGTTTCTTCTGTTTATTTCAGAAGCAAGCTATTACTGACACTGGATGAATAAATAGCCTTTTGCACTCATTTACTGATAATTAAAATTTTTATTATGGATTTCTCTTACTAAATATCAAAAGATTCTTGTTGTGTTCTAGGACAGATTCTGTAGGCTTATTTTGATTATTAAATATTTTAATTTTCTGTTCTAGGTGTGGAACATCAAACAGATGATTAAATTGACACAAGAACATATAGAAGCACTGCTAGACAAATTTGGAGGAGAGCATAACCCACCATCAATATATTTAGAGGTAAGTTTACATTCAAACAGATATGGTTAGATTAATGTTGTGTTATCTTAATCTTATGGGAAGCATCTGAGGATAAAGCTGAGAATACCTGTAGTAAAAGGGAATATTCTCATATTCTCCTTGTGCATTACTAACTTTTTCCTAAGAGATAGAAAGGAACTGTATGGGATTTATGGGATTCAGTAGGGGATGATCAGTGGCATGGTATAATAATAATGTTGGTGCAGTTGAGATGTCAAGCCCCTTTGTAGGGGCCAGGGGAGAGAAGATTGTGTTTGTAATGGAGAAAGTCATGCTCTGTTAAAAGCCAATATATACACATGAAAACATTTTGTAATACTAACTTTTCCTTTAAAGCAGTTGACTTCCCTTTTTTCTCTTTGAAAAATGATCACGTATAATCCAAAAAATTGCATCAGTAGAAGGGGACTTCTTAAGGAAATACACAAAACTGTGGGGTGGTGTCGGTTCCGGGGGTGGTCTGGGTGGGGTGCTATGACTCTGAAACCACCTCTAACAGAAAGTTGCTCGGAAGCTACTGCACACACACA
>VZTH01003474.1:123271-186881 GCA_013397815.1 Aleadryas rufinucha | reverse complement strand
CCCCCACCCCCCCCCCCCCCCCCATGCCCCCCCCCCCCCCCCCACCAGCTTCGACAGGTCGATGGCAAAGAGGCAGGAAGGGTCCTTGTGTGGAATTCCATGGCAGAGATTTATTTCAGCCCTGCTGCTTGTGAACAGGACCCGTGGCAAAGACCCAGAACACTGCAGAGTTGAAGGTTAAGTATGGGGGTGGGGAAAGTATCAGGGACCAATGGTCTGAGGGCATGGGGTGCTACATAGGTGGCTCTAGGGTATGGGAACTAATAGGGAACCAGTGAGGGAGGGACTAAGGGACAAGGGTGAATGGGGAAACAGTGGGGGGAGAACGTTCTGGATTAGGGCCGTATACGGTAGAAAGGGGCAGGGGAGGCCAACGGGCCAATAGGGGAAACAGAGCCGGGGTACATTTCTATAACAGAACAGGGCATTCTGAGAGAGGCCTTTTCAGTCACTTTAACCTGGGGAGCGTTTCTCCACTTAGGGCACCTTTTCTCCAGAGGGTTCTTATAATCTCTGGTGCCATGGGCTCACTGGCCACCACAGGGTGGAATAAAATTTTTAGCCATTTTTAATTTGTAAACTAACTACAAATTCAGTGTCTGTATTCTTTCATCACTCCAAATTCATGGAGTTGCATTGACATAGGACCATTAAGAGCTTAAAGAGCTGCATGCAGAAGTTACCTCTGTTAGGAATTAAATGGGCATCACGTGCTTCAGACCTGCCCTTTTCATACTTCTCTCAAGTACTGAAATAACTGGAGGTCAACCAGATTTCTTTTGTAGTCCTTTTATTTGTAATTGCTGCCTAAAGGTACCGGGTAATTAAAAATAAAGATCTCATTATTTGAGGTACTTCTAGCTTTTATCTTAATATGTCAGAGCAGGGCACTAGGTTGATTATACAAATGTTGACATTACATCCTTAACAGTTAAGGTCAAATGAGGCCCTCAGTAGTTGCTTTACTTATGGCTAATGTGAAATGGGAATACTGAATCAGTGCTATCACTGTTTTATCCACTCTGCTGTATTTAAGCACACCTCTATTTTCACATGAACTAGTTCATTCCATATGTCTGAATTTATTATTGCCACATGCATGTGGGTTTCGTTAGATTGTGTATCAAACCCCAGTGTTAATAATGAACTTAGTCTGTACTAAGTCTGAATTTCAGGTAGGGAAGTTGTTAGTTCATCACAGCCATTTGTCACTTGCTTTTATTGGAACTACAACCAAGATCCATCACTGGAAGCTCTGTGTTTGTTCTGTAGGTCATTGATAGGGAAAAGAGCATTTGCAGTCATAGATACGTACTGGAAAATTATTATAGCAGCATAAAGAGTAAGTCTGAAATAGCTGGTGACCATAAACCATGAAGCTGGAAACAGATTTGCAAGTTCAGTGGATCCATGTGCCACTGAGATGAAACTGCAGCTCTGGCTCATCAGCATGGTAGGGCAGCCCTGTGAGGCAGAGCTGGGTGTTCCTCTGCTGCTGGATCATGAATGGGACTTGGGACAAGTAGTGCTGGTACTGACTAGGGAACCACAAGCCATTGGGAGGAAGATGAAAGGTGACATTGGTCTTTTTCAGTTGAATTATCCCATGGGACAGTGCGTGCTGTGGAAAGAGCCCACCATGGTTGAAATGAAAAGCTTGTTCTTCCCAGCTCTTTGCTCTGTGGTTCCTCCGCTTCCTTTGTTCAGGTACTTGCAGTACTGGCAGTGACTAAGCCAGTACCAGTCACTAACCTGTAAGGAAAATATTCTGGTTTTGTTGGATTACTTTACCATCCAGGTAGTAGTTTGAACTTGATCATGATGAAGTCAGTGAGCCCCAAAGGCTGTGGTTAAGATTAGGGAAGGGAAAAGAGTTTGCAGCTGTGAGGCAAGAACTAGAAGATGGTGTGAGAGAGGAAAGGAACCTTTTATTTGGATGGTCACTAGCATAGATTAGATCATCTCCAGATGCATTTATCAAGGTGAACAGGATTAAATGCTGCAGACCTGTAATTTGCTTAGTGTGTAGACTTCCTGTGGTAGAGCTAAAGTGTGAAAGAAAAAAAAAAGAAGAAATCTATTACTGAGTGCCAGATACAGTTAGAAGCAAGATTACTCTCTACCCTTGACTGTTTATTTCAATTCAATAGCAGTTGTCTAGTGTGTCCTTTCTGTGCCTTTCCCACCTTTTGGCTGCTTTTGGCTTGGTCAAGACAGGGCTTGCTTTCTGTTCTCAGCATTTACTTGGCAGCAATCTATCTGAATCTTACCTGTCACTGCTAGAGCTCATGTTTTGACTTCCTGTATTCCATTACTTTTCAGAGAAAGGGCCAGAAAAACTGGTTGCAATATAGAAGGACAAAGCTATATGTAAAAAGTTTTGAATGTAGTGTGATGAAGTGTGAAAGAACATGTTTGCCTCTAGGAAATGCAGAACTAAGAGAACATAGTAGTTTTGATGCAAATAAAAAGATGTCTGTCTGACGTGTTGGAAATAACAAACTTCCCATATACAGAGTTTGTGTGTGATATCAGGTCTGGGGCTCGAGTTCTGTACCTGGGTGTCATCACTGACTTCTGTGGAGGGCTCCTCTTTCCCCTTAAGCTTTTACCTTTAGTCTGTGTCTAGGTCTTGATGCTGTGGTCTGTGTACTCTCACCAAAATGCTCAAGTGGGAAGGTAATGGAATGCAGACTCAGTCCATCATTTTCTGATCTTTATATTTTTATTGCTTTGCCAAAGATTCATTTCTGGCTGTAATAGAGTCCTGCTTTTATGCAGAATCTGTATGGGTAATTTTGCTGGTGTTACTTAACTGCATCACCCTTCCCTTTGTTGCCTTGGATTGATAGAATGGGTTGGGTTGGAGGGGATCTTTAAAGGTCATCCAGTTTAACACACCCCCCCCTGCCATAAGCAGGGGCATCATCAACTAGATCAGGTTGCTCAGAGCCCCATCCAACCTGGCCTTGAACTTTTCCAGGGATGGGGCATCCACCACTTCCCTGGGCAACCTGTGCCAGTGTTTTACCACCCTCCTCATAAAAGTTTTCTTCCTTATGTCTAGTCTGGATCTAACCTCTTTTAGTTTAAAACCATCACCCCTTGTCCTGTCACAGCACAGCCTGCTGAAAAGTCTGTCCTCATCTTTCTGATAGATCACCTTAAGTGTCAAAAGGCCCTTCAACTATTCCGGGCTGAACAACCACAGCTCTCTCAGCCTGTCTTCATAGAAGAGGTGCTCCAGCCCTCTCACCATCTTTGTCATCTTCCTTTGTACCCTCTCCAGCAGGTCAATGTCCTTCTTATATTGGGAGCCCAGAGCTGGATGCAGCACTCCAGTGGGGTCTGACAAGAGCCACATAGGCAGAATCACCTCCCTTGACCTGCTGGCCACGCTGCTTTGGATGTAGCCCAGGATATGGTTGGCTTTCTGGGCTCTGAGTGCACTTTGCCAGCTCATGTCCAACTTTCCATTCACCGGTACCTGTTCTGCAGGGTTGCTCTCAATCCCTTCATCTCTCAGCCTGCATTGATACTGATTTTAAAATCCTTCTGCTGCTCTGATCTCTTTGCATCTTCCTTAAAATGAGTGACTCTTAAGGACTCCTGTAGATTGTGCCTGTTGATCGTCTCTTGAGGTTGTTATCAGCAAGCATGTTGTCTTCTTTTAGCAAAAGTTGAAATTAGCCAAAACTAATTGCTAGGTAAGCATCTGCAAATGAACACTTTTGCTTTCACCCATATTGCCTTAAACTATATGTAAACATCTAGTTTTATTGTAATGCTTTCTGCAAAAACATGGCTTTTTTTACACTGCTGACAAGTTTGACAGCTATCCATCCATCTTCCAGAGTGTAGATTCTCAGTACCATAGGGTTTGTTTGGTTCTTTTGTTACTCCTGTCTGGCTTTCTGTCTTTAATTTACTACATTTCTCACTACCTGCTCCTGTTCAGAGAACTTGCAGCACCCTGTGCACTGGCTCCTGGTCTGTGTTGGAGCTGCCTCTGAAGACCTGTCAGGTGAAGTTGTGGTTGAACCTGATGACAGCATTGCCTTCCAGTTAAAAGTGAAAGGAAGGGGTGGGGGGAGCAGAAACTCATGAGAAAGCTGAAGAATTTAACAAGAAAATAATTCTGAAAATTGAGCTTTCAAAGGTTATAGTAAAATTATTTGTGCATTGAATATAAAACATACATCTCTTTTAAAAATAAAAAGGAATTTATGCCTTAGTTACAGTTGCTCAAGACTTCTTGAAGCTTTTGTTTCTGTGTTCATCTGGGAGTGAAGACAAAATTTTCACCCCCCTCAGATTTTTTTTCTTTTTCCCAAATTCAGGAGGGGATGTCAATGCATTTTACATCAAAAGAACTTTGAAACTGACAGCTGTTGTTGCAGCCATCATTTTGGGTTTCATCAACTGACTGCGAAAGAGAAATGCTTTCCTTGAAATACTGAAAGTGATTGACATGTGCTGTGTTGAGTTCAGCATATATTTAATTACTCGTGCAAGAGGGGATACTGAGATTTAGAGATATCTCCCTGCTTTGATCCATCACTCCTCAGTGATGGTCTTATAAAGGTGAGAGTGGAGCAGGGGGAGTAGAGTAGAGCAGAGCGTGCAAGCCTGGGTGGAAAACATAGAGTGAAGATGCAGAGCAGCAAGTTGCTTGCCTTGGTCCTCCCTGGGCAGGAAAACTGAGGCTCAGGAGGGAGACCAAAGCTGCAGAGAGACTTCTGAGTGTGTGTCTAAGATACAGAGGGAGGAAACAATGTACAGAAGAAAGAAAAGAACATTTGTCATTAACCACACAATTTTCTTCTAATCATTATAATTAATAATAGCTTTGGGAATCTTGTCAATGTTCTCTAATACGATGTTAAGAAAAACTTTTCTGTTTGTTCTGTCTGGAAGAAAGAATAGATCTAGTAAGCAATGACTATATTAAAATCCAAAAATGGCTTGTAGCCAAATTTCCTTCTTATATAATCTTGGCTTTTAACTTCTGCCATTCACTGTGTGTGACCTCAGCTCAAACAGAACCCCTAGAAATCACTGTCAAACCACAGAATGGTTTGGGTTGGAAGCAACCTTCAAGATCATCAAGTTCCAACCCCCCTGCCACAGGCTGGTAACCTTTCCCTAGACCAACTTGCTCAGAGCCTCATCCAACCTGTCCTAGAGCAGTTCAGGGACAGACTGTCCTCAGTTTCTCTAGGCAACCTGTTCCATGCATCACCACCCTCAGAGTGAAGAATTTCTTCCTAATATCTAATTTAAACACACCCTCTTTCAATTTAAAGCCATTGCCCCTTGTCCTGTGTAAAAAGCCCCTCTCCAGCTTTTCTGTAGGGCCCCTTTAGGTGCTGTAAGGTCTCCCTGGAGCCTTCTCCAGGCCGAAGAACCCCGACTCTCTCAGCCTGCCTTCATATGAGAGGTGCTCCAAGTATTTGAAATAACTGCTTGACTCAGTAGATGTAGAAATGTCATTAATTGTATTTGTATTTTCTTCTGGAAAAGAGACTGCAGGAGCTTCTCTATAGGTTTTACCACACATTTTGGAAGCACTCTGTATCTCAGTAGCTGAAAATATAAATGATTTTTGTCTTCCCACATAATTTCTTAGTGCCTTATATCAGTCCTTGAAGTGCTGTTTCCCAAAATACACAGTTTATGACTCACCATGGAAAAACCCTTTTCCTAAGGGTTTGTCTAAGCATTGTAAATATTGGAAATCTTTGCTGCAAAGAAGGCTACTATGATGATACTGGGAAAACCTGGGATTCACTTAGCAAAAATGGATAAAATATGGAGTTGCATGTTCTTTGGAACGTCCATCAAAATTTGTGTTTCTTTTGTCTCTACCAACAAAATACTGATGAAAAGGGTAACCTGCGTTAGGGACAGGAGAATAAAGGCCTCTATATTGGTAACAAATGCTGTGTACAGACTGAAATGGGTTGCACAGACCCAGGCTGGCCAAAAGCACTCAGCTCAAACTCAGAAGGGAGGGATCATGCTTAAATGACTTAATCAGATTTGTTAGCCTTTGTAGACTCTTAATAACCGTTCGGGGAGGCCTTACCTATTTAAACTTCCCAACTGTTGTGTGTCCTTTTTGCCCCATAGTCATGTGTACAGTATTACCTACCAGCACTTATCTCTGAGAATTGAAACAGTTTTGGCCCATTCGCGTGTAAATTGTTGTCTGGGATGGGGTTGCGTTCTGGACCTGTAGGTTACTTCAGTTAACAGTCCAAGACGAAGCTGCCAGGTCTTTTGGGGTTTGGTTGGCTTGGTTTTGGTTTTTTAATTTGGACTCCACACAAAATGGAACAGTATGCAAATGCACAGAATTACAGTTGTATCAAAATAAGTTTTAAAACTCGGTCAGCTTTCTAATACTGTCTTGAAGGAATCATTCTCTTTCTTACTCCTACTCTTGGAAGCAATTTAAAATGAGAATCATGGGGGTAGAGGTATGTTTGCCCCCAGCTACTGTGATTTTTATTTTTTTCCTAGCTTTCTCTTTGCCTGAAGGTGTTTTATTCAGAGGCATTGCTGTTCTCAGTTTTGAGAGTTTGGCTGTTGAAAATCAGGAGAGTATTTAATTTCTTATTCCTGTATATCTGAAGAATCTATGCAGGAGGTCAAATTAGTTAATTAAAGAAGATTACCTCTTTGCTGATCTGAAGTATGCTTATTGCAACAGCAGGCAGATAAGAGTCTGAAATAGATCTTGGTGACAAATCTCAGATTGTTCCAGACTGTGGGATTCCAGGAAAATGCTAACACTGCATACAGACATTGGGAAACCTGGTGGCCCTCTGGGGAATTTCAGATTGGTTTTTACCAGGCTCCTGACAGATGCTGTTCAAATATGTTGGACCAAAACTGGAGTGTCTAAAGTTAGACTAAGAACAGATTTAGGAGCATTACTAAATGAAGAAATCATGACGTATGTTACTGTCTATCTTCAGCTCCCATTTAACTTAGTGGGATTTGCATTTGATCAACAGCCTAAAAGGTCAGACATCTTTTAAATAGAAACACAATCTCAGTTTCAAAGACCAGGTTTAGGCTTTTAGGGCTTGCACTATATGGCTATTACCTAAAGTTGATTGAGGAAGAGAGAGAGCATGGTAAAAACAGTTGTCTGCGTGAGTTCAGACTGGTGTTCTAACCAGATGTAGTAGGGGGCAGAGAGAAGGAGAAATCATATTTTTCTACTTGGGTTTCTCACAGATTAATTAAAAAAAATTAACTTGTTGCTTTTTATTTCCGTAGATGATGTCACTAGAATGTATAGCCTGGTCATGGCCCAGGAAAACAAATTTCAGATATAATATAAATGATATGTAAGGAACAAATACACATATTTTTGAGAAAACCCTTTGTCCTCATCTTGTCGTCAGAACTCTTTTGGCACATCTGCATAACATCTTTCAAATTCTGTTGACTTCTGAGGTCAGTTTTTATTTTGTCAGTAGGTTGCAACATTTAAGATGTAACTTTAAGGCTGCTGCTCCTGAGTATATACAGCAGTTAAAACTGCAGAATATATACAGCAGAATAAGACAGCAGTTGTATTTTGGTATGTGTGCACACTGAATATAAACATGCCATCTTGTAATGCTTTAGTTGGACTTTGCAGCTTATAAGGCCTTGATGCATTTTACTTAGCTGAAGTTTCAGGGGTGTTCTCACATGTGTAAGACTATTATATGATATGCAAATATACTGATACTCAATATAATTAAAATTCACTTTTTGTTGTATTTTTGATAGCCATAGGATTATGTGTAGATTGACAAGTTGTGCTGATTTAAATCTAATATTCAACTTTTCAAATATGTGCTTTGTGAAATGAAAGTTTGTATATTCGTGCTAAGCTGGGAGCAGTCTGAGCTGTCAGTGACCCACCCTGATGATACCAGCAGCAAACTGCATGCTGGACTGTGTCAGCAAATGTGGCCAGCATGAGGAGGTGTACTGAGCCACACTCACTACCTGTGTTGCTGCTTTGGGGTGGTGTTCAGCATGGGGAAGAGAAGGTTCAGGAGCAATCTGCAGGCTCTTTCAACGTAAAGAAACTTTGCAGACCTGCACAGCAAACAAGGAAGGGGCAATGTCACAGATAGTGAACATCAAGTTCATTTCATAAGAGGCAATTCTTCATCATGAGCATGGGTTTTGAGCTCTGGAACAGGCTGCTCAGAGGTTGTGAGCTCTCTATCTTTCAAGACTTGCAAAGCTTGCTGTGGCAAGGCCCTTATTTCTGTGCTAAACATTTGTTTGGACTAGATGACTTTTGGGGATATCTTCCAACCTTTTTTTCCTTTTATTTTTTTCTTGCTTGTGATTCTATATCAAGCAAGATTTAAGTTCTATATAAAACATTACTTCTTAATGGGAATATGTAAACTGATTGGATTGACTTCTAGATTTCATAAATTCTTCCTTCTGAAATGCTTTTAGAATCCTTGATTTAATGATTTGTTTGAATATTCATCTTATTGATTCTGTACAGTCTTAATTTTAATTTTTACGATTTGTTTTTGAAAAACACTGTCAGAAATAAACCTCATAGTTGACCCAGAGGGCCTTGACTGACTTGAAGATTTGTATAGCTGTTGATTGCCTGTCTGGTAAGGTGGCTATGCTGCTGCAGATCAGTTTTGTAAATAGGCAAATCTGCAACATAATCTTTCTTTTAGCTAGAAACACTTGCCATAAATCAGCTTTGCTGATGTAACAATCTCTGAATTTAACTCTGTAGGTTAATTCTGTGTTGACTTGGTGCTGTTGCCTTTGTAAGGTCTATTGGTGCTAATCATCAGATGAAACTTTGTTTCTCCAAAGTGCTTAAGCTTTGTGAAATGAAATATTATTGGAGATATTCTGTTTCTGCTGCATGTACTGTTGCTCTTTTTGCATAAGAATTTTTTTTAGGAGAAAAATGCGTTTAAAGCTTAGCAATGCATTTCTACTCCCTTTATGTTTTACTATGGGATCTTCTGCTATGACACCGAATTGCTGTATGATAATTGAGAGCTTTTGTTCTCAGAAAAAATACAGAGCTTTTTGCAGAAATCAGTGGTATAGAACCCAAAGCCAGCAGCAGCTCTCAGCTTTCCATACTCATTGTTTATTCTCTTAAGATAAATCATTTGACTTTGAGTTTGCATTAGTGACAGATTAAGCTGCCAATGTAAACATTGTAGGATTGAGTATTTTGAAAGTTGTGTGTAATTTTGTGAAGGAACTAACCCACAAGTATCCAGAAGCAATGTAATGTTGCATGTGTTTGAATAATATTTTGCAATGTTCATGAGAAAGGGAAGTAAGTATTTAGAAAAGTATTGGTGAAATGGTAACAGTTTATGTTTCCTAATTTTTGTTTACTGAAAATAATTCTTGACACATGGAGCTTTTACTCAAGTTTCTATGAAAAGTTGATCCTGGAAGTAGGAGAGACACATGTGTTATTGTACAGCCAAAAAATGCCTTTATTTATAGTTGGGTAACCTTTCCATTTACTTTTTGACAGTACAATTGAGTTAGAGTGAAAATGTTTTGATTTTAAGTCTCAAGAGTTTGGGGTCTATTTATGAAATGCTAGACATCTTCAGTTTTTAAAAGAAATAGTAAATAGTTTTCAGTTTCTTGCAACTAATCTGTGTTTATCAGAAGTGGAACCCATAAAATTTAGAATCTGCGACTGTGATGTTCACCTCCATTCTTTAAAATGCTTTTTCTTTCTTATCCTTCACTGTCAAATTATCATTTTCTTTGTTAATGCTGTGGGGGTGATGACACACTTTGAACATAGATCCATCCTGGGAGGATGCTAAGCTTTCTTAAAAAGGGAGGGATGAACCGCTGTTTACTCAGCAAAACCAATTTGGATTAGATGAGCCTGCACATTTAACCTGGAGAAATAAATTGGAGAAATAAATTCCTAATAAAATGTAATACTTGTGGCTGCAGTACTGAATGCTGGTTATTTTTTCTCTTAACTTTATTTTTCTTTTTCCACATGTAGACGCTGCAGACTTTTTGGTCAGTTAAATTCTCCTGTAACTTTAATTAGCAACATGTTATGAACAAAAAACTAGGAAAGCAAGTAAAATAAGTAATTTTAAACAACAGAACCAGAAAGTATTTTTCTTTTGTATAAATATGCTTGAAAATACCATTGAAGAATTTATGCATATTGGTATGCATCTTGGTCTTGCTGTAGAGAAAAGTAGAAAATTCCATTCCCTATTGCTTACATGTTAGGTTTGGAAGATCTTTGTTTCTTATTTTCTGTTAAGGTCTAAACATGTCAGTTAACATTGACACACTTCTGTAGCGTGAAACACGGGTTGCTTAACTGATTCAGGTTTTTAAAGATATTCTACTAATTTATATACTGAAGAAATGGTTCTAGTACTTGGATACTGATCAAAATTTTCTTGTTTCAAAGTTGTGGGTAACAAACATAAAGGAAATATATATACTCGTTATGTATTTGTTTTATAGATCTTGGCAATATTGTTTAACTTGACTACATTTAATAAAGACTTAATGGGCAAATTTAATATTACTGATTTTTTTGTTTGTTTAAGAAACTTGATCTGTGTAATCAGGTTTTACATAAACATGCTGAAAAGATGTTAAAAAACTTTCAAAGGATCACTTTTATGTGCTTATGGATGGCTTTGAAACAGGGCAAACTGTGTTGTGTTCTAACTGAAAAACATTTTTTGTACTATTTGGTATGAAAGGATAGTGCCAGAGGTGAAGGATGGTGAACAGTGAGCTAGATGAGTCATCAGATACAGATGATAAAAAGCAGATTTGAGCTTTCTCTTAGTTATTGCATTAGAGGTATTTAACTGTCATTCCAACAGAGTGATAAATTTTTCTGGAGTACAGTAATTCAGCAATGCAGCTGACAATGTTTGGTAAAGATTTCTGGTTTTTTTAAAAGAGATTATGTTAGAATCTTCAGTCCAGGTGCTTTGGAACTCTAAACTTATGATTTCTGTTATCCATTTCTTCATCTAATTTATTAAAACATTAGTTGTTGATTCAGAAGGTTTAACACAATGTATTGAAAGCCATTCCTTCATTGTGTCCTGAAAAATTTGACCAGACCATTTTGTTTATATTCCTGGAAAATTTGTATTAGTTTGGGAAGTGTTTTGTTTCATGTTTGTTCCGAATTTAGATTTCTGTTTTTGTCTGAGGCTACTACTTGGTTAAAACAGCTGCTGTTCCTTTACAGGCCTATGAAGAGTACACCAGCAAGCTCGATGCTCTACAGCAGAGAGAACAGCAGTTACTGGAATCTATGGGGAATGGAACTGATTTCTCTGTCTCCAGTTCAGCTTCAACAGACACAGTTGCATCATCTTCCTCCTCTAGCCTCTCTGTAGCACCTTCATCCCTTTCAGTTTATCAAAACCCTGCTGATATGTCACGGAATAACCCTAAGTCTCCACAGAAGCCTATTGTTAGAGTCTTCCTGCCCAACAAGCAAAGGACTGTGGTGAGTCAGTTTCTATTCACATACTTGTAACCTCAATATTTCCTGTATCTCTCTCCCTCTGTATGCAAAAGTTAATTTAAGAGCTGAAAAAATACCTGTGAGGAGGTCAGAGGAGTGTCATGATCACTTGCTCTGCCACACTCAGTTGTTTTGATCTGCTGAATGTTTTTGACAGGATTAACGCAAAGAAGTCCATTTGAGCAATAATACAGAATACAGAACTTTCAGGAGTTTTGTAACTATGAAGATACCTCAAGAAATAGTCTTCTCAAACCAGCTTTTGGATAAATAGTAATTGACCATTTTACAATAGTTAGGGACAGTAAGCGCTATTTCTTGTATTATAGAAAATTATTGACTAGTTTAACAGGGCAAGATGGAGGAAGTGTTTTCTATGTTGTCAGCATTACTAGAAGCATTGAATGCTTTAGAGCAAGAACCAGCCTCTTGCAGCTAAGGAAAGCTGTGTAGGATTACTTGGGTTTTTTTTCTTTTTTTTCCCCTCCCCACTTACTGTGGTGAGTGTTTGTGTGGAGACCATGATGCTCTCAGGCCTTGTGTAGAGAACTGGCTAGAGGAGGGACATAGTTGCTATTAGAGGAGTCAAGAAATGTTGCCCACAAACTGTTTGAAACCTGGTGTTTATTAGTTTTGACAGTATTACAATGATTCCTAAAGTCATGGAAGAGTAGCTGACTTTTTGCTGCTTGAGAAGGGATTTTTTTATCAGTTAAGAGCTGCTGACTGAAGAGCCTTGATATGTGCTTTAGAATAATACACTGAGAACTGTGATACATGAAATTACTGACAATCCATAGTCTAGCCTCTGTTTTGCAAGGTGGTACATAATCCAAACTTAGCAGAGGAGCTGTGGTTCCAGAGAAGGTGGGAAATGAATGGACAGTAAGAGTCCATGTCAAACCAGGAGCAGTCACTCAGGTGTCAGCTATCTCTGGATTGTTACTGCCTGTTGAAATTGAGTTGCTGGTAAAAAGAAGAAAACATAAACTGAGTAGTGCTGAGCATTGGAACATGTCCTCACCCCTTCCCTACCACTTTGCTTTCATCCTTCTCCCACCCCACTGAGCAAAAGAGACTTCGAGTGGGAACAACATTGGAGGGCGGTTGTTTTCATCTGATTTTTTTTTAATATTGCTTAATTGTTCAAGATATTGCTGAAGATGGAAAGTAATATTTGGGCTTTGACCTAGAGAATGGGAGTTTAATGTTGACTGTGACCACTGCAGAATGTACAGTGTAAAGCCAGGTGATTCTGTTGTCTGCCTGTTGAGGAAAGTTAAGCACACTGCACTACCCACAGAGTGAAATCTGGAGAGAAGGTACTGGATTTTGGAGGAACTCTGGTTTCTTCATGTGTTTTGTCCCACCCTGTCTGGCTATTTGCAGCCCCTGTCATGGTGCTCACAAGTTGGTTTTGTTTCTTTCCTGTAAAGGATCACAGTATATCACTTCCTGCACTGTTCTGTGCATTACCTTTTTTGTCTCTCCTATGTGTTCTCCTGTCCTCTAACCCACATTGTGTAATTCTACTCTTATTCTTTTCCCCTCATCTGCAATATTCGTTCTGCTTCTTTGTCTCTCCTTTTTTACCTACCTCCTCCTGTTTTATTTTTCCCAGCACTGGATCTAGATTCTCCTTCCTGGCTATAGGAGGTAAATGTGGTTTAACTTGGGTGTAGTCAGGGAGAGGCTCTTGCTTCTGTCTCCAGCTTTCTACTGGAGGCTGAATGCTATTTGCCTTACAAGTCCAGCTCTGCAACTAGTTTCCAGCTTGCTTTGGTTCTTTTTATTTCAGTTTTACACGCTGCTTGGATCAAGTTATGTTACTAAGTTGAACTTTTTTCCTTATTTTTTTTTCGTATACTGGTAAATTATCTCTGGTTTAGAGCTGAGAAGTGGTGCTTATAAGAACTCTTGAGTGTGGGGTTATTGGCCTTGGAGCTGAAGTTCATTTTTCTGGAATATGAACCAGTGCTCATTTTATTGAGAAAGTCTCAATAAATTGAGGAATTTATTCCTCAATTTATTGAGGAATTTTTTGTATGGTGACTCTTAATGTAATTACTTTGTTTTCAGTATTTATTGATGCTACATGTAGTCTGTTGGAAACCAAGGAAATGCCAGGAGCAACCACAATTCAGAAGGAACTGCCGGCAGCTTACTGAATCCTGGGGTGCATCAAGCATAGCATCACTAGCTAGCTTGGAGAGGTGATTCTCCTCCTCTACTCAAGTGTGGCCTCACCTTGAGCACTGTGTGCAGTTTTGAGTGCCACAATATAAGATTCTGTGATTTTCAGTGCAGTTTTAATGGCCAGCAGTCAGATGATAGGTTACTAGCTTAAAAAAGCATCCAGCATTTTTCAGTGAACACTGAGACTGCTTCCTTCATTCTCTCAATGGATAGAGAAGTGTTGCACACATTTGCCTTCCTTCATAATTTCTGGCTTTAAAAGCAAACCGGTTGTGTCTCACTTGTGCCCATTAACTGAGCCATTTGCTTATGTAGCTGTGATGGTAGTTCAGGATGTTGAGGTATACAGGGCAGCTTGTGATGGGTTGAAGCAGGAAGGAGATTTCTTGTGAAAATACATGGTATCTGCCATTGGAGCCTTCCCCCTGCCCTAGTTCCCCTTCCATATGGCTGTTAAAGTAAGGCTGATGTGTTCTACAATCAAGCAGGTGTCTGGAGAGATACTGTTAAAGTTGCAGTGTTGCAGCAGTCTTCTCCCCACCTCAACCTCAATTGCTTTCAACTAATATCTACTTCGGAAAGAAAATGTTGTTAATACCACCATAATAATTTCAGTCTTTACTTCCAGTTCACTTCAGAAGGGGAGAAATGTTAGATCCTAAGGAGTCTATTTTTGTCTGGGAATGCCATGACATTTCTTAAACTGACTGAAAACAACTGGAATTGAGTTGGTAATGGAGAGCCAATCTTGTTATTTATCTTTGATCACTCTGAAGCAGTCCCAAGTGCTACAACAGCCTTCTGCTACTTGTTTAGAGCTGCTAAAAATGCAGGAAATGGGGGGAGTTGCTTGCATATCTTACATTTTTGACTAGCAACTGCCTTGTTAGTTGAGAGTTCTCTACGTGTTGTTGTTTGTGTAGGATCAAGCAAATACATCTGTTGGAGCTGACTGCAGTTCAAAACATAATTTAAGGAAACTGATGGGAGTACAAAGAAATGAGACCGTGGTGTTCAGTGTGATTGTGGTGCAGAGGTGGTGTAGCTGATGGGAAGTTTCTTTTTGTGTCATGATAAGGCAGAGTGTTGGACAAACCTTTTCCTAATGGAGGACAAGTTGTGAAGGTGTTTGCCTGAAAGCCTGACTGGTCTGTGGCAGAGCTGATCATTTGAAGTCAGCATTTTGATTCAGCAGGCTACAAGACAGGGTTCAAAAGTAACTTCTTTTTGAATGCAAAACCAAATAGTTGGCTCAGTTAGCTGGAGGGGAATCAGTGAATAAATAGTGTCAGAAATAAAATATTATTTTCCTTGTCCTTAGCCTGGAAAGGGATGAAGAGAAGTTTCTTTCTCTGAACAACTTCCTAGAAGAAACAAGAGATTGTTTCTTCTTCTCTGTGCTGGGGGAATTTCATCTCCTACAATGCAGAGAGATAAACATGTATACTTCTTTCCTTATTGGCTTGGTTCAACTGGCAAGTCACATGTCCTTTGGAGAATCATTCCACACAAATGTGAGCAGGATAAGTCTATGCGGGTGCGTTTGTTCCGTTTTGTTCTAGGCCAGAGATGAGGCTGCTGAAATCATAAAAATGCAAGATGATGAAAGTCTACCTGAGATGAAAAGTTGTATTTTAGAACAAGTTGATGAGGTTTATCCAAGCAGTGGCAGAATTGAGGGAAATACTAGTTTAAGGCTTGTTTGGGTTAGGCACCTAAATGTCTGTAGTGTGTGTAGTAACAACTCTGCTAATTAAGGGAGAGATTTTGGAGGTGGAAGGAAAGTATAAGAACTCCAGTCTCCTGCTGGTGCTGTAATTCTGAGAGCTCATGTTACATGCTAAGACTAGGTTTTGGTGGAAGGGAGGTAGTCTTGAATGTAAGTAGATGATAGTGTGTTAACGTAAAAGCAAGTTCTATTATTTACTGGTGAGATTCTGAGAGGATGCATGGAGACAGCAGGGAGCACAGCCTTGGGCATTCTTAGTTGTGGTGTGGATTAGGATTTTTTTTTTTTTTTTCCAAATTGTGTGATTGAATGTGCATGCAGTGAGAGAAAAGAGACAGAAGACAGTGCTCATGCAAATGAACAGTAATAGACACATAGCTGTTTGCTGAGAAGGGACCATAATTCAAGGAGAATGGTGATTATCCATACCTCTGGATCAGTTGATAACTTCAGGTTTATGTAGGAGGAAGAAGACAGTGAAAAAGTTTAAAATGAACTGAAGAAGTTACAGTCAATAAGTATAAAAAGTTTTCTATGAGTGTAAAGAATACAGGAATATGGTATTTGCATATAGGTCAGGATTTAAGCATTTTGTGGGACTGCGTTGAGTTGTGTGATTTTTTTTTTCCCCTTATTTTTTTTCTTTGAAGGTTGGGGGAATGTTTTTTGAGGACCTGGGTAAAGTATCTTTTGTGCATCAATTTTTAACTGGTAGGTTTGGGATAGGGAAAAAACCTCAGTTTCTAATTGCAAAAACAGATCCAAGTTTTGCTATGTGAAAGCTGACAAAATAGTTAAAATGATTAATCCAATTAGATTGCTTGCTCACTGTAGACCTTAAAATGCTAGTAGGAATTTTTAGACGGTTTTCCTCTGGCCCATGAGTTGAGGCTGGTCTCTTGGAGGAAAGCAGTCTGAAACCTGGAATGGAATAAACATTTTGTGGACAAATCTGGAGTATCTCTCTGTTACAATGAAAGAGCACAAGAATAGGTCAGTCATGTATGATATTTTCCATGGGTTGTCTTCCAAATTTGAGCTGTTTGTCACTCAGGAATTTTATGAGTTTAAGTGTTTTCTATTTGGAAACGCTCTGTTCAGCCTCCATTAAATGCATGCTATGGATACTAGAAATTTGTGGTTTGTCGTTAGGAATTCCATGGGCGTGGTTATGTATAGTGTGAGTAATCACGTTCTGTGTTGATCTTTGCCTGCTACATGCTGCTTTATACTGAGTGACATAAAGGCTTCTGAGAAAAGCCATTTAATACAAGGCCTGGTATAAAAACAAGTAGCTAAAACTGGTCATAACTCCACAGAGGAACAATATTAGGAGGTTTTTGATGTTGTAGTGAAGTCCTAGTAAAAGGAAAGGAGAGAATTCTAGGAAAGGAGAGAATGCAGTAAGGGGGTTTCTAACTCAAGTACTTCATGAACAAGATCATACAACTTGCTGAATTATTTTGATTACCTGAGAAATCACTTCTGGACAAGTACTTAGAGTGGGAAAAAAACAGTCTGAAAGCAAATGAGCTCTCCTGAGTGATGATGTGGAGCATGGAAAGTTACAGGAAAACAGTGTTGAAGTGTAAGAAATGATGGGCATTTGAAAGGCATCAGGTGGTGACAGGTCCTGTGCTTCATCTCTGTAGTCTGTTCCTGCCTTCTGCACATTCCCAGCTTCCAGAGGAAATGTTCACTTCATGTCTTCTGGCCTTCTTGGTGGAGTGGCTGTGAGGGTGGTAAGGAGTCTCCAGCTGTTCTCCCCAGTTGCATTTATAAAAGATCCTCTCCCAGCTCCAGTGCCCTCTCTCTTTTTGTCAGCATGGGCAAGGAGTGGATTTGGTCAGTTTGAATTCCATTTCTGTCTACAGTGGTCTGAGTGGGGACAGTGACGCAAGGGGGGACAAAAAAAAATAGATGCTGTACGTGCTTTGAGACAGCTTGGTGGCCTCCAAATACTTCAGTTGCCTGCAGATTCTTGATAGGATCAAATCATTGTATGTTATCACTCACCACAAGGTCAAAAAATTTCCATGGTAGCTTCTAAACTGAAAGTAATACTTGGGTAACAAAAAAAGTTACCCTTTCTTCTGTGTTCAACTATAGAATATTGTGTGGGTTTTGATTGTTCTTTGTTTTGCTTTATTTTGAAGTTTAAGAGTAATTAGAGATGCTTTGTGTAAAAACTCAGCATAAATCTGGGCCAGTAAAGCTTTTCCACTTGGTTTTGTGTTGGTAAGCTTCATATGTGTCTCATAGTTACGCATATATTGGAAAGTTAATGGAAGTTCTGAAAAAGTGAATGTGAGACTGAGTTTTTAAAAGTGACAAGTTGTATGTTTAAGAGTTAAAGGTACTAAACAGGGCTGTGAATGCTGTGCTTGGGGACAATTCTTAAGTGTCTTGCTCCTGTCACACCTTGGTTTATTAGTACATCTGCCTTTTAATTAGGCAGGCAATCATGTGATGTTCTCTGCAGTCATGAAGACTAGAAGAATAAGCTATTTTTGTTCTATGTAAATTCTTAGCATAAATTAATTCATCATGCATGCACAACTGGGATCCTTCAAATATTCTGGTTTTAAATGTGGTACTTGTTTCATTTCTATTGACTTCAGATTTGCATCTTGCTTTCTGTAGTTTATGCTGTGAGTTTGTGCCTCAAGCTTGCTGAGTAGTAAGCACTGGATTTCTGTAGGCATTTAAGCTGCCCTACCAGTTTCGCCTGTCAAGTATAAGGAAAATTCAGAGAAGGGATGTTCAGGCAGCTGAATAAACCAGTTTCTTGCTTTTAATTACACACCTGGTTTGACATGATTAGGTTTTTCTAATCAAAAATACAATTAAAACCTCCCATGTTCTATCAAACATGCAGCAGAAATTGAGTTTATTTTTAGCCTGTGCCAATGGCTGGTTGCTGAATGTATCTGAATACTTTGGGGTTTTATGCATCTTATTAACAGACTGGCGACATGAAGTAAATGGTAGTTTACTTGAAAGTGAACTTCACTAGATTCTTCTGTATCACTAGGAAAATTTATTCCGTCACTTATGAAATTGTCTTTTATCTTTCCTAAGGAGTTTTCTTTCTTTTGTCCTTCCAGTTCTCCCCTCCCAGTGAGAAGGGAGTGAGCAACCAGCTGGGTAGTGCTTAACTGCCTGCCAGGGATAACTCACCACAAGCTACCCTCAAATGCTGGATAAATTCAAAGGCATATGTGTTGAAAAGAGAATAATTTTATCTACTACAGTTTTATTGACACACTGTCTTAGATTGCAAAGTGAAACAATATTGAAAACTTGCCATTATAAAACTGATGGCTTGTCATCTGGAGTGCCATATGCAACACTGATAGCTGTTCTTTACTCAAGTAAGGAGAGTTTAGTGATTCCTTATGAGATGAAAAGTCTGGCTGTAGAAAGTAATGAATGATAGAAAAAAATACTGTTTGGAGCATGCTTCCTTTACCTCATAATGTGCTAGGCAGGCACTCAGTGAAATGGAATGCAAGTCACAAATATGAAAATAATCATAATAAATGTTTTAATTCTATGTCCAGTAAGTCATACTTGAATTCATGCTCCTTGTGTTGTTTAAGCAAACTAGCCAACGAGAATTTTAGTATTTGTAGAGAATGTATATACTACCTGAAGATGGAAGTATCCATTTGGTTTTAGGATCAGTTGCAAGAGTTTCGAGAAGGATGTGAATTTTAGCTCTTCTGCTGTAGTTTCTTGTCCCCACGCTGCCTTTAAAGCACTTGGAGTGTGATCAGCTGAGGCAGGAATCTACAAAAGTGAACTCTGGGTCTGACTTATTACAAATATTTATTTAAACTATTTTGTACCTTAAATTTCTAATGCATGTGGGTTTTAGTTTGGAGAGCAGCCAGCTGACTTTTTTGTCTCTTGAACAGAAACCACAAGGTCCTGGGGTTTCATGCCCGTATAGTGGCTACAGATATTTTTCTAGATGAGCATTTCTCTCAAGTCTAAAGCCATATTTTTTAAACTTTATTTTACCAGAAGGTCACTGGCAGCCTTCACAGTTTCTGCCACTGGTATTCACCCTAACTAAAATTTGAAGATCATGATCTGCTCTCTACTGTCCCCTTTAAAGTGATCAGTACTCTTCTGAACACAGTTTGGGAGCTGTCTCTAAAAAGTTTGAAAAATTATATGTAGAGGCCATTGATTAGGCACAGCAGGTGGTTGTTGTGTGGTTGAGTGATGGTATATTCTTGAGAAAATATTGCTGCACTGACATAAATCAGTCTGTTGAGTTCTCAGTTCTCGGACACTTAATTGCATTGGAGGTGCCAATGGGTGCTGGTAACCCATGTCTTTGCAAGTTAAATGGAGTGCATTTGATTGAGTGGCAACAGCTTTGTAAAACGGGTAAACTCTGTTCAATTTCCCTTGGAAACAAGATTTAATGCAATGAAACTGCCTCTCATTTGTCTCACTAATATGCTTCATTAAGAATGTATTTTCTTGCTGCTTTCTCCTGGAAACTGGACAGAGCTTCATGTCCTGATATCCAGAACAGCTGTTTCTGAAAGCTGTGCTCTTTGTTTTCTAGAGGATGTGATGTTCAGTGTCATCTTATGTCCTTTTTGCCACAAAGGAGGGTAATTTTATCTGTTGGTGCTGTAAGAAGTGCCTGACTGATTTGGTTAAATATTTGTCCTCCATAGGTAAGAAGAAAAATTAAATGTGGATCTCATGTTTGGATTTTACCTGACATGTTGGAAGGCCAAACTAATTATTTGGCAGAAGTAAAGTTTAGCCTAACTTTCTCCCAACACGTTGAATTCTGTGAACATGTGGCTGAAATTTTTTAGTGCTGGATATCAGGTACTGGCAGGGGGGAAAGTGTGATCTTTCAGGGTGTATATGTTGTGATAAGCAAATAAATACTTTTGAAGAGATATTTCAAATCCATCTCACTTGGCATATTTCCACTATTGTACCCAGTAGTTTGCTTGATTGTTTGGAATTGCTCTGAAGCCCTAAGGTATATTACACATACCTTACATACCATACATACATTACCCTTGGCTAAAGTGAGCTGAACTACAGTGCTAGGCTGAGGGAAAAATAAAGCCAGCTAACTAGTTTTGGGAAGTATAACACTGGATATTCAGGGCTGACCAGCCTCCCCACTTTCAGAGAACACCTTTGCATTGCTTTTTTGAGGTGTTTCTCAGTCTCTTCAGTCTCTTTATTGCTCTAAAATACTGGAAAATACACTAGTGTAAGGAAGCATTTTTAGCATACTGAGACTTTGCCAGTTTCTAGTCTGATGTTAGAAAAGTGATGTAAGAGTTATTTAGGGATGTAACCCTGAATTTCTTACGGAATTGGGAATGACCTGATTTACAGAAATAAATTATTTATTATGCATTGCTTAAATACTTGTGGCTGCAATACTAAATATATATCAATAATATTGTTGCAAATACTTACTGTCCCTAGAAATAGTTCAGGTGAGTAAAAGAAATGAGGACATTAAGGGCTATAGTTTTGTTTAATCTGTCTAGGTAGTAAGACTGCTTTGAGAATTTTTACAATCTGGAATAATTTTCAGTTTTTCTCCATGGGGCTTAACATTTGTAAACTTGAGCATGTGTTTTGGTGTCTCCGTGAATTGCTACTTGCCCAATTTAGGATGCTTAAGTGAATTATTTTCTCTGGTATATTATGAAGCTACACACTGAACACACCTTGCAGTGTGTGTTGGCAGCTTCTGTACTGTTTCTTAGTGTTATATAGCCCACACTTTGCTCTTCACTTTTGCAAGTTGCTTGCTGAATCAACTTTCTAATTGCTATAAAAACCTAAACCTTTTCTGGTCTACAAATCTTAGGTATATAAGTAACCTAAGAAGAAAGTCCTTAACAATCACAATTTGAAAGTACATCCCCTAGCTCAGTAACATGAGTTTCTAGGTGGTAACCATTGTGAAACACATTTGAATTCTCTCAGTTATAAAACAGAGGGATCAAGAGAGAATGGATGGATGCAATCAAAATGGATTTTAAATAATATTAAACATTGTATGTTTCAATAAAATGCCGACTTCGTTCAGTGTACTGGATTGCAGGCATAAGAGTGCTGTGTATTTTGGAGTAGATGAGAAATTTTCTCCTGGGGAACTGATTTTGTCAAAAAATGCTGATGTGATTCAGTTAAAATGCTCTGTGGGAATCCTGGCAAAACTCTTGATGGAATTGATAAACCTGCCTTGGTGCCTTCCTGCCGTGCCGGAGCTGCCGACTCCTGGCAGGCACACGGGGGCTGCACCATGGAGGGCTCCTGCTCCCTGCTCTCCTCCCAGGCTGTGGGGCCACACATCCTCCCTCTGCCTGGGAGTGAGGAAGAAGCTGTTCCAAAACTCCTGCTTCAGAATCAGCAGGAGTCTGTTAGCCAGGAAAAAAGAGCTGGTTTTGGTTTTTGTTTTTCTAAAGATGGAGTTGGTCTCCAAATCACTTTCTTGGAACCAGCTTTTTCTTTAACTTTGCCATAATTTGGGGGTGAAAAGAAGATGGGGACAAAAAGAGGTATCAGAGGGAATGCTTTGCAGGGTGAGATTTCTGCTTTACAGCATGTGCTAGTAGGGACTGAAGGAGGGGGCTGAAGGGCTACATGCACAGATGGTGATAGACCGTGCTGTACCAGTCTGGGAAAATGATTAATCAATACTACAGGGACTTATTCTAGCACTAAGTTCTTTTAATTCAGCCTTATGTTTCTCTGCTCTGGAGTTCTGTAAGAGAATGTTCTAAATGTGATGCTGATTCAGGATCATTATGGTTTTTTAAAGTAATAAGCACAGTTCTTTGGGTTTTAGCTGAATCTTGATGTAAATGGCAGTGAAGAGAACAAATGTTCTACCCAGGTTTCTAATTGCAAGTTGCATAAATATGGTTTGGATTTTAATGAAGGGGACTTGGGATAATAATACTGAATAGCAAATTATAAGTGAGCAGGATGTTTAATGCACTTGTGTTGCTGTAGGTAACCTTCATTCTGATACTTCCCAAATTTTGAGACCTTGCATTTCTGACTTTATTGATCTCTTAAAAGAAAGCCTGTAACTTCATAAGTCTTGTTTTTAGCAAAATTAAAAGGAAAAAATTATACCATTAATAATAATTATTATAATTAATAATTAATAATTAATTAGTAGCATTGGAACTTTTAGGTTCTTGATGCATTTCTTTGCTTCATGAGTTACTGGAGGATGTTGTCATCATTTATGGAGGATCAGTGCTGGAGGAAGAAAATGTTTTCCAGTGACCACAAGACTGCTTGACCTCTTCTTTAATGTTAGTCATCTTCCTACTGCTTGACTTTTCCTCCTTGTCCTGTTCCACTCCCTCATATAGGTCAAGATTTTACTAACCTCGTTTCTTTTAATCCTTACTGGATTAAAACTTGGAGTTTTCTGCCTAAGCTAGAACCTCTTCCTACTCTGTGCTGGGTTCTTTTGCTCCTCTTAGGCACTTTTTTCCCCCTGATGTTCCCTGTCCAAAACAAGCCACCTTTTCTCCTAATCACAGCTTGAGAACTTCCTGTTCAGGATGTACTTCCCCAGGTGTTGGCAAACAGTTCTCCCTACAAGGTGGTTCATCACATCTTTTTTTCCTGGCCTCAGCCTCAGCTCTTCAGTCTGCCTTCCCTCTGTCCTGCTTGTTTGATTCCCACCAACCTGCTGATAGCAATTCCCTCTCCCAGTATACACATGCTTTCCCTGGTCAGTTCCTAAAGTTTGTCTTGACCCTCTCCTCCCACTTCTCCTTCATGCCCGACGTCTTTCCTGACTGTCTTCATTCCCCTTTTTGTCCCCATCATCTGTCTGCCACCTTTGCAGTATTTCAGTTTCTTCTGCCACTGTGGATATCAGTGGTGAAGTGACTGAGGTTGCTGGAAAGGTAGACCTGACTTGTCTATGGGGACTCAACCTCAATCCAGCAGGAGCTATACTTAGAGGAAAAATAGCCTTGAGCCAAAGAACACTTGCTTCCTCCATCGAAATGGCTCATTATTGGATCTAATGTGTGTGGGAGGTTGGAGCACACCTCTGAAATCCTCAGAGTCAGATTCTTAAAAATATTTCTTCTCTATTTGTAAATAAATATGTTGAAGGCAGGGAGAAGGACACTGAGAGGACAGACAGGTTCTTTCAGGGGTCTTTGGCAGAATGATGATGGCACTAAATCATAGGGACAATTACAGAGTTATTTTCTTAACAAGATATGATTAGTATAGCACAGAAATTATTGTTAGAATGGCACACGAGTCCTACAAGCAGAATCAATATTGTGCAATTTATAAGTAGCATAATACAGAATTTATAATACAACTTCACTTATTTCTAATCACCTTTGCAGATCAAGACAAATCTTTAATACGTTTTGCTGTATCAATAAAACAATCATAATCTAGACTCGACATTTGTATGAAAGAATACGAGTCTAGAATATGAGTTGTTGACCATGTTGACAGTAATAGGTGCTCCCAAGCTCCCTCTTAATACCAGTGATGGATATTAATAACAATTAAGGATGTTTTATGCTGGAAGAGTGAGCTACAGGTGGTTGAATACCATGGTGTTAACTTGTGGGATGGGAAAAAGTTACTTAGATTAATAAAAAGATATATTAAAAAAGAATGCAATGTGTAAACCAAAGTCACCTAAGGTTGAATATCAAGACTGAAAAGTAGTATGCTATAGGATGTTTTTCCAAGGAATTAAGAAAAATTCTCTTTTTTTAAATGTTTGTGTTAACCAGATGAAATGCACAAATATCCTGTAAAGAGGCACTTTCATGTTAATGGGAGGAAGATGGTGAAGAAAAATATTCCTTTAAGTTGTGTCTTCTGAAAGAGCATATGTTTGAGTTCTAGAAATGCAATATACAGTGTAACCTCAAGTGACGTTCACAAAGCTACTTGAAACAGCCTGCTGCTTTGCATTTTCATGCTTAAACAGGACATAGAGCCCCTAAATACCCATGGAAATTTAAACGCAAGGAACAAAAACTAGGCTTCGATCCAAAGCCAGTTGAAGCTGATTAAAAGACTTCTTTTGGCTACTGAGTGCTCTGGCTTAAGCCACTTCCAAACTAGAACTGAGTTTCAGGTGTTCAGACAGACTTGTCGGGTTTAAGTTTGCAGGTTTTTCTTCTGATTTGTGTTCGAGGTACTGTCTGTGGTTATAGGAGATATCCCAGTGTGTACAGTGCCTGAAGCCTTACATATTTTCACTATTGAGTTCTAAAAATAGTTAGTAGATAATATTCAATACCTTAACTACACTTAATCACCAGATCATGTATTCTTTTTATATGGCTTGACACTATACATGGTTAAATCACAGGTCTACTTACTTGTATAAGATATGCCAACAAATAGAATAGAGGTGAGGAAAATACCTTTACATAGTTTGCTGTTCTTGATTTGGCTAGTTTTAATGTGCTCCTCCATTCTTCCCATCCTGTTAGTTATCTAAACTTTTCAAGCAAGGAAACAGAAGAGAGTAATACATTTTTCATATAAGACATATCTATAGAGTTACAAATACAGGTTGAAGTGAGAGGTGATGGTCTGCCTGACTCAGATGACTGTTTCGTTTCACTTGTTTGCATGCTTGTCTTCTGTTTTAGAAATAGAAAATAAAATATTTACATTTTATCGTAATGTGTTTTTGAGTGCAGTCCAAGTTAGTTCCTTCACTTAATTTCACTTGGCATGTTTCCCCACTTATGTTCAGGCCAGCCTGTAAAATTAAAGCTGTGTGTAGTTAGTAGCTATCTGTATGCTGTGTCTCCAGCTTCTTCCAGCTGAGAAAAGTTGGAAAGTCACTTTTGGAATCGAGTGAAGATTTCGTTCTAAATGTTAAAAGAAGTGTAGAGCTTGTTGTCTTTTCTAGCTGAGCTCTTTTTCTTATATACTATTCAGCAATAGAATTTTCCTCAGTACAAAAAAGGTTTTGAAAAACTCTGACCTACAATTCTGTAAGGCATCCTGAAGAGTGGGTTTTAGCACTTGAGGGTCAAAATGTTTGCATCAGTTTAGGGGGATAAATTGGAAATTGTTTTAACTCATTTCTTTTTTATTTTACCTATAGGTTCCAGCAAGATGTGGAGTGACAGTCCGAGACAGTCTAAAAAAAGCGCTGATGATGAGAGGTCTTATTCCAGAATGCTGTGCTGTTTACAGAATACAAGATGGGTATGGTTTGTGTAGGGTACTTTTTTGCTCTTAGAATCTCTTATTGGAGCTACCCAAGATGACCAGTTCTATCCAGAAGTTGTTTACAAAGTTCAGAATTATATGATACTTTGCGCTAAACAATTTGCACATCGCAGACATGTTGAAAGGGATGTCTAACTCCTAGGAAAAGGCTGGGAGAAAGGAAAAGTAATATGAGATTATGGCAAAACACTCATTAATCAAACTGAGGCTAACCAAACAAGTATTAAATAGGTTGTGTTAACTTCTTGGTTTTGTTTCATTTGGCTATAATGCATTCTTAACTAAAGACAGCGTTCCCCTGGGAGGGAAAGAGTTTTCAGCCCTAAAATTTGTGTATTATCTTCATGTAAACAATTAGCCATCTCTGTGGAACTCTTACACAACAGGTACCTTCACAAAGACTTTATCTGATCAAAAAGGCATCTGCCATGTTGAAAACAAAAAATTGGCCACTACTGGAGCTAGCTGAAAAAGTGCATTTCCTTCATGCAGTTTGTCCAGGGAAGTTGTGCTTTGTTTGCTATGTGCTGAGCCTAAGGTCTTGCTCTAAAGTTTCCTACCAAGACTGGGTAGCAACCCCTCACAGTGTAACTTTTTAGCTGATCTCACAACTTTGGTAAGAGACATGCAAGGGCTTGTGTGCTGATGCTAACGAGAGGCTTATTTGCACTTTAGAGAAAAGAAGCCAATTGGCTGGGACACAGACATTTCCTGGCTCACGGGAGAGGAGTTGCATGTGGAAGTTTTGGAGAATGTGCCACTCACGACACACAATTTCGTATGTACTGGGTTCTGTGAGATGTTGAGTGGGGTTACATCAACTTCGTACTTTCAAATTCAAATTACCAACTTGGAATATTTTGCATCTGTGGGATGTGGTGGGAGTTGCAAAAGAAGTTTTTAATCACAGTAGCTTAAGTGAATTAGATAGAATTGTATTTGAAATAAGCGATGTTAGAGTACTTGTTCACCCTTAAAACTTTCACATTCTGTTGGAAGACACCCTCTAAAATCTATAAATGTAGGGGGTTTAAATCAGCACTGCATTGCAGAGCTGTAATAATAATCTACTATTTTTGTATTGCTGTATCTATAAAATGTATTCTGGGCCTCCCTGCTGGCTCTGCAGCGGCAATTAACTAATGAACTAACTATTCCCAGAGCAGTGCTGACATCATCAATGATGCAGTGCACAAATATGTTTTGACCTGATAAGGCACCAAGTACATGGAAGCTGCGAAACAGAATCTGTCTAAATGTTTCCAGCTACATACAAAATCCTGGAAATAATGTTTGTCACATCGGGAAGAAAGACCTTCTATTTCAGTTTAAAACATAGCAAAATTCTATCTGCAAGCTAATTCAACCTATTTAGCTCAAACAAGCTGTTTGGGCTGCTATGACTGGTTAGGTGAACTCTAGTAGGCTTAACATTTTGTTTATCCCTCTGAAATTCTGATTATTACATGTAATAATAGAACTAAGAATGTGTTTTTACACTAGGTATTGTTAAATTTGAAAATTAACTAAATCATTTCCCCTCTATAATTTGGGGATAATGCATGATCACCTTTCTGTGATTCTAAATGTTTCTGAGTTTCAGTAGTCAAAATTACAACTATATGTGTAACCATACACTGAAGCCCTATATATATATATATATATATATATATGTGTGTGTGTGTATATATATATGTATGTATGTATGTATATATATATATGCCAGTGTGTATTTCCAGTCCTGTGAGTATTAGATAGAAATGTTCTTTGGCTTCTGGAAGAATTAGAATATGAAATAATATTTTCAGCAGCTTTTGTTTTTATAGGTTGTATCCAAATAAATTCTGAATGTTTGTGTCTAGCATGATAATAGTGCTTCAGGTTTTTTGCTCTTATTCTTAGTGCTAGTGAAGTAAGCATTAATTCCAAGAAACAGTTGAAAGAAAGTTTTAATGCATGAAAACTGTTTAGAAGGAAATGATCTTTTGTGTAAATCTGTTTGATACGTAGAACTGTAGCTCCAGCGTCACAAAAGAGGCTTGTAAGTACACTTGAGGGAGGCAAAAGCAAATAACCTATCTTGTGCTTACAGAAGGACTCTAGGTAATTGTGACTATTTTTGACAATGTAGGTACGAAAAACGTTCTTCACGTTAGCGTTCTGCGACTTCTGTCGGAAGCTGCTTTTCCAGGGATTCCGGTGCCAGACTTGTGGCTACAAATTTCACCAGCGCTGTAGTACAGAAGTGCCACTGATGTGTGTTAACTATGACCAACTTGAGTAAGTAATCACAATTGATTTTCAAGTTGAGTCTTTTAATAAGTGTACAGCTGTCAGTGATTTCTTGTGTTAAATCTGTAATTCAGGAAGTCAGAGGAGGTGCCTGAAAAAAACCAGGAGTTCAACTGTTCTTGTGAGACTGCTTAATTCATACTCTTTCTGTGCCAGCTCAGACAACCAGTTCATATTTCTTTGCTGGTCTATGAAGTGCTTTTTTTGAAGCATGAATAGGGTTGCTGAGTACTTGACTGTATCAGACAGACTTCTCATTGTTCACAGTTGTTATTATTAATCAAAACTGGTTCTTCATTATGTGATCGCTAGGGCCCTGTTTAAAAATTTAGCTGGGTGTTTATTCTCTTCAACCTGAAAAAATGTTAAGAGACATTAGTTGATTATAGTGAAATTGCAATTGCTTTTACAATAATTGAAAATAAATCTGCTAGCAAGATTAATGACTAGGTAAGAAACATAAAAGAGAATGCCCCAAACAGTCCCGTGTTCTTGGACTGAGTTACTGATCTATTTGTGTAAGTCTTTGATGTAGATTTAGGATCTGGTGTAAACTGGCTCTGTTCTATTTGATTAGTTTCAGCAGAGGCTATTAAGTCTTTTAAATAGACTTTTGTATAAGGAATAATTTAAAATGCTATTTTTCTCCCCAAGAATGAATTTAATTTCAGTTTATTTTGGTATTTGTAACTGTTTCCATTGGCATCTCTGGAGTTTGTGCTCAGGGTGTAAGTTTATGTACTCATAGATATAAGTTGTGCATTCTTGAAGAACCAGATGTTTGCAATTCCAGCTAAAAGATTAAAAAATTAATTTCCACAAGGTTTATATTTGAGGCATGATCTTTTGATCCTCTGTGAAGTAAATAATACTTTCAACAAATCTTGCAGATTTAATGTGTTAGTATAATCTTTATTGTAAAATTTAGAATTCAATCAATGAGGTTTTGGGGTTTGGGGGTCTTTTTTGTAGTCTTTGAGTATTATATTGTGAAACTTCTGGGTTTTGCACAAGTTAGGTTGTTTTTGTTTTGTTCTTGCCTCACAGTTTGCTGTTTGTCTCCAAGTTCTTTGAACATCACCCCATACCACCAGAGGAGGCCTCCTTAGGAGAGACCACCCCAGCATCTGGATCGTACCCCTCAGTGCCCCCCTCAGATTCTGTTGGGTATGACCTTATTCCTGTTTTATAACATAACATTTCAGTACTGTGCTAAGAAACACTCAAAATACTGCTTTGCAACTCCGCATTTTTGTAATCTGGCTTTTCATGCAAGTATATCCACCTATGCTTAACTTAAAAAAGTGAATGTTTTCATTCACATGAATTCTATAAATTAGTAATGAGCCTAAGTTAAATGTGTGTGTAACTGTCTGTAGAATTGGGGCATTACTTCTACATGATTTCTTCTACATGATACCTTAGACCTGGTCTAAATTGGAAAGATTTTATACTTAAAATTAATATAAACCAAAATTATATCCTCAAAAATTCTTTTAGTTGGTTATCAAACTACAATTTATATGCCTTGAAGTGACATACCTCAGTTTCAGAATAAACCACATTACTATAAGGCTGATGTGAGCAGATGCCAGTTCCAGGTTCATAATACTGCTTTAGTAGCTTTTCCACATACACTGCTTTAGTGTCCTCCAGACCAGCTGTCTTCTTCCTGTTCGTATTGGGATATGCCAATAGCAATTGTTTGCTGCAGCTCCAGGTTTTGTAAAAGTAGACCTCTACAACTGACCATCCCCCTGTATTTCCAACAAAGATTCTGGACCCTTTCTGCATGAAGAGATAAGAGACCATATTTAGATTATGTTCCCAGTAGCAAAGAGATCAGTGACACCATCCACCATTAGGTAGTTGACAGATCTCCAGGGAAGAATAACTCAGGGATGTATAGCACACTCAAGAAATCTGATGCATATTTATTAAGAACACCAAATACAGAAGCCTTCAGAAAACCATTCCCAGGACATGTTTGCTGTGTGGAGTTGAGCTGAACGTGGCAGAGAGGTTCTCCTGGAATTGTGAGCATTGTGCCTAAACTAAAGCAGAAACACATTCGAAACTACATAGGCACCTCTGGACTCTTAACTAGAAGATAAATTCTCTGGACAGCCAAGATGGTTTTATGGAAGATCAAATACGATGTCTCCCAGGAAAATAGATGGACAGTCCTGCAGAAGGAACCTCAGCTGGTAAGTAGAGAGATTATGTTCTTATTTGTACTATTTTGCGCAGATTCAAGTGAATTCAGAAGTACTTCTTTAAGGTATTGAATGTTGCCTTTAGATCCCATGGATATTAGTTATGCAGTGTGGACAAGGCTGCTTGTCAAGTCTTTGTCATGGTACAGTCAAAATTGTAACTGGGCTAGAACTATTAATTAATGAAGAAAACTTGTTCATACCAATTGTGTTAAACACTAGCGGATGTCAAAGGCACTATAGAGCCCTAATCCTAATATTCTAAATTGTCCTGCTTTTCAGTTGCCTTAGCTTCACATTGGTCCATTCTTACCAGTTTGTGAGGTTACAGCAGTATGGATTTTCTTGATACATGCACTACTTCAGGCAGTCTTAGTTTTGTGAAGTGAAAACAGAAAGAAAAAACTTGAGACCAAAGCTGGTTAATGCCTTGGGGTTTTTAACTTCACGTTTGTAAAAACTTTAACATTTAAATATACTTTCCAGTTGCTGTTTAGGAACTTTTCCCAAGTGTTGCATCTATAAATGTTTGAAATTGCAGAAGCTGTAAAAGGTTTCTAGCTTTCTCCTTTCTGCTTTTTTGCTTTGTTGTACACTTCATTGTTGAACAAACAAAAAAAAGGCATATATCATGCCTGCAAAATTATGTTCATTTTGAAAATGGTTTATGATTATCAGCTGGTGTTCATATGTAATATGCATGTTAGTCAGACAGTTTTCCCCAAGCATCTGTGTATGTAGTATTTCCTTTCCAGAAGTAGTTCAGATATTACTGGATGAGCGTATAGCACAGTCCATACCTTTTCCCAGATATCTTTCTTGCCTTTCTTTAATAATACTTCTTTTTAAAAACATAATTGTGGAAATATTAATCTAGCTGAATTTTAAAAGCTGGCCTTTTCTATAAAAACATATACTCACCTGTGGTTTTGTTAAAGAGGACTGCTACAATGTGGGAAAACAGCTCAACTGGAATAAAAAAAAGGCTGACATTTGAGCTTATCTTGTCTGGGAGGAGAATACGGGATTGAAATTTGGGAGTTGAAGAATGGGATGGAAAATATGAGGAACTAGCACTTTAATAACACTTCCTAGATTAATAATTGTTCCTTTGATTTCTCTGTTCTCCTAGCATCTTGCATGGCACAGCTCACAGATGAAGGGATGTTACTAATCGTTTGGTAAACCTGAGGAAAGAGAAGGCAATCATCCTTCTTCATCTCTAGCCTTGTGAAGGGATCCCAGTGGCAGGCAAAGTGCCCAAAAGAAGGAAGTTTGTGATGCAAGACAAGTTTGAGAGCAAAGGCGTGTGTGATATGCTGAGACACTGTCAAGGGATCAAATGGATAAGTTTGAAAGGGAAAGGGACATAAAGGAAAAGACCATTGGACATGATGCAAAAGCTGCTAAACATGCTGGAGAACTGTTTCACTTTGCTCATGCGTAACATCCTAAAGCAATCCAGACCTGGAGCCTTTCGTTCTTCCAACTGTGAGCCATAGGCAGTCCCTCCAGGTTTTCCACCCCAAGATGAGGCAGCACATATGGTCCCATTTCACATTTCTGAACCCCTTATAAAAATGTGTCCGGCCTCCACATTAGGTTTTGTGTCCCATTTTAGCTCTTTCCATTTGCACTATCCTGTTGTGCCAAAACAGCCATTTTAGTTACAGTCTGCAGTTAACTGGAAAGAAAAGAAATGTAGGTCTCCCTGCTAGGAGCCATTTGTAATAAAATTGAAGTAAGCAAACTGTATATCATACTACATTGTATATGTTTTGTTCATTGCACTGTCATGAAGTTTCTTCTCCATCTTGGCTTGTAAAATATGAGCACAGAATTTCTGTGAATCCAGTTCCCTCAGTCTCAGATACATGAAAAAGAGAGAAATAACCAAGTTGGCAACATCTTGGCTCTTTGAAAAACAACATTTCCCAATATGCTTTGTCTTCTAAGCTGGAGGAAGAAAAGGGGAATGTGGTGCACCATTCTTGAAAGCTTGCCAGTCCTCGCCTTTGAGCAGGCTCCAGCTTGTGATTAAACACCTCTGCTTTCCTTTCTGTCTTCCAAATGTTCACTGATCATTCTGCTTCAGCCGAAGATATTTGAATGTCTAGAAAAGCTTCCTAAAAGCCAAGGAAGCAAAGATACAGTCTTACAATGTAATATTTTATACTACAATGCCATTTCGATCCTGTGGTGCATAATGGAGCAAAAGCTTTGTGTTTTAATTCATAAAACAATGAACTTGTCCCCTAAAAGTTCTGGCACCAGGCCTTTTCCAGGCTTCTCCATGTAAATGTTCCCATAGTTCCTACAGTATGCAACTTGATGTGCATTCTTGCTGCGCAGAAAAGGTCTGGTATCAGAATCTTTAGAAAACCCTTTCAGTCCGTACAACAGGTGAGGGAAACCTCTTGCTCTCCAAAACTTTTTTTGCAAAAATGTGCTAGTGAACTGGACCTGGTTTGGAGGACTAACAGCAGCAGTGTGGGTCTCTTGATAACCCCTGGTATATGAAGCTATCGGGAATTTTAGGTTCATCAGCTTTGATCTGGGCCCAAAGGTCAGTATAAGTAAGTGCACCCCATTGTGTTCATCCTGGCGGTTGTTTTTCACCTACAAGCCAACATGGATGAAAACAAGTTTTCCTGGTGTAAAAAAATGCATTAATTTGTGTGAGGTAATGACGGTTACAGATCTGTCCTGTGATGCTTCTAGACTGACTTCAAAGGGTGCTGCAAGGATGACTTTTACCTTGTAGTTCCAAACTGGTACTGCTGTCCATTTCTCCAAATCAGCATTTGATTTGGGATTACTGAGTATTTCCAGGCTGAAGGGATGGGGAAAGAAAAAAAATTATGTTTTCTGGCAATGTCTGTGGAGTACCACAATAATTAAATCAGAACCTATTTGGCCTCCACAATTTAAACTTACCAGCTTGCTACTGTAGCTGAAATACCATTGTATCCCAGATCCTTAGCAGTCCTTAGAAACTGCTTGGAGCTGGAAGTGCACTGTTTTCTTCATTAACAGCAGTAACAAAAACCAAATCCAGTCTGGTGTTAACACTCTGGTGTAAACAAAAAAAATCAAAACAAAGCCTTGATATGCATTTTGGCTTGCAGTAGGTTTGGTTTGGATACAAGTGTGCAGCCTGCCAGGTAAATAGTGTGTGCAACACTCAGCCCAGTGGCTAAACTGAGATGGACTTGTTCAGGCTGTGAGGAGGAGAAAATCTCAGTCCAGGAGAGATGCTGTCATTTTAAAAAGGATCTGGTGCACACCTTATAATTGAAGCTAGATTAATGTAAATTTTCAGTTCAAGCATTTGCTCAACTACAGCAAAATAAAAATACAGTCAACAAAAACTTGAAGCCCAAATATACCTATCGTAAGAACAATCTCTAGAAAAATCTTTCCTGGGTAGACCAGCTCTTAAACACTTATGAAACATCACATTGGTGAGTACAGGACATAGAGGAAAATCTGTATTAAAATTTTCTTTTGCATTTTTAAAGTGAACTAATTTATGTCATTGCAAGGTCTAAAATGCAGTAGACATACTGTATATGTTTTTATAAAATTGTTTGTTTATGTATAACATAACGTGTGCAGATACTTTCCGGAGTTCTCTTACTCTTTCTTCTGGACCCAGTTTTGTGGAATAGTAAATGTGTGGACACATGGGCACTTGCTGTGCTTGGTAAAGGGTATAAAAATTGTACATCTTATCAGTTATTCTTGTTTCCTGATAAAACATCTTTCTGTTTTGCCTGATAAGAAGGGAGGGAACAATGTGCTAATCCCAAACATACGGTCCAAGGTAAAAGCATGTTCTGTCATACTGCCAGGAAAGGTTGTAACATACTAGATTGAGATTTGGCAACTATCAACTTGTTGCCTCAGAAGCTGAGAATCATTTGTTAAAAGAATGCCCACATCTAGGAGGCTGGGAGAAAGTGATTAATCTGCTTGCTTGTAGAAGGTCTCCTTTAGCAAGGTGGCTGTAAACTGTTCATAAAGGCCACAGGAACAAGAGAAACTCAGATCCTGATATTCAAACTGAGTGTTCCTTTAAGCCTCAGCCTGTTATTTTTTGGAGTTTTATTTGATCTGGCATTTTTGAGAGGTTGGGTTTTTATTTGTTTGGGGGGTTTTTGTGTGTTTGGTTTTGTTTGGGTTTTTTTTTTTTGTTTTGGGTGGTTTTTTGAGTTTTTAGGGGTTTTTTGCAGTGTGTTTTGTCAGCACTATGCTTCCATGGCCTAAGAACTAGTTTTGGAACTGGCCAGGAATAGACAGCGTCACCCTTTTCCAAGTGATGGTATCTGGCCCTTTGAGCTCCAGTGTCACTTCTACTGTTCTCCAGTAATTACAATTTAGGAATACTGTAAAAACGGCCTTTTGGTAGCTCAGCAGATCACTGTGTTCTTTGTGGTGACGTGTTTTTGACAGAACAAGATCTTGATGCAGATGAAGATACAGCTTTTGCCACACACACAGAAGCCGGTGGTAATATTTTCTGAGCTTGTGATCTCAGTAGGCTGTCTTAGCTTACAAACCCCTTGTCTCTTTAACTTCGCTAGTTATCTTTTTCAAGAAAAATTTCCATTTAGCAGAAATAACCTACTTTTTTCAAAGTGTCTCAAGGACATCCATTAATAAAATTATGATGTAGCACGTGACTAACTGCTTATGAGGTTCCCTCCTCTGGATTCTTTGTTGTCTAAAGCCCAGGGATCCTCCAAGTAATAACTTAGAGGCTGGGAAAAAAAAGATAATTCTTTATCAGCCTGTAATTATTTTCTAAAGATCTGGACTTCCCCCAGTAAGAATTTAATGAGTAGGAAAAGCTATTCAAGTTGTTTTCAAACATGATGTGATGTAGCATGCTATCTGTGTTAGCAACATGATGGACATGATGACCTGTGACCAGAAATGCAGAAGTAGCAGATTACCATTTATGACTCAAAGGAGGATGTAATTGAAACAATATTGCCTCAATCTGGTTTTCTCTCCCTCGGCTTACTCATGATCACAGAATATCTGATGGCTTCTGTTTTTTGTCATGTGGCAGAGCTCAGATGGTGTGTCATAGTCAGTCCTGGTGCAATGTTCTGATGGATGTTGTTATATATTTCCCTTGATTTCCTTATTAGCTGAGAACTCTCAGGAAGTTTAAGCAGGAGTTAACTGTCCCAGCAATGGCAGTACTGTCCTGGTTGAGACGCTTTTTAGACTTTTCTTCTGATACTTTTTTTGTGCAGGATTTGACACTCTTGCCTTAACATGAAAATAGAGTGCCTTTAAATGTCAGTCAGGTCCTGCATTTGGATCTGTGCAGTGTCTCATCTCCTGATGTGTGTTCTAGTTGCATGATTTACTTACAAAAACATGCAGGAGTTCAAAACTTCCTCATCTACAATGTTTTACCTGAAGGCACTTGGGTAGCAGTTAATGAAAACTTCAGCTTACGTGCATGTACAACAACTGCATTTAAAAAATAGTTCTGAAATTATAAACAACTTCTGAAATGCTGGGCTTTTCAAGGCCTTTTCTCAGGGATTTGACTATTGGTAGTTTCAGTTCATTGCTTCCCAGTATCTTCCCAATATCTGTATTCTGTCATGTGACAGTAGATAACTGCTTTTTTTAAAAAGTTAAGCAGGGTTAAACCCCCTGCCTCTTGTCTCCTGCCCCACTTTCCAATCATATTCAAGTATTTCATTGGACGACTTACTAGACTGTTACTTGAATTAATTTGCAAGCACTTTGTTTTGCCATTTTCAATTGTGAGATTGTTGGCCAGGAAGGAAAAGATGACAGCTACTTAGGATACAGATAGCACTGAGTTCTGGGATCAGTGCCAAACTGGATAAACTTTTCAATGAAAGGTAGGATAGTAGGCTATAAAGCAGACGTATTTCTGAAAAAATGCCAAGATATCCTGTTGAAAATGTTAGTTTCTCCAAAGACTTTTGGTGAGGCCAAGGAGCATTTGCTTACTGGAGGTGGCATCAGAACCTATTGCTGCTATATGCTGCTGTCTGTTTTATTTCTGAAGCTTCTCCCTGTGGACATTGCCTTTGTGGGCATGATAATTAATCCATGAGTCACTGAATGGCTGGAGGACTCCACTCCTATTTTAGAACTGACAAAAAGAAACCAGCTCTTAAAAACCTTTTTGTCGGATACCATGTATATTTTAACATAAAGTTTTCCTTGACAAAGGTGGCAAATGTTTTCATTAGCCTTTTGCCTTATATCCATTAGATTGAGTCATTAGACTTAACATTGACTGACCTTGACTAGAGTAACAGATAATTGCCAGTGTACTGCACTTTAACAAAATTAATGGATAACTAAAGAAGTGACTTTCTGCCTTTTTACAAACAAAAAACCCAAGTGTTTAGATGTTTTGTCTTTTGAATATTCAATTCATTATACCATGAATTAAAGACTTTATCTACATTTCTGACTGGCAGCGTTTGCATTTCTTCAGGAAGCTTGTTTGTGTATTCTAAACACTTACCTTTTAAGTCAAACCTATTGCATTGTAGCACTATAAATAACATTTGAAATGTTGTGCTATTCAAAGTTATTTCTTAAAGGTTGAGGTTAAAAGGTGATATGTTTATTTTTAGTATCAATAGTGCATTATTATTAATCAATTAGTTTGAATGACCAGATGTAATTTTCACTCTGTCTTCACTGAAAAACAGTCCCGTCCATACATTTTGTTTTATGACGTTTTCTGACTGTAGCATTAATATGAGATGTTAAGCATTTTTAGTTCTCAGTTGGTTACCATTAAAATGAGTGTATTGCATTGACTCAGAGGTGAGGAAACTGTGGAGTGCCTTTCTATCTGCAATGCATGTTGGGCAGCATGAATTTTTCAGATCAGGATTTATTATTACTAGTTCGGTATGGTATGGTAAAGTTTTCTTTGTTTTAACTCAGAACACTTCAATGCCATGTAATTAGGTAGTTGATGCAACAGAGAGTTGTTGCAACTGATCGTAGGGGAGTAGAGACTGTTCATTATAAATTGTTTTTATTCAGGGCTTTAGATCAGTTTTTTTGTGTATGTATTATTATAGTTGAAAAGGACTTACCACACCCACTGTGCAGTGTTTGAAGCCATTTGTAGACCTAAATCCTCTTTTTCCTTGACTTTGTTTCTCAGACCACCAATTCTCCCTAGTCCTTCTCCTTCAAAATCCATTCCAATCCCACAGCCCCTCCGACCAGCAGATGAAGACCATCGGAATCAATTTGGGCAACGCGACCGATCCTCTTCAGCTCCCAACGTCCACATCAATACAATTGAGCCAGTCAATATTGATGTAAGTATTGCTAACAATTAGATCAGGAATAGTAGCTTTGATGTGTTCCTTATGAATATCAGTGTGTTAAATTCACTGTGTATGCACAAGTGCTACGTTTCTAAGATAATCCTCAGGGGTCTGTCAGAATCTTCAAAGATCATTCATTTTTCATTTTTTAGTAGATTCTTTTTTGCTGTTGACAGCTGTAAGAACACAAATAAACCATTCTCCAAAAGGAGAACTGCCTTTTCTTTTTCTGTCGTTAGTCCCAAGGCTCATGGTGTTAGCTGTAGCCAGTAACCACTCTTGCAAACCATTCTATGTGTTAAACACATTTTTATGCAAGATAGAAGTTTTTTAGTATTTGTATTCCAAGTAATATTTTTGGCACTGAAGAAAACTAAATAATTAAATTAAGCTGAGTTCACATATACTAATAGTTCCTGAAGAGTTTAAGGAGCCCAGTATATGTTGTTCTGAGCATTCCTTTGGAGTGTTCAGAAACTGCTGCACTTAAGTTTTTTTCCACAATTGTGAAATCTCTGGATGGTGAAATGTAACTAATAATAATGGTTGGTATTAGCATGAGGACAGCTAGGACCTTTCAAGATGTTGCCTTTTGATAATTTTGCTGACATACACAGTTCGTATTTTACCCTTAAGTCTGCTCTCTAGAAATTAGTCATTTGTCAGGTGAGCAGTCTTGAAATCTGCCTGGACACTGAGGCACAAAATCTGTTTTGCATGTGAGCTGAGGGAAAGCTGAAATGTTGATTTTAAGAGCATGGCTATGTAGACATTTGCATGTGGTATATGGCAGTGGTGCAGCTGAGGCATAGCCAATGCTTTTGGCAAAGCATAGGTGTATAAGGGAACAAGTATAATTATGGAACAAGAAGGGAACAAATATAATAGTGTAACAAAAAAGAAATTATGAAAATGGACATACAGAAGGAAACTGCTAGAATTTTCTGTTTATAAAATCCTTAGTGTAGTTTGCTTTTAGTCTGGACATGTTGCAAAAGATGCTCTCAGTTCACAGAGGATTTCAGGTGAAGCAAGCCTTCTGCAGTTAGTCATTTCTGAGAAGAACAGTGTGCCTGGCTATGCAAATCAAGTGTGTTGTTACAAGAAAAAATGAAGTAGGATTCATTTGACTGATGTACCTCAGTACAGGAAATTGATGTCCCAGGTTCTGATATGACAATTCAAGTCATTTGTGCTACTGTAACAGGAACATTTGACTCAATATTTCTTCGTATGTTTTGGCCAACTGCATTTTTAAATCAGTATTTTCTTGTCAGCATCTCTTTTGGGTGGTGTACATTTCACTTTACTACTGAGAGATGCTGTTTTAAAGCAACTTAAATTAAATTAAGTGTAGTAGTTCTTTGGAGTCATTGCTATTAGTAAGTCAGGGTAGGTAACTACTTTCATTTCATGGGCAACATATGATATTATGAATTCTCAAACTTACCAGTCTCAATTGATTCCAGAATGTAAATGTTAATACCTAAATTAAACACCGCTTTTTAATTTTTTACAGGACTTGATTAGAGACCAGAGTTTACGAGGAGAGGGAGGTAAGTAGCATTTAAACTAACTACTGTGTTACATTTAATTACACAACTGCTTTGTCCCTTCCCGTTACCCTACTTCCTTCTACAAAACACAGACACAATGCAAAATATGGCTAGAACAAAAAGTGAATTTACATTTGCTTGTCCATGAACTTAGTATTTACTTCACAAAGATTTGAGTCATTTGCTGGTCATTCTGGGAGTGGGGGAGACAGAAGGAGAAAAAGTTTTGAAGTAGTATCTAGTTTTTTTAGCTTTAAAATTACTTTGCACTTTCACTTTTTTACTCTCTCTCTCTCACACACACACACATACACCCACACTTACTCACATGGCTGCACACAGATACACCACAACTTCCCAAAGATTTTTATGCTGTTGTTACCTTTTCACCCATGCAAACAACAGGGGTTTTCAAGGAAAACCATCGTGGTAGGTGGGCCTTCCATACGAACTGCTGCATCCTAAAGCAGCTTGAAATACTCCGGTTCTTCTCCCCCCCTACCCCTGCTGAAGTTGCTGCTTTGCTGTACTGCATGCCTGTGCTACTCTTGGAAGCAGATCATTAGGATCTTACACTAAAGCCAGGTCTTTTTATGTTTCTTTCAATAACTCACTGCCCTAATTCACAGTTAAGTCAGAACTAGTGCCAGGAGGTTTATTTTTCTTCACATGTTGTGTACGGGCCTCTGAAATCGCTTCTCCCACTCGTTGTCAAGGTCCTGAAGAGGGCTTCTTATGTGCTGTGTTTATTCCTATGAATATAAGAATAAAGCAGAAATATTGAAAATAGAGAAACAGTAAGTAGGGCAGGCATATGACAGTTTTTCCAAATCCAAATCAGTAACACAGTTATCTCCTACTAATTATAATTTGCTTCAGCCATCAGTATGATCTGAATTACCATAGTGCACCCTTTCCTGACCTCAAAGGTTTTATACTGTGGGCTTTCACTGACTTTGTTTCTCCCATGCAAATCTGGTATTTGGTAGGATGTGTTGTGTTTGATGGAGCTGTCTTAATAATGCCAGCAAAATGCACTTTTAAAAAAGAAATTTCCTTTACTCCTGCAAGCTACTAATTGAAAGTTGCCAGTTTTAGCTATTTTTGTATGTGTTGATAGATGTGGCTCCTCCAGAGTTTTGCCCATTTTGTCCAACATTTAAATGTTGTGCGATCATGTTGGTTTTAACTTTTGATCATAAACTGTCTGCTTGGCATCTGAAAACGATTGGCTATTCCAGTCCTGAAACGGTGTTCTTGGGAATTGATTTTTTTTCCTTCAAAGTACAGAAGCAATCTATGATTAGGAGTCAAAGCATCCTAGTTATTTCCCATGACTTCTTTCATTTCTTCTATGTGTCTGTCTTTCTGTCTCTGCCTGCCCGTCTCTTTCTCTCTAACAGCCCCTTTGAACCAGCTGATGCGCTGTCTTCGGAAATACCAATCCCGGACTCCCAGTCCCCTCCTTCATTCTGTCCCCACTGAAATAGTGTTTGATTTTGAGCCTGGCCCAGTGTTCAGAGGTAGTTGGGCTCTTCTTTCTTGTTTTCACCCAAACAAAATAAGTAAAACCACAGATGCTGTTTGTGCCTCACCCTCACACCGTGTGTATGTAAGTGTGTGAGTTTATCAAAACACCTCTGTTTTTTGCTTGGCCTGGCTGGAATGCTTTGAATGTGCTTTTCACATATACTCACTTTCACCTTTACACGCTTGAAAATTATTATAAATGAAGTCTGACTTAAATCTTCAAAAGCAAGGAATTTCATAGTTGAGGTTTTTTTGTGGACCTTAACATAATTTTTCTAAACCAAGGTTATTGGTTTACGTTGCAGTGATTTTAAAGATAAAAATACATCCTTAACTTAGAATTTCCTTGACTGTTCAGTTTAAGTCAGTTCAGTGCTATAACAGTCTTCTATATTTAATATTCTTTGTTTTGAAAAGTAATGTAGGAAATCAAATGTAAATTACAAACATTTCCATTGATATCTTGTTAGGTCTCAAGCTTTTCAACTAATGTGTCATGTCAATTTTCAACAAGTACTTCATTTTGACAATGTGCTATTGACACCACATCAGGGCTCTAGATGGTTTGAGTAGTTTTTATTTAGTTAGTAAATTTGACTGAAACAGTATTTCTGTTCTGTACCATATAAAATAAGACACTTAGATTTTCATGTCATTGACCGTGGGTGTAATTCAGGCCTTAAGCTGTCAATGGATCTGTTGTATTGCACAAAATCCCAAACATACTCTGTGAGATTTCACACACTGGAGAAACCAACTATTGAATAATAGCATGAAATGTCTGTACTTGTGTCTATACATAATACATGTAGAAATGGTTAGTTCAGTGCATGTAGTGTGGTTTTCAAATGCTACCATCTTGGCTGTTTCAAAGACTTTTGTTTCAGAATATATCAAGAGCAATTCACCTTTTGAACTTGTAAAGATCTTCCAGAAGTCTTTCTAAGAAGACAGGTGTTCCCAACAAGCAAACTGGCTACAGAATGAAATATGTTACATGCGGCTTCAGAGTCCAAGCTATTGACTTAAGTCCAGCATTATCTGAAGTATTCTACTCTAATAACTTGGAAAACAGGCCATCTGGTATTATTAGGAACAGATTAACTACAGTGTTCGGCCATGTGCTGTAAGCATTTTTGGTGAAGGGTGAATATTGTGCTAGTGTTCCTATATTGCAGTATTAAAATTAAGTAGGAGATTTTAGTTACCTCAAAGAAAATGCATCCCAGATCTTTGCTATTGCAGAGAAAATCTGTAGCCCAGTAAACTTTAGGAAAATTGCTCGTGTTCTGGGAACATCATACATTTAATTCCATGTATGTTTGATTTCAGATGAATCATAAAACAAATACATGACAGTGTAACGGCTGTAACATGAACACAAGTCCACCCTTCAGGTCACTGGCTTCCAGCTGCTTATAAATGTAGTTAGGATGCCCAATATGCATCGTTATTGTTGCTTTAGTATGTGGGACAGAGTTTACAGATGCTGTCCCCCATTTTGTATCTGTTGGTATGTTATTTTGTGCATCCACTTCTAAGTGTATAGATTTAAGCTTAGGGAGTTCAGTGATGGATACATACAGTCTGATAAATTAGCATGCACTAAGTGACTAAAGTTAAGCAGCAGTTTTAAAAGTCACAAAGTCAGTTTTTGAACCCAAGTTGCCATTAGGAGACACTTTTTGCTTAAGAGGGGAGCTTCTAAGAGAATATGAGGAGGAGTCTTGTCTTCCACCACTTCCCAGAGCACTGATGTGAGAGAAAGCAGTGGTATGTTAGAGGTCTTGTTCAATGACATACATTGTTTAGCAAAGCAGCATGAATTTAATTAACAGTTGACCCTATTTTATGTCCTTTGCATTGGAAGGGTCAGCATAACCTTGTTATTAATAATTGTGATGTATTTTAAAAAGCACTGTCTAGATGAAGTGCTCTATTTGAAAAGGGCCACTGGGGCTCTGAAACAGCTCTCTTAGTAACATTTTCCTGCGTAGATTTGTTTAGATAACCTACAGGCTACAGGCATACTGTTCTTTTTGTGTTTCCTAGAATATGCTTCAAATAGCTAACTAAAGTACTTGTTCTTTTTTAATCCTTTCTAAAGTCTAGTATTTATTTTTAAAAAATAGTTCTCTGCTAACAGATAGCTTTAAAACAGCCAAATGATTTTCAGGTGGCACTTGGAGACTCAACCAGAAAACATTTCAATTATTTGCACTTAGTCTATTTTGATTCCAAAGTACAGTAGTTCAGCTGTTTGTTGGGTTCCTAAAAGCTTAGCTACAAGAAATATCAGAGGTAGATGCTGGTAACTAAAATGCTACTGTTCTTCTCAAAGAAACTAATGGAATTTTAAAAATACATTTAAAAGTATTTTTTTCTTACTAAAAAAGGCATTGTCCTTTTGTTAATTCATGAACAAGAGACTGGGGACTATCTATACAGGGGTGTTTGCTATAGACTTGTCTGTTCCTGAAATCTGAGACTTGAACACTAATCTAATATTAGGACAATATTCCTGTATATGTTTGTTCTCTCTTAACATTTACATTGATGTTTAGAGATACTGCATCTTAAACACAATTCTTGCACCTAATGTCAATACATTCTTGTAGACTGGATTCTTACAGATAAAACTATCCTGTTTCTGAACTTTAGGTTCAGCTGCAGGCTTGTCTGCAACACCTCCTGCTTCTTTGCCTGGGTCACTAACCAATGTGAAAGCGTTACAGAAATCACCAGGACCCCAACGGGAAAGGAAATCATCCTCATCCTCAGAAGACAGAAATAGAATGGTAAGGGAAAGATCAGCTGTTTTCTTTTGTAGAAATATTACACAACCATACTCCTGTCACTTTTCTTTCATCCAAGTTTTCTAAATTATTTTGAAGATGAATGTGGCAATGATCAAGGACTTGAAACCAATAAATAACAGAGTGGGAAAACCACTTTACAACCACTTTAAACCAGTAAAAAATTGTGGGACTGGTATATAAATAATTTAAATAATTGACTAAACTCACTTTGACTGATGTGCCTCATATTGTAATGCCACTTTCCCTTCATATAACATTCCTTCCCTCCCTTAACTTTTCCCACCATGATTCATAAACTTTGAAAGTAACGAATGTATGTAAGAAATTTTTATGTAACAATTCATAAAAACATAAAAACATCTACTTTTTTTTAATTCACAGTTTAATATTATGATTAAGAATTTAAAATCAAATACTACTTTCTTTTTGGTAAGCATTTCTTAATATTTTCTGGTTTTAACACTGCCAGAAAGCTGTTACAAATGTTTCATGCCGGGTAATCATTTGGCATACCTGTGTCCTGAGGTTTTGTGTATGGCTAACTTTAAAAGTCAAAAGACAACATCTGAAAAAGAAAACCCTTTTAAGGACGTTAATGATGGGAAATGCTGGTGAGAAATTTTTAACAAAGGAGCTGTTTCAGAGACGTTAATGCACTCGTGTTCTTCCTTTTTATTGTTTTTGTATCTATATAAAGAAAACTCTTGGTCGACGGGATTCAAGTGATGATTGGGAGATACCAGATGGACAGATCACAGTTGGACAAAGGATAGGATCTGGATCATTCGGAACAGTCTACAAAGGAAAGTGGCATGGTATGTGGCTATCATGGCAAGCAGCTGTTCTTGAGGAGATCACAGTGCTTGCCAGGGCACACCCAGCTGGACAGCAGCTTCCCAGAAACACGCCTGGGATTCTGGTGGGCACCAGGCTGAACGGGAGCCAGCAGTGTGCCCATGCCACAAACAGGGAGGATGGGGTCCTGGGCTGCAGTAGGCATTGCCCGCAGGTGAAGGGGGGCAATCCTTTTCCTCAGCATTGGTAAGGCCACACCTGGAATGCTAGGTCCAGTTTGGGGCTCCTCAGAGCAAGAGAGACATGGACATAATGGAGAGAGTGCAGTGAAGGGCCATAAATATGATTTTTAAATTAATAAGTAGTGTGCTGAATAACTAGTGTAATAACTTCATGTTGCTTAGAAAGTCAACTCTTGCATGTTCTTATGAATGGAGAAATTATTAGGGTAAAGATGAAACATAGTTGTTAGAAAGGCAGGAAGAAGTATCCGTCTTGATGAATGAGGATTTCAGATGTGTATTTTTAATAGCTTTGGCTTGGCTATGATTTCTCAGAGTAAAGTAAGAATAGTATTTTTACATTGTACTGAATATTGACTTATATTAAAATTGTAGTGATTTATTTCATGTAAGCTAAAAATCAGGGTATCCCAAAATTTCTGATGCTTTCTATAGCATTTTCTCAAGAGAGGAATGTACGTATCAATGGCACTTACTAAAAATTGCTGTTTTAAAGGTGATGTGGCAGTGAAAATGTTGAATGTTACGGCACCCACACCTCAGCAGTTGCAGGCTTTCAAAAATGAAGTAGGAGTGCTCAGGTAAGAATATTTTTCATGGCATGAAATAATGTGTGTAGATTTGTGCTTCATTAATCACTGAATTTTAGATCTCCATTAGAACATGTTGGTCTCACTCCTACGTGACGATACTTCAGGCAGAAAAAATAACTTAACCATTTAAAAATATTTCTTTGTACCCACTGCTAGTCCTTCCCCTGTATGTGTTTTTCCGCACATCTATGTTATCAATACATGTATGTCCAAACACTCAGGACTGGATTTTGCTATGGTACTGCCCCCAGGGCACAGTCAAGCCTAGGTGTGAGCTGTAGGCCTTTTTTTCCTCTCATTCACATTTTGAAATTGAAGGAGAGCATGACTAATGGCTGGTTTTTAGCTACAGTAGTGCCCATATTATCTGTTGTTTAATAGTTTCTGTTCACTAACATTAATTTCTCTGAGGTTTTTTTAAAATGTGGTTCTCATAAAGTCACTTCTTGATTTCCTTTTCTCATGTCTACTGCTTCTACTGTCTCAGAGGAGGTATTTGGTTTGGGTTCGGCTCTTAAGAGATGATCCATCAGCATGATATGATAGAATATATATTGTAAAGAAACATTACATCAAAGTACAATCTTGAGCAGTGTTGAGAATAATTCTGTTTTAAGAAACAAAATAGCAAGAAGGTTTTTGCCCCTGGAAACCTGATGTGTTGACCTGGGCACCCATGCTGCAGGAACATCCCAAATAAGCTACATGGTGAAAGGGAATGGTCAGCCTTTTACCCCAGGGAAATGTTAGTTTTGAAAACTCTAAGCTTGTAGTTGTGGAAGTAGAGGCTTTCTGGGGTGTGCTACTTTGGATATCTCTTCATTTTTTTGACAGAATTTTGACAGAACTTAATGAAATCAAACATCTTAGTCCAGCTTTCTGCTGGGAGTCCCATAGATGGAGTCCAGCCTTTTTGTTTGTTGATTGTTTCAGCATTTACATAGTCACTTGTTCTATCCTTTGACCCGGACAAGGCAGATTTACCTATAGTTGTGCCTTCTCCATTATGATTCATCATTACTTTTTTGCGAGAAACTGCTTATTTTTTGTTTCCTCAGCAGTTGCTCTCAGCATCACTTGACAAATTCTTGAGCCCGAAAAAGGCACAGTCACATAGCATAGAACTGTCCTAGTCCACATTGCTGCAAGGACAAAGGCTCACACTCTGGGATCCCATGTTAATTTTTTAATATAAGAAAACATAAAAGAGCTCTGTCATTTTTCACTTACCCCAGAGTAGTTTTCCATGGTAGTATGATAAGAAAGGTTAACTTGAGGAATAATTCATTAAATTAATCTAGCAAGAGGTTATCATGTTATCTTAGTAAAAGTTGAGATTGACTCAGCACCTTCTGTTTGGAAATACATATGTAGATTGTGATAGATCTGCCTGGATTTTCCTGATTTCCTGATCTGATTTCCTCCTGGTTCTTATTTTTTTTTGTGAACAGGAAAACACGACATGTGAATATCCTGCTTTTCATGGGTTATTCAACAAAACCCCAGTTGGCCATTGTTACACAATGGTGTGAAGGGTCCAGTTTGTATCACCATCTACACATCATTGAGACCAAATTTGAAATGATCAAGCTAATTGATATTGCACGACAGACTGCACAAGGCATGGAGTAAGTATTGAATTACTTGTCTGCAAATGAGCACTGGGGCAATGTTTACTTATCCCCTTCACACTCTAGCTCACACTGGCAAATAAGGCCAGCTCTGCTCACTTTGCTGAGCCCAGAGTCCTATCTCAATCATCAAAGGATTTGGTGAAAGTATCAGAGCTCTCTAAATAACAGGTTCAACATCTGAAGAGAACATACCTATTTTGTTCTAAGGATTGTAAATAATGCTTACTCCCATAGAGGGTCATCAAGTTTGAATTTACAAAACTAGCCAAATATTGTGTGTCAAAATCAGAACACTGCTGTAAGACCAGAGAAATCACACACCAGCTGAAAAACTGCTGTGATGATTGCAGTTCATTGTGCAGTTTTTCTACTCAGTGTTCCATTACATTTTCAGTCAAGAGGTGTGGAGGTGTTTGCAGCAACCAGCCTTAGCCTTCTGTTAGTCTATGCATCTCCCCAGGCTCCATCTGTAGGTAGGGGAGATGCAGAAGCTGTTTTATGAACGCGATTCAAAGCAGAGACACAAATTGGGGCTTTTCCAGGAGTTTTGTGCCAATCTCATTGACTAAACAAAGAGCCTTGGGAGACTAGTTGCCTAATTCAGGCTGTATCTGCTGTGGGGCCAGTACTCTCCTCTGTGCTCCCTGCCATCTGTTTATCCAGGCTGCAATCAGGGGATCTTTTTTCCACTCCTCTACTAAGAAGCAGTCAGTGTACCTGAGTACACATTGAGACTGGGAAGCACATTTAGCTCCTGCAATTTAGGAACACCTTATCTAAAGCTGTGCCTAGCTCACAAAGTGTCTTGACAGTCACCATTCAGGCTGGAAGGCAGAACTTTCAGCATGGAATTGCATGAAAAAAATTACCGAAGTTCTTTTTACTGTGAATGTTGAGTTAGAATTGAAAAGCAGAAGTTGGAGCATAATTGTTGTTCATCAGTAGCATCAGATTTGAGCTGAAAATCTAGGCTTTATTTTAATGGTTTTTTTCCTGTGAATGTTGCAGAAACTGTCATGGGTAACTGAAGTTTTACTACCTGCATAAATGTGCAGTTTGAATGTCTACAGAATTATGTTTCAGTAGTACAGTGAATTTTGAGTTGATGATTAGAGAAGTATTATCTAACCCACCTAATCTGTGATATTCCTTTTCAGTTATTTGCATGCCAAGTCAATCATCCACAGAGACCTCAAGAGTAATAGTATCCTTTCCCAGAGATGTAATTCTGGAAAGTGAAAGCATTCCTGGTTTCTTTTTTTTTTTTTTCTGCCAGAAATTAACTAACTGATGTGAAAAGCTGTTCATGTGTGAATATTTGCCAAATAGAAATTTCACTGAGAAGGGGTAATACCACTAGTAACAAAATAAGAGGTGCTTATTATGTCGTTTGATTTGATTGCAAGAACATAGGGAGTTTTAGTTGGTATCTCAAGAATTTTTTTGCATCCTTTTGTTTCTTCATGTAGTGAAAGATTACGTGAGCTGGCTCATGGAGTATTTTCAGTTTTTCTCATACTTGGCACGTCAAGAAAGCCACCTGGCCATGGTGTTTTCAGCACTGGCCCAGTCATTGCTTATGTAACCCTTACATGCCATAATTCACTATGCTGGCTGCTTAACACCAGATATGTGATATAGAAACATTCTTCAGTGATGATGAATGGTTAAAACTGTCATGTTCATGTTGCAAATTTGTAGCTGTTTATTGTTCTTCTTGGACAGGACCAGCACTACTCGTCTGTTTTCCCTTAACATTCCCCCCTTAGATATTTTTCTTCATGAAGACCTCACAGTAAAAATAGGTGATTTTGGTCTAGCTACAGTGAAATCACGATGGAGCGGATCCCAACAGTTTGAACAGTTGTCTGGTTCCATTCTATGGATGGTAAGCAAGGGGGAAGTGGTGAGCTTGTTTCAACAAATTTATTTACCTTTGGCCAAAGTTTCTACTCCTTTGCCTCTGGCACACTGACATATAAAAGCTGGCTTAAGCTGGAAAAGACAAGCAGTAATACGAAGCAGTAAATGAATGTTTTTCAATTCTTCTTCAAGCATGTGTTTTCCAGTAGCCAGCAGAAAAACTTCAGTGTCTCCATCTTTTATTCTGAGGTTTAAACTGAGATGAAAATGGTGGCTAAGGAAAAGGAGTGTCATTAATCCAGAGTTGAGAAGGTGAGAAAAGCCTTGCAAAACATTCTGCAAAAGAGTAGAGGAACTAGCTCAGCAAAAAGTAAGCTGCTCTTAAGTTTTAAGGATTCAAGAAGAGTTACTTCATACCGCAATCTCCTGTGCATCTCCACTTCCTCCTTTTCTCCCTGGAAAAACTTAAGTGTCATTAGAATTCTAGTTTCCAAGTACCTTCTCAGCCTGGACAAGGTCATTTTGCTCTGTCATAGAGAAATAAAAGGGATCACCAAGCTGAAATGAAGCAATGAGTTTTGAGATTCATGTGAGCATCCACTCTGTACTAGGACCCAGTAACATCTGAAGGCAAGAGTGTGTCTTGCAACTGTACCCTGGACAAGTCCATGTTTTGTTCCTGCTATGTGAGGTGCAGCACAATGTAGAGAAATCAAAACTAATTCTTGCCTTTTATGATACAGGCACCAGAAGTTATTAGGATGCAAGATAAAAACCCATATAGCTTTCAGTCAGATGTGTATGCATTTGGGATTGTTCTCTATGAATTGATGACTGGACAGCTGCCATACTCCAACATCAACAACAGGGACCAGGTAAGAGGAGGCACTGACTTCAGTCAAGTGTAGCCTGAAACAGAGATTGATTCAGCCTTGGGTGGTGAACATTCTGATGTTCTGTGTGTTTGGTGTTTCTGATTCTGATGCTGTGAGATGACATTTCTGCATTTTCTAGATCTGCCTCAGCCACATAGCAACAATTTACTTACTTCTCTTGAGGTATTTTTTGTGTTCTTTTTATTTTAAATGTAGATTTTCAGCTTCTGTACTGGTTGCCAGGATACTTATTAGGGAGAGAGCAGATTACTTAATAGTAATCTAGTTTAGAATAGGTCTGCACAGGCAAAATGATCCCCCATATATGTGTTCAGTTATTCCTCTTGTTCCCCTCCCCCCTCCACTTGCAGTGAATAACAAATAGTGCAGCTACAGGACTGACAAAACAGAAGAGCAGTCATCTCACCGAATGTTTTATATTCATTTCAACTTTGAGAGAGCATGCACCGTGTAACTGAATTGCAGGAGACCAGCATTTCTCAAATCCTGCTTGATGGAGTGTATGACTTTCCAGAGTGTGGGAATCCTGTAAGAAGATTACTTAATTGTGATCATTCCTTAAGTCTTAATGATCCCACACACTGTAATACATCTCCACAGGATAGGCCTGTTTGGGAAGGCATACCTGATTCATTATTTGTCTAACCTGAAAATAGTATCTATGCATCAAGATCTTTGGTGTAAACTATTTTGTGTCTGAGCAGTGATGTATTTATGTTGCTTCTGTGTCCTTATCCCTTGTTTTTTCACTGTCAGTACTTGAGAATTGAAACCATAGCAACATTCATCTCTGAATGCCATTTTATAAGGCTGGTTCCGTATCTGCCAGAGCACTTCATCCCAGTTCATCAGATTTGGAGTGACTCCTTTTAAATTTTTTTTTTCTTTTTTATAATTTTGGTTTTGCCTTTTGAAAGAAGGGAAATGTCTGGATTCCTGACCAGATGGATCCAGCCTTCTAAAAACAGTATTTGGCCTTGTTTAGCTTTTACCTTTTGAGATCTGGAAGATGAACCCAGTGATGTGGGTGCTTACAATGAAGTGCTGAAAAAAATTTTAAAATGCAAGTGAAGTCAACACATAAGATGTGATGTAATATCTTGAGTTTTGTCACTCCTTGTCTATTATCTGAAAAGTTGTAAATATTCCTCACTCTCTGGTGCATCTACATCAGCTACTATGACACAACCAAGATTCTTAGTGAGCGAAGTGTCATTCCTGTTATACCTCAGTGTGTTTCTCTCACTTTAACAGATTTTTCTAGACTGTTCTTGTAGTGATACTCTCTTTTCTCTAGTTTAAAATAAAATATTAGGCCCTACATTATTTGTGAAGAAACTATTTGAAACATAAATAGTAATGAATTTTGAATAATTTCAACTTGTACCATTATTTAGAAAATACTAACTGCTAGGTATTGGTAAGTCTGATTGCAATAGAGGTACAGGGATGCAGTACACAAGTCTGTACTATGAAATCCTGCTTTGGCACATGGGGATTTCTAAAGAAACCATATGGGAGTTTTCTGTTCCTCCTTGATGCCAACACAGATGTGACTGAAGCAGAAAGTTTAAAAAGGACCAGGATTCTGTTGGTATAAATAACATGTATAGCATGCTTGAGATGTGAGGGTTTTCTGTTGTTTTGGTTTTTTTTTTCCCCTAATGTCAAGATGTGATGTAGTTGCACTTCATTAGATAGAAGGTGTGATACACCTGCTGGGTCTGTCTGAGCACTCAGAAAAGGCAGTGATTACTGCTGCAGCATGAATGGGTCTTTGATTAGCTGGTTTGGAAGGGGTTTTTAGTGTCAGTGCTACTGCAGTACTCAAACCACGTTGCAATTGACCTTGGCTTGACATGATGATGTTTGATGGTTTTTTATATATACAATAAATGAGTAACCATATTTGTGTTTTGTTTTCCTGCTTCCTATCAGTTTACTTTGTTTTATGCTTAAGTTTTATCCTTAGGTGAATATATAAGCCTTCCATGTTCAAAGAATTACTGTAAAAATACCAAACCTGTCTGTCTGCTCTTCTACAGAGAAGAGGCAGTTTCTCTTTTTCTTCTGTGTTTTTTTTTTTTTTTCTTCTTTTTTGTGGGAGTGGGGGAGGTGGTCAGACATCAAGAATAAGCTTTTGTGTTGGAAAAGTATATGATGGAATTAATTCTCAGAAGGTAAAAGGTTTTAATATCCAAAGTCCATGTGTTTCTTAAAATACCTTTCAATGCGAAGTTGTTGTTGATTTATCATATAAAACAGAATATTTCTTTTTACAGAATATTTATTTTTAGACATTCTGTTCCTGCCACAGAGTTGCTTATTCTTGTTTTTGTCACAGTTTTTGACACCGAAGAACCATTCCTTAGATGGTTATTGCTATAAATGGTAACCATTTACTAGTGTTCAAGTTTCACAGAAATCTCTCTGAGGAGGAGGAAAGATCTAATTTTTTCTCTGTACTGAATAGGTTAGCAAGCATTACTCTAAGAAATTTGTCAATTTCAATACTGCTTCCTGGGAGCAGAAAGCTTGCTGCTGCAACTGAAATAGTCTAGCAAAATGTTCACCTTTTGTTACTGTTTATTTTATCAACTCAGCTTATTTCTCTTTCATCTTTTTTCCCCTTAAATAAAGATCATTTTTATGGTGGGACGAGGATACTTATCTCCAGACCTCAGCAAAGTACGGAGCAACTGTCCAAAAGCTATGAAGAGACTAATGGCAGAATGCTTAAAAAAGAAAAGAGATGAGAGACCCCTTTTTCCACAGGTGAGAAATGCTCCTCTTTAGCTCTCAACAGACTTGATAATTCAAAGTTGTGAACTCACTGGCCAGTTCCAAATTTTTTTGATTAGTGCTATAGCGGGATTTTGTAAGAGCACTGGTTCAGTACTTGGTTAGTTCTGTTTAATTAGAAACGCTCGTTTTAATTTCAAAACGCAGGTATGAAAATGACCTGTGTGTTTGGAAAAGTATTTACATGTTGGAGAAAGTTTCAGCGGGGAGATAATGAAAGTTATAGTCACAGTTGGACACACTAATTAGTACTTTGTATATGTGCTCAGAAATGTTTACACTGCCCTCCTTGCTCTCATGAGCCCTTCCCCAAGCTTCATGAAGGGAAACCAATAGTTTTGCCACAAAACTCGATTTTTATTGTGCCTGCTGAGGAACGTTTGGGTTGAAAAAGCTTGAGGGGGAGGAGGGCAAAAATCTGATTTTTTTCTGTTTTGAATGTAACCAAATCGTTTTCAAAAGATAAGGAGCTCCCCCTGCCGACTTTTTGGTAAATGTTATTAAGCAAAATGCTGCCAGGGCTGGGTGTGTTTGCAGCGGTGGCAGGTACAGGTACTAGGGCATAGACAAGGAGCCCAATAAAAAGCAAGTGTTTTCACTGTGCTGAGAGGGAATCAGTGTGTCTTTATAAAGGGGGAAATTCCCCAACTGTCCTTTTGAACTTCCTTAGGATATAAACATCAAGAGTGCAGCACAGTAAACTATATTTTAAAAATTCTTGGTTTAGTATGTATTTAAATATTTTTCTGTAGTTAATTGATATTGCGCCTTTGGTTTTAAGAGAGAGTTATGGCTTTGGAGCAACATGTTTGATCGCTTATTTTCTGTGTTTTAGATTCTTGCCTCCATTGAGCTTCTGGCCCGGTCATTGCCAAAAATTCACCGCAGTGCATCTGAGCCCTCATTGAACCGGGCTGGCTTCCAGACAGAGGATTTTAGTCTATATGCTTGTGCTTCTCCAAAAACACCCATCCAAGCAGGGGGATACGGTGGGTTTCCAGTGCACTGAAACAAAATGTGAAAGCGTGTGCCTGTGTGTCTGTGTGCTGGTGTGTCCTGTGAGTGCAAGGTGTTTGTTCCCAGTTCCTACCAGCTCCGACTGTAAGGTTTACTGAGGGAACAAAGACTCACTTCCTAACACTGGGCATTGGATGTTCCCAGCACAGAGTCTGTGTTGGTAACGAGTGCCCTGGGAACAGCTGGCATAAAAAGAACTGTAAAGTCATGTAAGTGACATGGGAAAAGTCTCTTCAAAACAAGCAAAAATCTTGAGGTCATCGGATGTCATTTTTGCCTAGTTTATTGATTGGAGTTAGTTACTCAGGAGTGTATTTGATTTTAATCTACTCAAGCTGTGGTGGTGTGTTGTTTTGGGTTTTGAGGGGTTTTTTCTACTTCAGTTGAGGTCATTATATTTGAGCAATAAGCTTTAGATTCTTCATTCAGTAATGCTACTTATGTGGGAAACATTTGGAAAAGTAAACTTATCTTCAAGGCTGAACACAGCCTAAACTTTATTGCGGTCAGCAGAAGTAAGCAGATACAACACAGAATCCAAAGAAAGCCCTGAATAACGTGTGACTCTTATCTTGAAAGTTGAAGTTTAAATTAGTGCTGTTTAGGGGAGGTCTCTTCCTGCAGAAGAGTGGTGAATGGGTTGGGGGTTTTTTACGTTACATTTTTCCCTAAATATTCTGACCTGCTATAGTTTAGACCATCTCCAAATGTTCTGTTACAATGCAACACAGAAGAAATTCTGAATCTGCTTTTGCCAAGGCTGTTACTGGTAATGGTGCCTGTATCTTTCAATTAACATGGATTTCAAAATTTAAAAAAAACATTTTAAATCTCAAGCATGACCAAATGCTTTAAGAGAAAAATGCTGCTAACACCCATAATAGGAAAAGAAGATTTGAAAAAGTAGTTTTGTTCATGGAAATCAGTGTTATACCACGAATTTTGTTAAGATGAAAGGTGTTAATTATTTTAGTATTGTTAAGAATACACTGAACATGCTTCTCTTCAGTGACAAATTGATTTTCTCACTTCCATGTAAAAGCTTCTAGTTTGGCTAGACAGAAGTGAATGAGTTAGACTAGATATCTAACTGAGAAAGTTAGACACCTTACCAAAATCCTGCCAGCTCACTTTGGAGACTGTATTTTTCTCTGGAGCGTTGCTCAGGAACAAGCGCATCAGAATAGTGGTTCAGGTTCTATCAGTCTTTAATGTCAGATACGAAAAAAAGATGTACTGACAGTGTACTTGCATGTTTTGAGATGAGTTATGTGGTTTTACTTGGTTTAAACTGCTGAATTGTTAATTTTCACAGATTACTCTGCATTAGAAACAATCTAGTGCTGCTCTTGTTAGGACTTCAAGGGCCAGGAGTGTTCCTAGTGGCTTCTGATTTACGTACTCATGGAGAAGTTTGTGTGTTGCTAGCAATTCGTTTTTGAAACAAATCAGGAATTCCAAAATGTTTTGGTTTTCTGCTGTCTGGCAACTGAGCCTTTTAAAATGGGAAGCAGATTTAGAGAGCTTGAAGAGGTATAGGCAATTTTTACATTTTCTGGATGGATTCTAATGATCTTTTTGGCTTCTGCTGAAATAGTTTGGAGACTAACTTTTCTCATTTTCTTAGTCAAGAAAATTTAGCTGTTGAAATCTCTCTCTATGGAAATAGTTATGGAGGACAAAAGTTGTTATTGTTTTAGAAAATCTGTTTCCCATCTTCCTGGTAGCTTCACCTCATTTTGGCAGGCTTATCTTAAAATGAAAACAAGACTTAAGTGTTGTTCTCCTCTCTTGTTCTTTATTTTATGTATCTATTCTAGCAGTGCTGAGGAATGCTTCCAAAGCTGTGGGGTATGGTTTTCAGTACAAAGCCAGAGGATGCTACTGGGTCTCCTGCAGACCCAGAAATGGGGCATCCCACACAGAAAAGTCTTAACCACACAGGGAGTTGCAGAGTTGAGAACCATCACCATTGCCCTGCCCAGGCTTATTCTTTTTCAGTTCTGCCAGATCAGTTCAAACCAGTTATTCCTTGGAGTAGTACTATCCTTCTTGTTGTTAAGATTGTTCATCTGTGCTATAGGAGCTACAGTTATGGGAGGGAAAATGCTGCCATCCTTAGACGGGTGTGACTCCATTTCCTGCTATATGGTCAGCGCATTCTTCCTGTGTTGCCTGTTCTTACTGAGCATTTTGGGGTCCATGGCCATAATGAGATTTTAGCTTCTCACTAAACATTTTATGAAGCCTAAAAGGAGGCTGGGTTTTGTGGATCATTAACTTTGACAAAGAGGAATTTAGAGGCCTCATTTCTGTAAGTTGTAATTGCTGCTTCAATGAGATTTGGGAGTATCTGTGGGATGGAGATGCCTGACTACATCTGTGGATTTGGGTCAGAGTTCTCAAAGGTGCAACTCAGCTATATTGTTTAGAAACAGATACCTGTTGGTTCAGAAAACAGGCCTGTAGGATCCTAGGTTTTTCTGAAGGAGTAATTTATACTAGGTGAGATTCCTTTTTATTTTACTTCCCTATGTATCAGTCCAGAAACAAAATTTGTCTTGGTATCTTCAACATGTCCCAAATTTTTATTTACCCATGGATAGTACCCATACCAAAGATGAGCACACGGTCCAACAGAAAACTACCTCCTTTTTTTTTCTGTGTCTGTGAGTGTAATCCAGGCAAGGTGTTGGAATCTGGTGTTTCGCTTCGATAAGTCAGTCAATCTCTACTTGAGTAGATAAGGCTGGCACAGGCCTGGAAGGGAACCATTCTTCTCCTTATGATTCTTCTGAGAAACGTGTCATCTACCCCAGGATAAGGAGTACATTTAACATGATGTGTGTATACTGTAGTAACCTCATGAATTCAGGTAACTTACACATTTGTGACAGTACAGAATGGTAGCTGCATCTTAAATCCTTCCAGGAATCGAGGGCAGCAGGTTCACTCTGAACATGCCCTTGTAATATATTGTTTGGAGGCAACATGAAAGATCTTGATCATCTTTTTAGTACAGATTTTTTGAAAGTGTGCATTTAAAATAGTTTCCACTTGCTCTGCATGAGACAAGCATGAAAAGACTGTAGTAGCTGACTTGAAAGGCATTTGTAAGAAGTGTGTGTTTTCAGATGCTATCCATCCTTTGGAAAGGAACTGCTTTGCTACCAGTCAAAGCAAGTATGCAGCTCTGCCTGATAAAAAGCACCTCAGATGTCTGGCTCACGATGAATATAAATATCTAGGGTTTTTTCATGTAGCAAGTTGCTAACCATGTGGTTTCATAGCTTGATGTGGATAGGTATAGCCATGTACATACCTCACCTAGGGAAAGCTGTGACTGGCAAGTGCATTTTATACATATTCAATCAGCATAATCCCCTTATTAGATGACCATGTTACCTGTTTTGGTCTCCTATTGATTTGAGATCAGATTAACACTGGAATTTTGAAAGGGGAGATACAGCATTAGCTTGTCAGAGAAAATATGTTTGCTAAGGTTTTGTTTAAATGGCAGGAAAGTCTGAAAATGACCTTTTTAAAGCTACCGTTCTATCTCAAATAATTCTTTATTTCTGGTCCTGTTTTTCCATTGCCCTTTCCCAATTAAAGTTTCATTTTTTTTTTTTTCTGAAATCCCTATATGACTATTAAAATCTGAATTATTACCAGAAATGGGCAGAAGGACACGATGAGTAATGAGGGAGCAATCTCTTTTTTATAAATTGATCTTTAATCAGCAGTGTAAAGGCAGACTGAAAAATAAATTAAATAGGGCATGTTTTGAAAGTGTAGCTAAGCATGAATGTCACACTTAAAAATTGGCCTCACAGGCAATACTTGATGACTTTTTTGTCCTTCTCTTAAAAGAAAACATACAAAACTTGAGGTGTTTCTAGAAGAATATGTGAAGAGAATTGGGAGGTCAGTGAAATGTAAGCAGAAAGAAGCAAGAAAAAATGATCCAGTATTTAGAGCAAGAGTTTCATCTATTGGTGGAACTAGTAAAATAGGCAGTTATATCCATCATGAAGCTTTTATTCTGCTGAGGTCTATCACAACTCCCTGTGCCACCCTTACTTTGGGCTTCAGGTGTACTCCCTTCTCATTTCCTGTGAGACGCAGAGCCCTTTCCCTGCTTTCTTGAAGTTCCCTTAGAACTGGGTCAGCTGTTCCTCCCAGGCCTTTTAGATGCCTTTTCTTCCCTCTCCTAGTGCAGACTGCTGACTCTTCTTGGTTCTCTTCTTTGCAGAGCAAGACATCCCACAGAATTAACGCTATAAGCCCAGAATTTTGTTTTCAGGGATGTTTCTCTTTTGTTCCCAATATTCAGAATAAGAATCTTGAGGAAAACCAAAGCCAACAATACAGTCACTCTTGAAAAGATGGAAGGACACCAGACAGGGAGTAGTTGTTTGAATGTAATGGCATTCAATACACTTCCGTTGAACAGAACACAGGCTCTCTTGTGCCTGCTTATCACTCCTTCAGTATTAGGAAAGCTCTGACAAGTGCTGTCAAGAAAGTGGCATAAACTAACCCAAAATGCATATGAAACCCAACATGGGAAAGTTATATGTATGTTTCTTTTCTCTTTTTCCTGAGTCCTTTAGATTATGCTTAGTTAGACACCCCTCACTAAAAATCCTATAGAATACAATTTCTTTGTGGGTGGCAGGGAAATTTTTTTTGCTAAAGTATAGGGTTAAGAGGATTAATGTCTTAGACTCATCTTCTCTTCAGTCTTCTGTCAAACTCCTTAAAGACTTTGGGCGGCAATTTTACTCTGTGCCTTAGTTGCATCCCCTCAGAAGTGGGACTACAAGTCTGTCTCACGGCATGGTGACACTAAATAAATTATGTAGGATTTCAGGACCTCATCACATGTGAAAGTACTGCATATAATTATTCTTTATTCAGTAATTCTGAAGGAAGCATGAAGTTGCTTTCTTATGCTCCATGTTAGTGAGGCCTAATTTCTGGACTGGTCTTGAGTAGACAATCTCTCCATTCTTATATTTCTCCCAGTAGGTTGCTATGTTGGTCTCTAAACTAAATCCTAGCACTCTGTAACACTGGTTTTCTATTCAGGCACTTTACTGTATATAGTCTTTAAAGGGTAATGGATGTGTCATATAGTTCTTTGTTATTAAACTAGTTTTACAACAGACCAGAAACTAGTTTGCAGTTGGATGCATTTATTGAAACTATTGCTTCTCAGGAGGACATATGTGCAATAAGGAATTTAAAGTAAAATTAAGCTGACACATTTTATTTTCAAATGCATGATGAATTGACTTCGCTTGAACTTTCACCTTCTTGGGAAGAATGGGTACGGCTTGCTTTCAAAAAATCCTTTGTTGGTTACATACGCTGGGTCTGTATTCCATGTTCTCTCACTGTGTATTCTCTTGTGCTCTAATTTTAACAGTTTGCATTTTTTAACATTTTTTATATTCAGCCTGATGTTCAACTAGTCTAGTAACTGAAATCACCTTTTTAAACCAAGCTCTTGTCCTCCCTCTACAGGAGAATTTGCAGCGTTCAAGTAGCCACAGCACCATGGCAGCACCCACTCTGTTATTTAAGTCTTGTGTTCCTACAGTTTCTTAACATCAAAACTCCATTCTGCTCCACACAACCTAAAGTAATTTAGAAAAGATATCCGTAAGCTTAAAACTGGAGCAGAATGGAACTGCCAGTCCAACACAATGGGAAAAAGTACCTTTTTGGGAACCAGAGTCCTCTGCTGCCAGTGTTTCTCCTTCAACACAAACCACCACGTGCATTCGGAGACCCGCAGTGGCTGCCTGTGCCGTTGGCATCATTCCCAGGAGAGGGCGCTCGTGGTGTGACTGTGGTGCTCGGGCGTGAGGGGATGGAGCTGCTGCTGCTGCAACTTAGGAGACTTGCTTTGGATGGTCTGCCGGTCAGCTTTCTCCCTCTAACAGTGTAACCATCAGAGGCTGAACATCTGATGAGTGCTAATTTCAAAGAATCATTTTCCATTCTGATCCTTTTTTTCTTGGTGTACTTACTGATTTATGGACAAAGCAGTATCCCCTTTTCACTGTATTACAGTGTCAAACACCTCAATCTGTGTATATTACTGGGTTTTATTCCTTTAAAATTTGAAGTGGGGGGCAGTGGGAGCTGGAGATGTTACTCTGAAGGCAGAGAGGTTTGTCTGAAAGAAAAGGGGATGCTGCCACACCTTTTTTTCAGATTTACTTTACCACTTCTTAAAAAGAACAAACAACAACCACCATCCTTAACCTTTTCCTTTTCCAGTATTTTCTTGGTGTGTGCATATACATCTTCTTGAAGGATTAGGTCAATCCTTCTTTTGTTGGTCCAGCAACAAACTGAAGTTTAAAAAAAATGTAGCGAGATTGTCCTCTCTTTTTTTTTTTTGTCTGATATGATACAATGTATTTATCAAAGATGCTGCTGCCGCATCTAAAGTCTGTAGAAATCCTCGTACAGACTGTGAATGGTGTATGTACCTACTTTAAAAGTTTTATTTTAAACAAGGGTGCAGGTTCGTGCCAGGTACCTTACCAATGTGTAATGTTTTCATAAATGAGGAAAAAAGTTCTCAGGTTGAATTGAATACAAATACAAACCCCCTAGAATTAGACATTCCAAAAATTATGTTTTGGTACTTTCAAGAGCCTTTTTTAAAGGATTTTTATCCTGTTAACTAAACGTCCTCTGATAAGTATGTGTGTAAATGTGGAGCATCTTGTCCTAATGGCAAGTTGTTAGATCAAAACAAAACGGTACTTGCTGGATCCACACTGACGACTACTCCTCTCATTGCTTTCCTCCCTGCCATCTCTTCCCTTCTGTTTATCTTTCCCTTCTGTACACTCTGCAAACTAGGGTGAAGGTGGCGGTATCTCCGTTAGAGTGCTTTGTTTTCCTGTCCTCCAGTCCTGGTTTTCAAATGGTTAGTAGCTTTTTGACAAGTTACCCAGTCAGGGAAAACAACAACTCATAAAGTTCTGCACATCATTTACCTCTAGTAGAACATCTTGTGATGTGGTCTGTTTGAGGAGTTCTCTGGTATGTGGTACTACCTGTAAATTATTTGTACAGAGGCAAGGCAGACCACATTGGAAAGAAACTCAAGCTCAGACAGAAGTTTCCAGAATTTAATTTGTATCAGCCCTGTACCACTCTAGGTGAGGCAGGAGAACTGATCCCCTCTAGCAGGGAGGTTCTCGCTGGGAGGAGGTGGGTAGTGTTTAACAAAATTGTGACAAATAAATGAAGGAGTTAAATGTGTGTGAATGTGGTGTCCATGCTCAACATGGATGTACTGAGTGAGGATGCTGTCCTTCCCTCCCTAGGGAAAGTTGGACTGTTCCTGTCTGCAGAAGGTTGCTCCCAGACAAAGGGAGAAAAGCACATTGGAAGTAGAAGGTGCTTTTAATACCCTGGAATTTTGCGGTGTTGTTGGTAGTCTGTTACGTTTGTCAGTAAATATTTACTGGGGCTATAGGGACCGGGCTAATCTGAAGTGGGAATTAAAACTGAAATACTGTGTATTCATATTAATTCCACAAACATTAGCAAGATAGCAATAGTGAATGATTTAATAGTCACTACAAGAATGAAGTGATTCATGTTGGTACATGAATAGAATTGATTTTGTGTACAGGATGCATTTTAAAAACAAACAAAGGAAAAAAAAAAGCACAAATTTTTTTCTTGTCTGCTGTGGGTCTTCAGATGCTGTAAGGTTTTTTCCTTATTGAGATTGGCAGGAACTTAAAAAGTAGCAATAGCCACTTTCCAGCGTAGAGAAGCTGATGCACGGGCAGTGGTGTGCAGATGGTGCAGTCGGAGTGCTCCCTGGTGGTCATCTGAGGCCAGTACCTGAGAGATGGAGGGAGCCTGGGGCCACTGGTGTCAGCAGGCAGGTGAGAGCATTTACCAGATACAGGCTTCCAGAGGAGGAAGTAGTCACTGCTTCTCCTTTCACCCCGTGCTTGGCTCCAGCCCTTCTATGGGCTCTGGCCCCATTTGTACATGTCGGGGATACTGAGGTAAATGTTCTCTCGAAAGAACAGAGCGAGTATGGACAGGTGGTTCAACACTCATTTGTTTCACAGAGCTTGTTAAAAGCCCTTGTTTCCTTCCAGAAAGTCATGCTGGCAGAAGATTTGCTGTTGGGAACTTCATTCTATCTTTGCTTAAAATGAACTTACTTTGGTGGAGATTCATTACCCATTAGTCTACAGTATGCTTCTTGAGCCCATAGGAAAAGCACAAGGAACATTGCTATCCTTGTCCATGCAAAGCACTTTATAAGTAATACATGATCTCTGGGGGTTTTTTTATTGGGGTTTGTTTGTTCGTAGTTTTGTTTTTCTGTTTTGTTTCTGGTTTTATTTTTTTCCCTGAGGAATGTGCAAGTTGTTTGGCTGCTGTTTAGAGAAGTCCTTTCAGGATGCATTTCTATTAGTTTTCTCTGTTTGTTTCCCTCCAGATCGCTGTAGTAATGTGTGTTTGTCTGTAAGAGTTCCCGGGTAATGCTCATGCAAAACTTTGGAAGAAATGTGGTTTGTAAATAATTGGGATTATTTTTGGTTTTATCTTTTCCTTTAGGAGTTTTTCTGGATGTCTTGCATGCCATCAGAACCAGTCTTAAAGATGCCCTGTAGATGTTTGGTGAATGGGGAAACAAGAATAGATGAGAAATGAGTGCTCTCTGTAGCAGTGGGATGGAGGAAGTAAACTGAAATGACCAATACATTCATGCCTGTTACCCCAAATTCCTTAAGCTTCTTCATGGTGTCCCAACCACAAGCACATGCCACACTATGGAAATCTGAGTACACATTTTGTGTGCACACTGGGACCAACTCCTAGAGAGTCATACTGCTTCTTTTAGCTCTACAGTACCTTGTATTTCATAATCATTTGCAAAAGTACCAGTATCCAGTCCCAGCTATTCATGTCTTTATCAGCCAGGCACAGACCTTCCCCTCTGCCTCTCCTTTTCCATACAGTTGACAGAGGCCTGTTACTGTTACACCTTCTTGCTCAGTATGTGATTGTTTCCCCTGGCATATTTGCCAGAACTGCAACACTGTGGTGGAGCTCAAACCAAATGGCAGGAATATAGAGGCCAGGTTACTTTAAAAGTAATTTCTGTGTCAGTTAAGTCCTACATGGCCCCAGATGTAATTAGCCCAGTCATTTCTTTTTTTTGTTAAACTCATCAAGGTCATTAAATGAATCCAGTTCTGCTTTTTATGCTTACCCAAAATCATCTTTTCTTGTACTTGAATGCTCTAGCAGCTGATGATGCAGAATGTTTGAGAACAAACACTGCCGTTTTACCATGGCATTTTAGCATCACTTGGATTGGTATGTGCCCATTAGAATTTGGCCTTTGTGACATAAAATTAGTGAAATTCTGATTGTTGATAAATACCATGTCTTTCCATAAATGCCCAAATTGAGGGGAAGGTACCCTGAAGATCACACATAAATAGTTTTTCTTCTGTGTTTGCCTGGTGATGTAAATGCATACAGCATTTTACAGAAGGCTGATGGAAGCCAGATCCCCAGACACCTCACAAACAAGTATGAATTGAAACTTTGATGTCTGGAGGGGCTAAATTTAGGGAAGAAGCATGTGGTTATTGCAGACTTTTGCAGCCTCTAGATTTCATTCCTTTCTTGACTGTGAGTGCAGCGTGTGTAGCACAAGCTCTTCATAGTACTGTAGACTACGTGTACTCTGTTGATAAAATGCATCACCAGTAGCACAGTGGGACAGGCAAAGCTTCTAGGTACAGTCAAGTTAAAAAGCAGCTGCATGAGTGGACTCTTAGGGCATCACTCTGATGGTGCTGGATGTTCTAGTTTTCTATGATGCATTTTACGTAGAGGTTTATGAAACAAACTTTGTTTACTGCAGCCTTGTTACTGTGCATTTGCACTTGGTGTTTGTTTTGGCATGCATCTGAAATACTTTTCTTCACTGCTTCATTACCTCATACCAACTTCATACCCACCATATGAAGTTTAGCAAGGGCAAGTCCCAGATTCTGCATCTGGGATGGGTAACCCTGGTTGTGTGTACAGACTAGGGAATGAGAGGCTGGAGAGCACAAAGGGCCCTGGGGGTCCTGGTTGATGGCAAGTTGAACATGAGTCAGCAGTGCCCTGGCAGCCAGGACGGCCAAGAGTGTCCTGGGGGGCATCAGGCACAGCATCGCCAGCC
>VZTH01003474.1:35159-115530 GCA_013397815.1 Aleadryas rufinucha | reverse complement strand
CGGCCCAGCGCCGCGACCACCATGGCTGTGCCCAATGTCACCCGCACCGCCCAGCAACAGCCCCGGCGATTGGCGCGACAGCCGCCTTCCGGGGCGGAGACAGCCCGAGGCACGGAGGTATCCCGGGAAAGGGAGCTATCCCGGAGCACGGAGACAGCTCGGGGCACGGAGGTCTCCCGGGGCACGGAGACAGCTCAGGGAACGGAGACACCACGCGCTGCCCCCGCACGTCTGTCCCCTCACTCCCCACAGCACTTGGGAGCGCTGGAGGGGCACCGAGGGCGGGTTAGCCGTGAGTTCTCCCAAAAGTTGGCGTCGCCCACGGGGGGCGCGGAGCGGGGCGACCTCCCCAGCCAAGCCGCTGCTTTTGGGGGGCGGGGGGAGAAGACAGCTCCGGCTGCTGGTCTTTAAGGAAGGGGCTGAAGGAGAAGCGCGTCCTTCTTTCCCAGCCTGGGCGGCCCGGCCGGCCCAGCCCAAGCAGTCCGGTTGCGCAGCAACGGGGCACGCGCGGTGGCCGGCGGCCCCTCCGCCATGGCGGGGCCGGGGTGCGGGACACCCTCGGGGCCGGGATGTCGCGAAAGAAGCGGCTGGTGCGGAGCCTCTTCCCGCTCTCTGGGCCGGCTGCGTGAGCGAGAACGCAGGGGCGACGCCTCAGCGCAGAAATACCCCGTACTGAATTCCCACCTGTCCCGCCTCAGCGAAGACGTGCGCATCTGAGAGGGTTTTGTTCTTCTTTCCCTTTTTCCCGCTCCCACAGGTGTACCTGCCTGGTTAGTGCTCACTCGGCAGCGTTCCTGGAGCTGCAGCCTGGTTTCAGTCCCGACACTTTAAGGATGTCGGAAAACCCATCCTGTCGGTGGGTGGATCTGTTCACCGGCCTATGCCAGAGCAAGGGTCGAAGAAATTCTGCCAACTTCTTGTGGAGAACCAGTTGCACCCAGTAGTACGTATGGTATGCCTTCTGGGACATTGAAGTGATCACGAAAGAAGCAAGCAAAAAATAATGGAGAAAGTAGCCAGACTATCAGGGAGATCCTTTCATGGAATCAGACACCCCCCTACTCCTCCTGACGAGGTATGATGCTGCTGTAAGATTAATCCACGCTTGTCAGTTCCTCCTGAATCTTTATTGGATAGCACTCCACAAAGAAGAGTTTCTGCAACCCTCCTGAAAGTATTTTAAATAAGTAACAATATCTTCTCAGTCTGTTAACATCCCAAACACCTGACATCCTCAGCTGAAACAGCACTGAATGGCCTTGTAGTTAAGGAATTTTAATTCCTAACTCATCTGAGCCTTGTAAGAGCCCTAATGCAATTTCAGCAGCAGTTTACAGGGAATAGCAGCAAACTATTCAACCACTGTTTTTACTTACCACATGCAACAACTTGCAAGGTGCTCCATATCAAGTTTATGTTTTTCCATAAAAGCTGAATGCTTTGATATAAAGTTCATAGTTTTATTGTCAGCTTCACCTTCCAACTGCCTTGTATTTTGTCTTTGTGCCGCCTTGCAGTCCCTGGCATTCTGTTCCCTGTGTCCTTGTTCGCAAGCATCTCATGTTTCCCATCTTGCTCAGGCCAGATGTCTCCGCTGCTGGCTTTGACCTGCAGAGGCAACTTTGTCCCCCTAGATTCAGCCCCCACCTTCTTCACCCATCCTTGACTTCAGGTCCTTTCATTGACCTTTCAGCTTTGCATGCCAGGGGAGCTTGGGAGCTGTGTAAGCAACAGCAGCAGTGCACACATGGCCACTGGCTGCCCACCCATGCTACGTACCTAGCAGCTGAATAGAAACCAGGTGCAGCACAAGGGGGAGTTTATCATATAGTTCTTACAATTTTTTTAAATATTCCTTCTTTCCAAACTTGATTTCTCTGAATCAAAACCATTTGTGATGAATTTACAGATAAGCAGCATAGTACCACAAGATACAGTGGAAGATTTATAGAGAGAAGTAATAAACCGAAAGTAAATTTCAACTTTATAAACAGTATTCCTGTTTAAGGATTTAAGTGTTCAATAATCATGCTCATTTTCTGCTTCCATCTCCTCCTTCCCCCTTCCAGGTAAGCTCCATGTCCATCTCACATGTCTGGTGCTGTCACACAGCTGATAGAGATTCCTGTGGCTCTCTGCTGTCAAGATGTCCAGTACCACAGTAAGCTCATGATCTGTAGATGGGTCACTGGAAAAGCAGAGAAGAAAAAGCTGGGAAACAAAGACAGTTATTGCAGGGTGGGGGGTGTGTTCCATGTTGATTTTGTTTGTTTTCACTGCAGTAAGTTGCAGAGTATCTGTTGCCAAGGTTTTCATTACTTCTTGTATTTTTGTTTTCCACAGCTGTCCTGTTTGTGCGTGGAACCCATGTCCCTTTTGTATGCCCTTGATATCCTCAACCAAAAGGAATTTCATTGGTTCATCCCTGGAGGCTTCCCGTGTCCTGAGGGGAGCTCGTGTGTTGGCAAGGAGAGAAACTGATGGCTATTACTACCTGGGCCACATTGTCCAGGAGGTGAAGGTAACTGTTTATTGGGAACTTGGCTGTAAGGGCGTGTATGGTTTTTCCTCTGTTCTTCCCGTACCTCACCAGCTCCAAGCCCTTGCTGTGGGGTGTCCCTCCAGTGTTACAGTGCACTTCATAGCCTCCCCACATCATGTCTTCATCTGTTACCTGGTGCTGACTGGCTGTTTTCTGAGAGGAGCCCTGCAAGTAAGAGCAGCCTGGAGATCAATTTGGTCTTGTAGTTATAATAAGTTTTCTTCAGAGACAGACAAAACAGGTCTCTTATCGCTATTGTGTACTTCTGCCCAGCCTAGCAGCAGAGTTTGTTAGCTAAACAGCAGCTAGTAATCCAAAATATTTGTCTCCAGGGTCCACTTCCTCTTTACCAAACTGAGAGCTTTCCTCATTCTTTTCTATCTGTGTTTCTGGGAATTGCCAGATGATTTTGGATGCCAGACGGAAGATTCTCCCTGCAGGTTTTCTTTAAAAACCAAGTTCATTTTGCATTTTGCAGGTTAGTTAAAAAAATTTTGGTGCTAGTATAGGTGAGAATGTCTGTAAGCTCCAGTGTGGGGTAGAACAGATGGGAACAGCTGCAGGCACGAGTGGCATCAGCTGGAGTAGGAGCTGACAGCATTGTTTGTGTAAGTGCACATAAAGATCTGCAAAGAAGGCTGAGATTTTGGCAATAGATCTTGTCCTCAACCAATGCTGAAGGCTTCAATTAATGTATTTAAATTTATGACAGTTGTGACTTTTTACTGTTTGTTATCCTGATTGCCGAAGGATTGTTTGTTATCCTTCTGATTGTAGTGAACTGCATCATACGCAGTTTCTTTTGGCTACTCTTTTTCTGATGGGCGGTTGTCCTGTAGAGTTCTGCCTTAGCCTGCTAGTTGTGTTCTTACTAAAATCTAAGTCCCAAGTGAAAGGAAGAAAGAGTCTGTCAGCCCCTTAAGCCCCCCAGCTTTTTATTTATTTTTAAAGTGGTATGGACACAGTACAGTGCAACTCTGGTAGAAGAGGAAAGCTGCATTCCCAAATCACATTCCACTTCCTGGAATTTCTGCCACTTCCCTCTTAGTACTTAAGCTTGGCTGTTAATTGGACCCAGCTGTCTGCCTTGCAAACCACGTTTTACTCTTCCAGGGCTCCAGGGAAGGCTTTTTAATTGAGTTTGACCAAAGTCGTGCTCTGAAGGGCAAGGTCCAGCTCAGCCTGCAGGAAACGCCTCTCTATGACATTCTCCACTACGAAGATGCCCGTCGACAGCCTCTTGCTCCAGGGGACAGGGTCTTGGCACCATGGGAGGCTCCAGCCAAACGTTTTGGCCCTGGCACTGTGCTAAGGGTTGTGGAGAACAAGGAGGCACCTTTAGGTACTGGGTGTTCTGGTCTTCTTAGCAGCACTAGGTTCACCATGGGTGCTGGTCACTATGCAGGGAGGAGAACAGGCTCCAGCATGGAGAATTCACCTCCTGCTGCTTGGGTTCTCTTCATCGTGTTTTATTGTCTGCACTAAGCCACTTTTTCAGGGTCAGAATGAAAGCAGCACACAGAATTTGCCTTTGCTTTGTTCTGTGTGTGAAAATTTCCTAAAAAGTTAGGGGTTGGGGTAGCATCCTCCCAACACAAGGCAAAAAACATTCTTGGCCCTCCTGAGTATTCACCTGATTATCTGTTAGTCTGCTTTCCAGCTATTTCAGGGTAAAATCCCACACACTGTGACAAGTGAGATTTTTTCTATCTGCTGTCTCCTCATAGGAAATTCAGAAGAAATTAAAATTTTAAACCTATAAAGAATGAAATCATGGAAATTGTTACAAAACTGTCTGAAACAGAAGTCATTGCTTTTATCTCCTGCTCTCTAGGAAATAAATCGCACAGATTGACATGCTGCTAATACATTACTTGCCTTTTTTTTTTTTTCCTAATATGCACAGCACACAATGGAAGAGGAGTGCTTGTGAATTTCTGGAATGGGCAGACTAAGGAGGTGTCTTCTGCCCAAGCTCTGCGGATTCCCCTGCTCTTAAGCGAACGCATCATCCTGGAGCTGCAGATGCCCTTAGCAGCCAGGCAGAGTGTGGTAGATTCAAGCTTGGATTACCCATACCTTGTGACACCAGGTTATAGTGCCTCGGGGCACTACAGACAAGGTCACCTAGACCCGGATTGCTGCTCAGGGGCTCTGTATTCCACTCATCCCTGTACAACGTGTAGCTGGGGATGTACCTCACTTCCCCAGTGCTGCCTTGGAGCCTGGGAACCCACACGGCCTGCAGGGTGCAAAGTGCAGCAGGAAAATGCCTTCATCCCAGGAACAAGCTTGACTGAAGAAAAGCTCAGCAAGAAAATAGAAGAGGAACTGTCTGAATTGAGGATTGCATCCTCAGAAAGTGTTTCCAGAGGGGAAGAGAAAAAGGAAGAGAAGAGTTTGGAGACAGAAAATGTTCCAAAAGATGTTTGGTCTTGTTTGGAGGAGGACCATGAGGTTATAGAAACCGAGAAGGTAAAAAGTGCTTCACCCTGGCTCTTCTGATAATATATGGTCTGCTATTTGTATAAATATCTGCTTTGTTACTTCAACTTTACTGCCCTTGGTACCGAGCAATTACTAGAGGTTTAAGGCCTGCTCCTTATGCCTGCCTGCTAAGGAATGAAGAGACTTTGCACTGTATTCCTGATTCTTTGATTGGGGTAAGAATCTGTCATAGTCCCTGCCTGGAGCAGGCTTCTAGAACCTCTTCCACGGATGCAGAATATGAGAAGTGTTGCATAGCCCAGTTCCTCTACGTTCTGCTTCTGTGTGAAGGAGGTAAGGCAGAAAAGGAAAAAGTGTCAGAAGACTTGACACTGGATAAGGATTACAGTAAGGATTGTTCCAAACCAAGACAGTCTTTTGCATAATTCTATTAAGATACTTCTCCACCCTGTTAGAGGTGTTCTCTTTCCCAATCAAGGACCACAAGAGACTTAGGTAATCCTCAGCAGCTGCTTTGGTGCTTGTGAGCAGGGCACTGGGTGAGGATCAGTAAGGAGGAGGTTCGTATGCAACAGCTCTTGCCATGCTTATCTCCATTGCTCTGCAAGGGTTAGAATCCAAATTCTGGTGCGTGCCAGAAGCAGGGCTGTCTTTCAGCCAGAGCTCCTCTGTCCTGATCTCTTCTGTACAAGTTTGGACCCTTTCAGGCAAAAGTACTTTAGGTCATTTGAAGACACAGAGAGACCCAGGAAGTGATCAGAAATTACCTATGAGTTGTTTCTTTAATAAAGAACTTCCTCCGAAATGTGGTTTTTTTCATTCTCTCTTAAACTTCAGTTACAACTTAAGATCTTATGCTGTAAATTCATTAAATGAACCTATTCTTTTCCTTATCAGGTCTGGATTATGATTGCATTTCTTGTTATTTCTAGGGCCCTCAGAGGGAGATTGCTCATGCTATGGTTGATGCTGCAGTCAGCACAGACAGCTGGTTAATGGAGACAGAGCACAAGGAAAAAGCAGAGAACATACAGCAGGATGCTGAAACTAAAGCTAATTTTGAGCACGAGCATGGTATTGGAGCTGTAGCTCTTGTACGCACGGATACACTAAAACTTAGCACATAATATCAGTGCAGGATAGCATCGTGTATAAGATCTATTGCCATAATTCTTGGTGCTTCAAAAGAAAATACCATAATGCCATGCTGTGACTATAGCACCATTATGTAGTATCTTTATATATAGGTATTAATGGTGCTATGGCTTGAGAAGGTATTCATCTTCTTCTCAAGGTGAAAGAATTTTCAGATGGAAGTTGGGAATTTTGGGTTTTACAGCTCAGTTACTGCAGTAGCTTTTGGGGTTTCTTAACCTATGTCATAGAGCTCAGTATAAATAAAAATTTCCTTTAAAAATTAATACGTAATATTAACTATGACTGTGTATAGCAACAAGATTTCACCAGGACTGTTCTGCAGAACAACCCTCTTATCTGTGCTGAAAATTATTGCTTTATAATGTCACTGAGTAAAATTTTGTTCCCTTAACAGCCAAAAGGGGCTGGATCATGATTTTAATCAACTTGTTGCTGTTCTCAGCTTTGTAACAATTGCAGGATCTAAGAGAGGATTCTGAAAGCCTAAAGCTTTCTCTGTTACTACTTTGTGACACTGCTGGAAGAGGGAGAATGAAAAGTCAAACAGGAATGCACATTTCTTCCCAGCTGGTGTTCCAGCATCACTCCATACAACAGCTGCCACTCAGGTCTGCCCTGTCTTTAGCAGAAAGGTGTGAGCAAACTCTGCTCATGTTCTTAGTTACCCAAAAGCTGTGTTAGCAGGGTTGTGCCCATGATGTCTCCTGTCTCTCAGCAGGATGTAGAGCTCAAGCTTTGCCCTATGAAAAGATTTATCATTTTTGCTTACCTCAGAGCAGTTCGTGCCTGTCTGTGAGATACCACGTAAACAATCCTTTAGACTGAGAACCTGTAAGAAGAGTCAGTGATCTTGTGTTCCCAGGAAAAACTCTTGCCTGATTGCAATGGCAAGCTTGTTTCTGGAAAGCTGGAACCTCTTTTGTGGAGACTAAAAAATGTCCTCCTCAGAGGAAAATGTTATAAAATCCTTGCTTGAATATATTTTATATGAGCAGACCTTTTGTTCTTTTAATTTGCTTTCTTTTTATAAGCTTCTTATATTCTCATATGTCCTTGCCCTAATTTATTTTAAAGGCCTTTTTGAGTCCAGAGTGGCAGAAGCTGCAGTCCAGTATTCCCAGAGGAGCCCTTCCCTGGGAAGCAGTGCTTTGATTCCTTTCTGGCACCAGAGATTCTTTGCCCGAGTGAATCAATCACTGGAGAAAGACAGCCTGACCATCAGGTCAGCCCTTCGTGTGCAGAGAGCACACAGTGCCACCAACCTGCTGGCCTGGAGATCCACACACCTCCCAAATCTTCTAAAAGACAAAAGCATCACAGTAAGTATTTGGTCCAAACCAGATTTAGTTCTTGGGATTAGGAGATTTGTTTATGTCATGTGAGAATGTTCTCTCCTTTGATCTTTCACAAAGGTTTTTGCTGCAACAAAAATGATGCCTATGTAGAATAATGGTTATGCATAAATAGAAACTTAAGGACTCCACTTAAGAACCCATGTTGTACAGGACAGGGCCCTTGTGGTATTTTTGCTCAGCACTTTTGACAGAATGTTTTTTTATGTTAGATTTAATCTCTTCTAAATAAGCTTCTCAGCCAGCACCACTAGATAACAAAAAAATTATTCCTCTTTTACGGATACTGAAAGCAAAAAAGAGAAAGTTTAGGCAGACATCTGAGTCCCACAGCAAAGAGTGCATGTTAGGGCAGGGGTGGAACTAGAAGTCTCCTGATCCTTAGGCCAGTATTTTACCTGCTGGAAAACATCATTTGTTCACCTCTCACCTATAAACACCTTTGATTCTTTCTCTGATCTCTGTGTGTGCGTGTCATTAAACATAAACACCCACAAGGTACATTTTTTTTGCGAAGAATAGCAATACACTGGAGAACAAAGCTGTTTACAGCCCCTGGGAAGCCATACAGATCAATGTGTTAGGAGAAACCAGTCAAAATGCTGTGTAAGACTGGCAGGAGCATTATTTGAAAATCCTGTAGTGTTTTCCAGCTTGTGATATTCGAGTTGTCCCCAGGAAAGCACTGGAAGGAGACATTCTCTTTGCAGAGGAGCCCCTGATAGCAGGAGCATGCTAACTGCACCTGAGAATAGGAGGAAGGAGGATGCATTTGACAGAGGAAAATATTTGGGGGGAACTCTGTTCCAGCCCCAAACAGCTCTAGCAATGTAAACTGGAATACACGTCTAAAGTTCTGGTGACGTTTACTTGCACTTCCCTCATAAAGGGCACTGTAGGGAGTACAAAAACAAATATCCCATCACACAGGTGATGGATGCACCCACTGATGCACCCACTCCCTCATACCTCAAGCACCAATTCTATTCCCATTGAGGAACCACTGTGACCCCTCTGCAAAGTCCAGAAAAAGCACAACATGGGATGTGCAGGGACTGAAGGAGAGCAGCAGGGAGCAGATGTTACCAACCTTCCAACATTTAGCACAAAAAGCAGTCAGTTACTGCAGTAAGTGCAGGAAACACAGGTGATGCACAGTACAACTGCTCACCACCTGCTGATCAATGCCCAGCCCATCCTCCAGCGGTGATCAGTGGCTCCAGGCCAACTCCCCCCAGTTTCTATCCTGAGTCTGACATTTTATTATACAAAACATCCCTCTGGCCAGTTTGGATCAGCTGTCATGGCCATGCTTCCTCCCTTCTTGTGCACCTCCTTGCTGGCAGAGCGTGGGAAACCAGCAAGTCCTTGAGTTAGAGTCACACTATTTAGCAGCAACTAAAATATCAGTGGTATCACACTGCCCTCATACTAAACCCAAAGCACAGCACTGTACCAGCTACCAGGAAGAAAATGAACTCTATGCCAGCTGAAACCAGGACGCTTATATCTAGTCAGCATCTATCCTCTGTTAGTTTAGAACCATTACCCCTTGTCCTATTGCAGCAGGCCCTGCTAAACAGTCTGCTAAACTATGGCTGTGAAAAGAGGCCTTGTAGGTGCTCCTTCATCTCTGTACATGGCACAGTGCATTTAAAAACACAAATCAGCAGCACTACAGCATTGAAATGAAGCTACTACTGAAGAAAACACAAAGACTGCTTGAGCACAGGTAGAAATCTCAGACAACAGGAGGTGAAGAGTTGGAACACCTGCAGAGAACTCTGGGAATGTTCTGGGTTTGGCCAGAGGGGGGCAGGTATTTCTCTTCCTAATAAAATCTAGTAAGGAATATATAATATGTTTTGTGGTCAGAACCTGGATTTTCCATCCAATCCAGAAGTTGACCCAAAGACTGGGAGTCTTAAGCATTGGCTCAACACCAGAATAGCACAGCCTACTGACCTATGAATTCTTAAAACTGGATTTTCAGGCACCTCCTTGTTGGTTAAGCCTAATGTTTTCTACAGGTTTTAGCATCATCCTCAGCATTTTCATGGATGGAAATCAACACTACAGTATTTGTGAGCCATTGTAGCTTCCAGGCCTCAGGAGTGACGTTGGAACTGGGCTGTTCTGGGTTTGTGTGTTTACAGTTTGCATTAGAGAAATATACTGATGGGACTATAGGTCAGTTTGGTTTTTTTCTCTTAGAAATCAGTCCTTAGTGGTGCATCTCAGCAGAGGTGGAAAGAGATGGACTTCAGCAGAGCCAAGACTGAGCACAGAAGGTGGCAAGAGGAACAGAGGCAGCTGAAGAGGGAGCAGCAGCAAGAGGCAGTTGGCATCCGGTGCCAACTGCACAGGGACAGCCAGAGGTGATGCTGGGAACTGACTGCTTTTTGTGCTAAATGTTGGAAGGTTGGTAACATCTGCTCCCTGCTGCTCTCCTTCAGTCCCTGCACATCCCATGTTGTGCTTTTTCTGGACTTTGCAGAGGGGTCACAGTGGTTCCTCAATGGGAATAGAATTGGTGCTTGAGGTGTGAGGGAGTGGGTGCACAGCATTATCTCCAAAGGCAAATTCCCTTCAATCCTGTTGTCAGACCAAAAGTGCTGACATCAGGCACCAGCCCATTTGGGGGTTTTGCTACCTCTGTTTGGGACACAGGTTTAATCCTCATAACCTAACAAAGAGTCCTGGAATATTAACTGAGCACGGATTGCCAGATTATCTGCTTTGTGTCTTAGGCACTGTCTTTCTTTTTTTATTGCTCTTTCTTTATGAGAAATTTGAGAAATTTTGTTTTGGAAACAGGCAGCGATTGCGTCAGAGAACATTGCAAAGGCTGGAGAAACAGCTGGAGCACAAAGAGAGAGCTTTGCAGCACATGGCACTGCTCCAGGCTGCTGGGGCTGAGAAGAGCAGGAAGGAATCCTTCTTTCGAGAGGAGAAGGAGAGGAAGGCAAGGCAGAGGCTTCAGTTCTTAGAGGCACAGCATTTGCAGAGAGAGGAGTTGCAGGCAGAAAGCAATGAAAGGAGCTGTGAACAAGAGAAAGAAAGGCTGGTAAGGGCAATTCCAGAAGTTATTTTCCTCTTCTGCCATGTTTCCAGCATTGTCACTATCTGGAGTATTTGTCTTTCACCTGTTTTACATCCAATATAACTATATCATTTAGAGATAAAAAAGAGTAACATTTTTTTGACATGTATATAAAAATGAAAGGTGGAAAGTAAAATTCCCTATCTGTGCCATAAAAAGAGTCTTTCTGCATTCAAGGAATGAATTTCCATAGATTATATCCATTTCTGACTTCTACTAGTGAGAATCATAGTACTGTAGGATGATTTGGATTGTATTCATCCATGGCAGGAACACCTTCCACTAGACCAGGCTGCTCAGAGCCCCCTGTCCAACCTGTCAGGGATGGGGCATCCACAACTTCTCTGGGCAACCTGTGCCAGGGCCTCTCCACCCTCACAGGAAAGAATTTCTTCCTAATATCTAATCTAAACCTACTCTTTTTCAGTTTAAAGCCATTCCCCCATGTCCTATCAGTCCATGCCCTTGTAAAAAGTCCCTCTCCAGCTCTCTTGTAGCCCCTTTAGGCACTGGAAGGTGCTCTAAGGTGTCCCTGGAGCCTTCTGTTTTCCAGGCTGAGCAACCCTACCTCTCCCAGCCTGTCTCCATAGCAGAGGTGCTCCAGCCCTCTGAGCATCTTTGTGACCCTCCTCTGGACTCACTCCAGCAGGTCCATGTCCTTCTTATTCTGGGGGCCCCAGAGCTGGACAGAGATGAAAAGTGAGGATGAAATTTGGCATGAAGGCTGACTATACAGTTTTCAGTGTCTTTATGTAGGAGCTCCTGAGAAGAATGCAGTCACGGGAGGAAGTGCTGCAACAAGAAGCCCAGGAGCAGGACAAACAGCAAAACCAGCACCAGGCTGCCAAAGTGAGAGTGTTCCAGAGGAGAGGCAGTTCTCGTCTGAAGATGGAAAAAGAAGGCAAAAAACTCCGTGCCGTCCAGCAGTACCTCAGGGAACAGAACCTTTTGCTGCTCCGGGCGCCCCTGCTCACATAAGGAAGCTGCACAGTGAGTGAGCAGGGCCTGGAGCAGTCCACAGAGCTGCTCTGTGTTGTCATGTGTGAGTCAGTGTACCAGAGCAGAGTTGTGACAGGTGGCATTAGGATTCCTGAAGAGGTCTTTAATCTCCCTTTCGCTGCAGCCAGAGTGGACTTCCACTGCTCTGTGCTTTACCTGCCTTTCTTTCTGGAGTCACTGGCTTCCCCCTCCCCTGAGAGGGAGCAGCAGGGCACACCTAGAGGCACTTTTCTGCATCAGAAAGGAGGGGTTTTCTAGTGCATTGTACTGTAGTGAGTGGAGGTGCCAAAGGGGAGGAGGAGGTTATACTGGTCACATCCTGAAGTGCTCCCTCTTCCTCACATCACCTAAGGTACAAAATGCAGTGGCTGTGCCACAGGGAATGCACTGATCAGCTCTGGGTAACCAGAAAGTTCAGATGTGTATTTAGGAAAGGAGAACGGACATGGCACAATTTATTTGCTGAAACAGTCAGGGCTAAATGGAAATACCTTTATTACACAGAATTATGCTAAAGTAAATACAATATATGTGATACCTTGTTTCGAGTAATGCCTAGAACCAAACTAGATACAAAATTTAAATTCTACCTGACATTCTGTGTACACTTAGAAACATGATACACATTTTCTGGCACATTATAAAAATTCATGCCTCTTACAAGAATACAGCACCAGTGATAATGGCAGTGTCTTAAAAAAAAAAAAAAGAAAAAAGTAAAGAACACTTGTAAAAGGGAGCTCCTTTGAAATCCTGCCAAATCTTCTGAATGGCCAGCAGTTTCCTAGCAGTGTCAGACTGCATTCCTCCAGGGATAATGGAGAGGCTATGCCTTCAGCTTTTCCCTAAAAAGACAAAGTTAAGTCTCTCATCCAGATGTTTACAAACTATTCTGAGGCCTTAATAGCTAAAATGGGTATTTTTAAACTTTAGAATCCATAATGTGCATGAGCCATCCTCAGACTTTTGCTTAAAGAAATAAAAAGGGGGAAAGGAAAGATGAACTTAAATATAAGGTAAAGGCTTTAACAAATAAAATGTCAAAGTTAAGGTCTGAAAAAAATATAACTTGCTTCAGATTATGGAAACTACACGTGAGGCACAATTTTGCATTTTAGACATGAAATCCCATCATTTGGAACAGTTTCCAGTCTGTTGAGTGTCTGGAAAAGTTGGCTGGAATTTGCTCAGTAGGAACATGGATGGTTGTTCCCCAGACCTGGCACACACCCTTCTGAGGGAACATGGGTGCTGGTGGCACATGGAGATTTTCTTTAGGGTAATGTGTGGGGGTTGCTTGCTTCTCTTCTTCAGTTCTCTTTTACATAAAATCCTGTGCTAGTTAGGACAATGCTGTGCCTGCTTATGACTCTAACTAGACTTAAAGAAACAAGCCTAAAACTTAAAAGGTATTAAACTACTCCTGCTTTTATCCTTATGCACTTGGAAATGGAATATGCAGTGATTAAAGGAAAGTACATGAAATATACTGAGCTGAATCTAAACTTATTTTTCAGACTTCATTTATGTGCCATTAATCGTTACTTTATAATCACCCTAAAACAACAGATTGTCTGCTTATGTACTTTCTCTTCATTGCTTAACCACCTGAGAACAGACCACTGCAGAGACCCTGCTCTACTGCTGTTTCACACAGGGTATATCTGAGAATATATTTAGTACCACACTATTTCCAATCATTCATGGACTGTATTTCTCACTATTAAAATGCAGCCATAAAATAATTTTAATACTGCTATTAAAATAACTGACTGTAAATGCCACATATAATCCAGCTCTTCTGCTGGCTTTATTTGATTTTAAACATTCGCAGTGTGGTTTTGATCCATCAGGAAAATTCTTGGACTCTGGTTTGAAAACTGCTGGAAAAAAACCCTAAGTATCTGCATATCAGTTAAGGTTTTGAGTAGAGTGAAACCAGGGGAGCATCAGGGAGAGTAGTAGAGAAAATCACACGGGGTGGGGGGGAACCTCTTAAGTTTCAGAAATAGAAAAATTAAGACCAGGACAAATATTCCCAGAAGTTTTTATTATGGAATTAAGTTTTTCTGCCTAGGTAAATATATTATTATGCTGTTTATAATCCAAACTCCTATCATAATGTACTAGAGTAGAAAAGTTTGCAAAAAAATTGAAATAGTCTGGTTTTGTCATCCAAAATGACTTAAGAACAGACTGCTACATGCAGGATGTTAGGACACTTCTACAATAAAAGTAGAAGTCAAAAGTACAAAAGACAAACAGGGTTATTGGCTTTTTTCAGCCTGAATGTGTTGCTTAGGTGATGCTAGAACATCATTTCTCATACCACAGTGACAGGTAAGTCAGTAAATTAAATATTTACCCTGATATATTTTAAAACAGACTTGATCAATGAACATCTTTTTGAAGATGTTTTTAAAAACTACCAGAGCACATTAGCTCTTAGAACTGTGCAATGAGTGGGAAAAGTCCAATTGTGCAAATTCTTCCTGCTTTCTGGAATAGACCTTCTGATCGTCACATGCCTGGTGCTTGGCTGAAATGACTGAAGGCAACATTAATGGAGAGCAACCACTACACAGCATATCCCTGGGGTACATGTGACGTCTCCCCTTCAGCTTCACTCTGTGTCAGCTCACAGGCAGCACAGATAACCCCCACAGAGAGAGGGCAGCAGCCACAGGAGTCTATTTGAGGGCAGAAGCTGCAGTTTTGATGAGCAGTGGCTTAGCTGCCTCCAGGATGTCCAGTTCAGGGTCCAGTGAACGTCCTAGTCCTTCCAGAACCATGATGGCAAAGATGATGGAAGCAAAATTGCTCTCGAGTTTCACCTGGAAGCACAACAGATGGAATGGACTCAGTGGACCTTATTTTCTTCTGTTCCCCTTCAACCAAGGTACCAGCTCTGCCTAAGCTGAGAGGGAAGGGAGGAGGCTGGGGAGAGCATTTGCACACCTGAAACTATAATGTAACTCCACCAGCTGGACTCTGCAGCCCTGTTACTGACAACCTTCTCACCCCTAGTTCAAGCCACCATAGGTCTCTTGATTTCCAAAGTTGTTTGCAACTGTGGAAACTTGTCCCCCAAATAATCTGTTATGAGGAGGTATCTATAGTCTAAGGGACTATTAAAAAGATAGGAAAAACTACGTGTTACAAAAATACTCCTTTTAGTAAACAGTATCAACCATTAAATGAAGTATTGAGACAAAAAAACCCTAACAAAACTGAAATTGGGCTTGGATGAGTGTGTATAAGACCTGAGAAACACCATGCCTGCAACAGCTGGATGCATTCCTGCAGTTCCTGTCCTAGCAGTTTGTTTCAGAAGTCAGTCCCCTTCCTTGTTAGTCTGTCATGTTCCCAGTAGTTCTCCCTCCCGAGACGAACTTCCAGCTATTAAATGCAGACAGTGACAGGACCTCACCTTATGGGTCATCAATAGTTTGAAGACACTTGAGAGGAGATTTCCCACCTGAAGCTGGAATACACAAGGAGAATTTAACAGCTGATGAAAAAACCCTTTTGTTTCAGTTTTCAGTGCCAAGTTGCACTGAATTGCAGGTAGGTGAGGATGTGACATTGTGTACTTGCCTTTCCCAAGGCAATGGTGTTCCCCCGGAACTTGGTCACAAGTTCTGCCATCTCAGCCTTGAACTGCTCGATGTCCTGGCACTGGTTGGCACGGGCATGGTGGAGGATCAGCTCTGCCACCCTCTCCCCCTGACAAACAAGTTGAAAAGCACAATCAGAACTTGCTCACTGGTGCAATCAGGTGTTTGCAGTTCTTGTTTTTAGTAGCTGAGAAGTGCCCCTGGCAGCACAGGATGGGCCTGGACACAGGGTTTAGCATGGATTCCTTGGCATGCTTCAGCAGACCAAGAAAAAACGTGTCCCTCTTGAGGTGTGTTAGCGAGCCCTTCACCCTGCAGCTGAGAGAAAGCAACAGCCAAGTAGGAGCACAATGCTTGTTCTAAGAATGAGCAGGAGACACCAGCACTAGGTTCTCTAGTCCAGCTGACACTGTGTTTCAAGTGGCCAGGAGGATAAAGGAGTTCCCCTTACATGGAGGAGCCTAGCAGAGGTCAGACCCCCCCAAACACATACCTATTTTGCTTCCTCTCCTCTACAGATGCTGACACAACAGCAAAATGGAGGAAGGCATATGGGCCTTCCAGCAGCAAGGCTGCAGAGGGGAACACGTGGCAGATCAAGATGTTAACCCATTCCCTCCCCTTCTCTAGCAAAACCTGACAGATTCTGCAACAGTGGCTCCTGGGCAGTCCTAACTTGCAGCAGAAGCACTCCTAATCAGGAAGTGGCAGCCAATGCTTCCCACTTAGCACTTCTAGTTCCTGGGGCCCTCAAATTCCTCTACTCTGGCAGCATCCCTGCTGTAGCTGGACATCTTATCCCTGTGTTTGGGAATAAGATGCTAGCAAGCCTCCTTGCCTCTCTTAGCATTTTAAGGGGAAATAGAGAGAAAACTCTCACTTTGGCCATCAGATTCCGTGGCCATCTCCCCTCCCCAGCCTCAGCTTCCCAGCCCCATGCCTGAGGGGCCTCACCTGTCCCTGGACCACAGCAGTGAACACGGCGCAGAAGTTCTGCATGTCGGCGCTCTGCAGCTCGGCCACGATCCCGGCATCCAGCAGCACCAGGCGCAGCTGCCGCGGGGGCGGCTGCACTTCCAGCACCAGGGTGTCACACAGGTCCACCACGGCCACCTGCTCCTGGCGGGGGCTGCCTGGCCGGGCCATGCCTTGAACCAGGATGTTCCCGGGGTGCAGGTCGGCGTGGACAAAGTTGTCAACAAAGATCTGGAGGACAGGTAAGTCTGAGAGCAGCTCGTTCCAAGAAAATCTGCCCACACCAAAGCCCCCAGGCAAACGGCAGAGGGTTGTTTGTGGTCTGTTCTCTGTCATTACCAATGATGGGGCATCACCCTTGGCAGCACCACAGCAGGTGGCTTCTGCTGGAGGCCAGCTCTGCTGACAGGGCTGGTACTCAGGGAGTCAGCAGAGCTGTGTGAAGCAATCCAGTGTGTTTGCTAGAGGTCAGGTAGGATGGCCAGGAGTCCCAGCAGGGAATGTCAGTGCCCTTTGGCAATTAACCCTAAATTGGGGCATGCTGGTGGGCCTTAGCAAAGAATAGTGCAGTAAGAATAGGCCATTTGCCATTCAGTGGCAAAGGTTATAGTGAATGGTTAAGTTTGCCTAGTGCAGGACACCGACCTGCATTACAAATGTATTGAAAAGTAAGGAAATCAAGTTAAAAGAAGAGGAAACAAATCTGTGGAGCTCTTCTCTGACTCTGCTAGGAGTTAGCACCAGAAAGGACTGGCAAGAGGGCAAGAACAAAACAGTACTTCCTCCCCCAACCCTCCTAGCCACCTGAGACTGCAGGACTTCCTGCCCCAAGGAGTTTATCTTTGTATTTCATGGATTTCTCCTATGAATTTGTTCAACTGCCATGTAAAAAATTAGAGCTGTGTGAAAATTTTTTTTTTGGTTGAAAAAAACCTACTTCTGCTAATTTTATGTCCTCTTCATTGAGAAATCATACACAATAGATCCATGTTCATTCTCAGGCGTAATCTCTGTCATAATCTCTGTCATTATTTCACCATTCTGGTATGGAAGCCATTCCACATGAATAATCATCCTATCTGCCTTCCTCTGCTCCTCTTCTAGTTCTACTACAGCCCTTGAAATGGAGGGTCCTGGACAGCAAGGGACTAGAACTGCAGACTACTCAAGAAAGAGGTATTTGTTTTACTTGCAAACATAATGTTGATTCTTTGCTCTTTAATTCTTTCCTACTCCTAAAATTGAAACCAATCTTAACATAAAACTATTCTAGTTCTAGCATTGCTTTTCTGAGTGGTAAAAGCTGTTTCAGAGCCTGTCATACTACGTGGAGCCAGAACTGGAAGCTCACTATTGCCTTAGCACAATGCTGCAGTTAGCAGCAGCATTTCATCTGACACGCACTGCCCATACACTCAGTATTGTCAGGAGCTTTTGCAACTCTTCCCTGCTGGTTCTCCTGGCTCCTCACAAAACATTTGTACCACCCTCTCAACACTCCTTTCCAGATCATTTGGGATATTTCAGATACAGAAGAACTAGCTAGCCAGAAGCTGAATCTGGCCAGGTTTGTTTTCTTTACTCCAGATTTAGTTCTCCCTAACAAAAAGGCAGTTTTAGAGGAGTTAATAAATGAAGAAACCAGCTCACTGTTTTCTCTCTGAGTCACATCCATAATCTCTGCAGAGGACATGACATTTGTTAATAATGTTGCACTTTAAGATGCTTGGGCAACGGGAATATTCACTGAACGGATTAGCGGGTGTCCTAAGCAAAGGCTGACCGAGGTGCACAGGTCAGTCCTACTGTGTGCAGGCAGATGGCCCAGCTGCAGTGGCAGAGCCCTGTGGCAGAGCCTGAGCAGGGGTGTATCCAGCCCAGGCTTTACCCAGACCAGGTACAGGTAGGAAGCAAAGGGGTTCTCTCTTTAGCCCCTTTGTTTTATTCAAACTGAATAGCTTCTGTGGGAAAACAGCCTTCACTTGCAGCCCCAGCCGAGTGCCTACCATCTTTAGCAGCATGTCCATGCCCATCTTGGCCAGCTTCTGCTGCAGCTCTGTGCCAATCTCCACATGCAGGTACTGCGAAATGGGTTCACTCTCCTGAAAGAGAGACAGAGCTGGGGTCAAACACTCCCTGTATCCCACCTTCAAACACACCTTTACCTGGGTGCCAAGAGTTGAGGGAAGGTGATAACAGTACTCTAGAAAGGACTTGGCAGAAAGAGGCTGTACCTAGTGTGATGGAGAACGTGAGAGAACCAAGGGTTTGTTCCTTGGAAAGACAGATGGTATTCCAGGGACAGAAACACCCTTGTCAGGATCACATGCAGGAAAACTAAGCCTGAGAGTAGCTTTGGTCTGTGATTCAAACATCCACAAGGGAAGTGAGGCAAGGATCAGAAAGTGTCAGATTGCTGAGCTCCTTGCTTTGACCCACCACAGAGGAGAGGTGAAGCGTGGTGTGGGTTTGCAAAGCACAGGCAAGCACATGGTGGCTGGACACACTGCTGGTCTGCTTGGTTTCAGGCCAAGTGTTCACTTCTATATGGAGTTGTCTGCTACCTGTCTTCTGGGATGCACTGCTTGCAAGCAAAAAGAGTGGGATAGACACTAAGGACATCAATCTCCTTAGGCAAATAAAAAAGCATCCTTCTACCTCTGATCCCTCCTTCTCAAAAAAACCACTTCCTTGCCATGTTCTCCTTGGGGCCTTCTCACTGCAAGCATGGCTCCCAGACCCTGCAATTCTTACCTCAAATGTTTCCACTAGAACATCTGCTGTTACCAAGGGCCAAAGAGGAGTTGGAAACTTCACAAAATCCACATCTAGGAAATTTTGTCGGAAGCGCTCCAGATTTCTGGCTTCGTAGCGTAAGTCAATCTCAAGGGAGAAATAGAAAAGCAGGTTGGAAATTAGATTTAACTAGGATTAGATCTTCAGGATCTTGTGTGAGATGCAATACTCAATACCAACAGAACTAGTCAGAAAGCCATAATGGAAACAAAATAAGAGTGGTGCTTCTTACATGTCTTTAACTTCCCTGACAGAAGAGGAGCAGACTGGGAAATGGATGGTCCACAACCCAACACCTTTGAAATATGGGTGCCTTACTGGAGGCATGGTATCTCAAAATAGACCAGGACCACGCTATATTCAAGGATACAACAAGATCCTGAACTGAATCCTATCCTGAACTGAAGCTTGCTGTCCAAATAGCAAGGCAGGCAGACAAAAGAACTGCAGCCCCAGCCTCACTTGACAGAGAGGCAGCCATAGCAGGAAGAAATTTAATGTAACACATCGAAATAATCTACTATGCCAAGTTCAGGCCCTGGTTCTTCAGTGATGCAGTGTCTTGACACAAGGGCATCTCTCCTACTGCCTGCTACTGCTCAAGGAGGAAGGATAACCTTGCCTCACCTCCCTTGTCTGGCACTGGGGAATATCCCAGGAATACCTGGTGTTCATTCAAAGCAAAAAAGCTACAATGTTCTCCTAATCTTCAGTGTCCTGCACACCCACCAGCTCTGCCGAACTGGTACAAATGACCTCGAGTCACATCTGACACCAGTCAACAGTTCCCAGCATGGATTTACTGTGTAGATGTTTTGCAATTGTAAAAAATAATTAAGACTTTCAAAAGCTTGTTACAGACTTCAGACTCTGCAATCCAGACACAAAAATGAAATTAGCAGATAATGGCTCATTTTATAGAAACATAAGCCTAATTAAGCCTGCAGTGAGATCTTTGTAGGTTTGATAGCAGCAATGTTTCAGGACTGTGGTTTTAGAAGACATTAGTGAATCAGGATGTTTTCAGATCTGTTTGCAAAATTTTACTGACACTGTGAGACTGATGATAATACAAAATAGAATGTGTTATTAACTTATGTGAAAACATTATTTATGCCTATACATATTTATATATATCAGTGCTAACAAAAACGTGACTAGTGAGTACAGATTGCAAACATATATGTAGAATTATAGAAAAAACTCCACATGCCTGAGCACTTGCTTGGAGAGATTCTTTTCCTAAGGACAGGTGTCTAATCAGTGCTCACCTTTCACAATGCTGCAAAAAGGACTGTGACTATGGCTAGCTAGCTGTTCAGGGTGTCCACTAGAAAACATATTCAAAGTCTAAAAACTATTTTCAAACTCTAAAAAATATTTTTAAATATAATAAAGAATATTTGTTCATTGCTTTGCTACTTTGTGAGCATATAAGCTTTCCTACTGTGACATTACGTGATTTGATTAGACTAAAGAACATAAGTAAAGAACAAGCCAGCCTTCATCTAACCATTTAAAATGTAGTGGTGTGAACAGAGTTAGAGCCAGCCAGTAGCAAGACAAAGGACAGTTCTGTTTCAGTAGCTGGGGACCACAGCATGGCACATACCTGCTGCATCATAAGCTTCTCAAACTCCTCCACAATCTCTGTCAAACTGAGCCACTTGAACCCAGGGAGAAGTCCAATGATGCGGCTGCCCATCTTCATGAGAAGCAGATCCATCTGGACTTGGTGGACCAGCCCAGGGTGCAGGACCTGCACAGGAATGAGCAGTGGCAACATCAACGTCCCTACATTTCAATGAGCTGAAGTGATACATTTCAAATACACAGAACCCAGCTTATTACACTGGGAGCCAACCAGCTTCCTTAGCTAGTCCTCAGAAGAATTCACAATTTGACATTGATTAAGTTGTAGAGAAACATTTTATCATTGTCAAATGCAGTGTATCTGTGCTGGAGACTACAGTCTCACCCAAAGACATTTTCCACCACTTTCAGTCTCACAACCTGTCCCTGACTAGCATTTGAAGCTGCTCAAATATAAGGTTTCTTTAAACAAAAATTGCTGGAAAGCAGTTATATGTTCCAGATTTCTTCATGTGAGCAGAGGAGTTTCACTGTCGGGAAGGTGCAAGCAACCTTAATATTAATTCTTTTAATGTAAATTGGGCCTTTGTAGGCATTCCTACATGTACCCACATGCCACATCAAATCTTGAGCTCTCCATTTGGGAAGAGCTGGGGCCACTGCAAGTGTGGACTGTGGCCAGCTGGAACAGAAGCACTGAGAAAGGACACTAAGAGACAGCCTCCCTTCTTGTTCAACCTGGCCCTAGCCTGCTACTCCTCTCTGTGGGAATTAAAATCTGACAGACCTCATCCAGCACACTCCGTTTTCATACACCTACCATTCAGGCTCATGACTTACTTTAATGGCTACAGGCATGAGATGTCTGGCTGACGAAGGATGTGCATTCAGGAGTGGCTTGGCCATCTGCTCCATAAAGGACATCCTACTCACGGGACTTCCCTGGGAGCAGTCTGCAGAACTCAGTTCCTCCCTGCTCCTCTCATCCCGTACCTCCTTGCTCTTCCTCCTTCTCAGCCACCCGAGGAGGCCTCTAAAGCCTGACACTTCCCACGCTTCAAAGGCGGACCTGAACTCCGAGTGTTGCTCCAGCTCCTTGGCCCGGTAGCCGGCAATAGCAGCGAGGTCAGCATAGGCTTTATACACCTGGGCAACGCAGCCCGAGCCGACCGGCTCCCGGCTCTGGAACTTGAGGATGCCCATCCAGTCCTCACCGAAGGCCTTCCTCAAGAGCTCGTCGGTGTGGCCCCACGGGTGCGGGCTCACCTCGACGTGCAGCTTGGAAAACTCATCACAGAAGGCCTCCGAGAACAGGTCCCTGCGGGTGCTGGCCCACTGGCCGAGCTTGACACACGTGGGGCCGGCAGCCTCGGCCGCTCGGCGCAGCAGCCGCAGCCACCGCGCGCCCATGCCGGGCAACAGGCGGCTCAGCGGGTAGAGCAGCAGCAGCGGCCCGAAGCGCAGCAGGAGCCCGCAGGCGCGGACACCCAGCCGCAGCACCAGCCCCAAGCGCCGCAGCAGCCCCCGNGGGCAGGGGGCGGGAGGGGGGGCGCGTCCAGATAGTCAGCGCCCCGGAGCGCGGCGGCGCCCCGCCCCTTAAAGGGCCAGCAGCGCGGGCCTGGCGGGAGCTCGCGCGCGGGCACGCGGGCGGCACCCGAGTGCCGCGAGGGGGGCTCGTGCCCGAGCTGTCCCCTCCGCACCGGGAGCGTCCCCTCGGGATCGGGCTGTACTGAACGGTGACAGGCGGGAAGGGGCTGCGCTCGGGCCGGGGCCTTCACACCTCCATCTGTTTTGAATCATAGAAACATTGAATATCCTGAGCTGGAAGGGACCCATCAGGATCATGGAGTCCAACTCCCGGCCCTGCACAGGACACCCCAAGAATGACACCATGTGCCTGAGGGCGTTGTCCAAACGCTTCTTGAGCTCTGTCAGGCTTGGTGCTGTGGTCACTGCCCTGGGGAGCCTGTTCCAGTGCCCACCCCCCCTCTGGGTGAAGAACCTTTCCCTAATACCTAGCCTCAGATCAGCTGATAGAAGTCGTGTTGCAGGTTTGAGGCACACCCGGCCAGGTGCTCCCCCGCGATGAGTCTGTGACCCGATCAGCCTCGGGAAGCCGTGGCAGTGACAGGTGTTGGGTTGACAGCAAGTCAGGACTTTCTACGTTTCCCCAGAAATCTTTCCGTTTGCAACCAGAAAGGCGGCTTTTCACTCAGCTCCGGTTTGCCCTGCTGGCCTCGACACCGGCAGCCACCGTCACCTCCCTCGGGCACCCCCCTTCAATCCCGGGCGGGCAGCACAGGACGCTCCATGCCCGGAGCGGGAGGCGGGCACGGCTGCCTCGGCNGCCCCCAGCCGCGGGTCCGCAGCCGCCAGCCCGGCGCCGGGCGCCGCAGCCGTCATGCCGGGACACGGCCCCCCCGCTCCGCCGCCGCCTAGGAAGGTACGGGGGCGCCGAGGGTACGGTAACGCGGGAGAGCGGGCAGAGGTGCCGCTCCAAAAAATCTCTAATTCCGTCTTCTCTTCCGCCCCCCAACTGGCTTTTCTTCAGCCCCGTGCTGCGTTCGGCTGCAGAGAGGGATAGCGGGGGCCGCGAGCCGAATCCCCCCCGCGCTCCCGGGTACCGCCACTTTCCCGCCGGGACGGGGAGGCTGCCGCTCCCGCCGGGCGCGGGAGGGCCGGGCCCGCTGCCCGAGCGGGTCTCGGCCGGGGGGAGAGGGGCCGAGGGGACGTGGGGAGCTGGCTGAAAAGCTGACCCGAGCGGGTCGGGGGAGTTGGGGCGGAGGAGCAGCGGCAGCCCCGCCACCCAGCACGGGGCCCCTGAGCGAACTCAGCCCTGCCTTGGTCTCCAGCACAAAACAGAGGAGGAAACGCTTAGCGCGTTCTTTGGGGGAAGCCCGGGCCCTGCTGGAGCAAACAGCCGGAGTTCTCGGTTCGGCAGAACCCTGAATCCCCCTGTGATAATAGCTGTGCAGTTCTCTCTCTCTGCTCTGGATAGCCTGCTTTCCTCTTACTTCGCCTTCGGCTGGAAGAAACGCCTGCAGCTGTGTGCAGGCTGTGGCTTAACAGGGTGGCATTTCTGACTCCCGCTGGGGATCGATGACCTGTCCTGGGGAGAAAAACGCATGCTTGCCTTCCCGCTCTTGTACCCAGGGATGATGGGTGCTAATGGGTTAGGCATGGAGTTGGTAGAGGGGAATGTTGTTTGGGAAGGGAACAAAGAAGAAGTTAGAGCTGGCTGCGGTTGTGGTCCCAAGGTATCAAATGCAAACTGGGGGGGTAAAACCATGCCAGGTGTATTTGGGACGCTTTCAGAGGTTTTGGCTTTACGAGTGTCCAAGAAACATAGCTCTTGATGCTCAGTGCTGGAAAAGGGAGAGTGAAGCTTTCTGACTGCTTGGGTCAGCACTGGAGCCTCCCCACAGGAGCAGGGACTAAGTTCTAAATATGGGCCCTTAATCCTGCTCTTTACAAGAACACAGCTTGTTTCCAAGACAGGTCAGCAAGTTGTTCTTGACCCTGAAGTAATCCCAGCCACCTTTGCTCTTGCCTTTTAAGTAGTTAAGTTTGTCGCTTTTGGAAAAGTGCATCTCCAGCCTGGAACTCAGCTGGGAGGATAGAGAGATGACCAAAGGGATTTCCAAGGGGCTTTTATTTGCTACTGTGAGGGCAGCTGCTGGTGTTGGTGGTGGATTAAAAAGCTGTTTTCTGTGTTGGCTGCCACCTTACTGACCGCTGGTTCTTGGTGTGTGGTAGTGACGTCCAATAATGTGTACTGGCTCTGTTTTCTGAACCACCAAAAAGGAAGCTGTTATTGCATCCTGGCAGAGGAAAGGAATGCATTTCCTTCATCCTTGTGTTGTGTTCTGAATTGTTGTCATTGGGGTAGTGTTTGTGGGGTTTGGTGCTTGTTGGGTTTGAGGGGTTTTGTTTGGTTGTTGTTTGGGTTTTTTAAATAATCCAGACAGTGTTTCAGCCTGTGAAAATGGGTAACTACTATGTTGGGTCAGGCTTGGAAGCAACTGAAAATGCTAAGTTTGGAAATGAGAGCAAAGCCACAGGACTTCCCAGGGTAATAAGGCACCCTTTTGAGAAACGGAAGAGAAAGCACTGAAAACAAAGGGTGCTGGAGTGGCTGGGGATGTAAAAAGCAGACCAAAGATTTATGGCTCTGCTGGGACCACTCTCTGCCTGCGTGGGTGAGAAGGTTGTGTGCTGAAGCCTGGGTTGGCCTTCGGCACATCCATGTCCTAGCAGTCCATGCAGAAGACACTCCTTGTCCATCAGCTCAGATCCAAAGTGAAGTATTCCTTGTAGACCACAAGTGCGTGTGGAGTATCCCGAAGTGCTGCTTTCGGTACTGCCCCCAGCTCGCTGCCTTGGGAAATCTTTTAGGACATTTTGTCTGCAAAGACAACCTCTGTGTGTTTCTTCTGTTCTCCAGAAACAAGAAGAGCATTTAGATCCTTTGTCAGACACTTACAATAGGCTTGTCTTTCTCCCATGCCTGGTGTATTTGCATGCTGGAAATGTTCATTTTGACAAGGAGATAATAAAGACCATGTAAACTCTGTTTTTCGGAGGTAATCTTAATTCAGGAGTAGCTTTTCCAATTAGTTATTCTTAATATCAGCCATAACAACTAATTCATATGGACAGGACTTAAAATCTCTACTTTGCTGGGCACTCTGAGGGCACGGAAGCAAGCTCAATCCTTCCCCAGGTTTAAGAAATTTGCCAATGAAATCATCACACAACAGAGCCAGTCTCTTAAACATGGAGAGGTGCTGAACATTTCAATAGTGTCTGATAAGTGTCACGTTCTTTTGGATCCCCTGAATGCATCATTCAAAGCAGCTGGTTCTCCCTTCCTTTTGTAGCACCTGACATTTATTTCCTGGGTGGAACTGTGTGGAAGCCACTCCTTCCTAAGTGGAGGCCAGACCAAGGGGAGAAAAGGCTCTGGAGTGCACCATTAAGCCCATGAGAGTGGAGAAGAACCTCTCTTAAACTCTTGTTGAAGCTGGTTAATTGTGATGATCTTAGGCCCTCAGAACTGGGGTATAAGCACTTTAGGGAAGTATTTTTTAGCGGAAGGATTTAAGTACTAGTGGCTGATATGTCTGTTGGCAGGATGCCAAGAGCTGGCTGGAAGAGGCCTCTACTGTGAAAGAAATGCTGAAATAGGACTTTTAATGCACTTGCATAGCAGTTCCTTATGGGCTGAGAAGACTCTCTGCAGGGAACAAGGGAGTGGGATGTAGCTGGAAAGACATTTCTTGTTTCATTCAAGTTGTGACAATAGATGAGTGATCCTGGCTTTGCTTAGATACAGCTCAAGTAACATTGTATCTGAGGTATCTGTAAGCACCCTTTTACCACACAAGGCAGGAAAAGAGACAATATTTTCTTGACTGTAGCTCTGAAGTGCAATGGAGAGGGCAATAGCATGTTCTTCTTGCTTATGGGATTTTTTTTCTGGTTTTCACCTTGGAGATGCTTTATCAGCTACTGGGAATTGAAGCAAAGACTGAAGTGTGAGGATATGCACGGCATTTGGGGGTGGCTTCAGCCCAGGTTTTAGTGAAGGTGACCGTGTGACTGAACTCCTGGCTTTGTGAAGGCTGTGCTTTCGAAATGTAGCTTTCTGCAGGGGCCATGGGTGACCTTGAAGTTGGGTGCCTAAGACAGCTAGAGTCCCTGGAGCCTCTGACCCTCTGCAGCCTGGGATTTCAGCCGAGGCCTGTGTCCTCCAAAGGAAGCCTAGCACAGAGCGGGCTGAGGATCAGTTCAAGGTCTCTGTATATAAAGCACTAAAGGCATCATCACTGTCTTTCATAAATAAATACTTAAGGTCCTATAGGCCGGTCCTATTCAAGATCTCTCCCAGCCTTTACATGGCTCATCACCCAGTTGGATCAAGGTACCCTGTGTCTGTAGACATGGCACTGATGAGGGGAAAGTCATAACTCTCCAGGCCTTTCCTGATCAAAGCAGTGATTATTTACCAGTTCATGTCTTTCAGTGAACTGGGAGCTCAGTGGGAACTCATGGCAGCAAGACACCTTTGGGGTTCTGCCATCATGATGGTCCAGTCCCTCCTCTGCCGAGACAGCTCTGAGCAGCTCTGAACCAGATCATGTGGTTCCAGCCTGTCATCCTTGCAGTTGCTCACTGAGGCTGTGCTCTTGGCATAATCCTGGCATGATGGCTGGGGTTATCCTGTGCTGAAACCCCCTGAGTTTGTAGTGCTCTGAGGTAAATACATTGCCTAAACATTTTCTGGGCAAGTGTGGGGTGTTGTGTGTGTGCAACAAAAACCCCAAAAGGGAGCTCATGGGAGATCTTCCTTGCAAGAAGTTTGAAACACTGGTACTCCTTTCTTTAATGCAGATAACATGTATTTGGAACGTAATTTCTTTCTTTCCTGTAAATAGTACTGTCCCATGGTAAAGCTGACAAAAGTCAAGCATAGATGGAAGGGCAGAGGCTTGAAAGAGTAATGTCTTGCTGGAATGAATGCTGTGAGTGCTGGTATAATCTTCATTCTTTGCTTCAGTGCTTTTTCCCCTCCCCTGGTTAGGGAAACCAGCTGCAGCTGGCATATTGTTACTTCCAAGGATTTAGCAAAGCAGGTGCAAGAGTTAGTGGTGATTAAAGGTCGGTTTTTGCTGACTAAACTGGGAGCTAGTACATCTCTGAGGCCTTCTTGTGTGTTTTGGGCAAGATGGTCATCCCAGTGCTGGGGCACTGCCAGTCAGGTTTGCTTGGGGTCTTCTGGTTTTCTTTTTTTTAATGGCTGGTGCAAACAAGAATTTGTCTTGAATGTCACCTGTTACCTGCATGTGCTGTTACACATGACCTTTGCTGAATGTGAGATGCATCTGTGTCTGCTGTCTAACAAGCAATTCCTTGGTTGGGGTAAAGGCTCAGGCTGCTCTCTGGGAGCAGGAGGACTGGGAAGGGAGGTGTTTGCACTGCAGCCAAGCTGCTGTGTCCAGCCTGGGCAGGAGCTGCTGGTCCTCAGTCCCCCTGCACTGCAGGCAGAGCTCTGGCTCAGCCCTGTGCTCCTGGGCTGGGAACTGGCAGTGTTTATGTGATGAAATGGAGCAGAAGATGGCTTTTCCTGAGCTCTGCGTTTGCCCATACATGTGCTGGCCCAGAGCCAGGATGGAAACTCTGTCCTCATGAGCAGAGAGAGGGAGATGGGAGGAGCGAGAGATGAAGAGGGGCCCAGAAGCAGAGGGAGTTAAAATAAAAACACCAACTCACAGAGAGAAAAGCCTGTAACAGATGGGCCTGGCCATGCCCTGGACTCTTCATGCACTTGGCTCCCCATGCAGTGCTGACAAGATCTCATCCAGGAGCGTGGGTAAGGGGCCTGGACCAGTTTGAGATGTGTGATGGAAGAGCAGAGTAAAAGGCAAAAGGAAGCTAGACAGGTAAGCCGGCATTAGTTCAGCCCTCTCTGTGATGTCTGAAATGGACTCTGGGACTTGCTACTACTGGTGCTGTGCCACTAATAAGGCAGGTGCTGCCATTGTAGGAGCACTGCTTTGTTTTCAAGTGTGGCATCCTTTAACTGCAGCCAGTCTTGCCTCCTCTGTAAAATAGCATTGCTGATGCTGGTGGACGTTTGCTCCACTGCTCTCATTCCCGCTAGAATATGTACAGCAGAGAGCTATTGATCTGAATGGAGCCTAACATAGAGACAGGTTCTGCCAGGAGATGCTGGCAGCTATGTTTTCTGATGCCCATCCCCTCATCAGGCATCATGGTAAGGAACCAGAATGGCTGAACAGTTCCAGCATAGGGGGTGCTTACCCTGCTTGGAAAGGCTTTGCCTTGGATGGATATCTATGCAGGAGACTGTGCCTGGCAGAAAAGCTGGTCTTGGAGAAGCAGGCAGAAAAGCTTTTCTCTGAGCTCGTTTGAAAATCTGGCCCAGACACTTAAAATGTCAAGAGCTGATGATGGTTAGGGGCAGCTTGAGTGGGGAAAGGTGCCACCTCACTTGGAAGTGGTTGAAAGAGTTCTAGATGAGACCCTGCCAGACCTTGAGATTCCTGATCCTACAGATCCCAGAGAGTAGATGGCTCCTGACCAAGTTCAGGCACATAAGTTGTGCTTCCAGAAATTTACTGGGGACTCTGGCAATCCACTGGAGAGACTGTTTTGGGGGCAAGGACTTGCTGTTCTTTGTAACCAGAATAACTTTAAATGGCTAGATGCTCTGTGTTTTAATTAAATTTCCCTTTGGGAATAAAAGTGGTGAAGTGTTTCTGTGATCCTGCTACACTTAAGTATTCTGTACTGTGCCCCGAGTCTGGCAAATCGTTTAAGCAGACACGTAGGTCACGGCGCATGCTTAAATCCACCCATCCAACTGCTTTGGCTCCCAGTGCAGTACATCATTCCTGCTCTGGGAAGTTTGGACTGGACTTCACACAGTCTAATTGAAGATAGTGGGCTTTGAGCATAGACTTAAAATTAAGCATGTGCTTAGGTGTTCTCCTCATCACAAATGGTCTCTCACTCACCCACTTGTATTCTGTAGAATCATTTTATATTAGCAGTGCCCTTAAACACTGATGTTTTTCTTCTTGTCCTGCAAGGCCTCTTGCTAGGTGCTTGCTGATCACCCGTGTTACTGTGAGCAGTTCAGGTGAGATGCTGTCACTGGCCTGGTATTTTGGAAGCGTTGTGAATAGGCACGCATATGTGAATGATTAAATCAACCCATCAGGGTGTCATCTGGAGAGGAACAAATGCTGAGCTTGCTTTGCAGGCACGGGGGTGGAGGATGAGATCCCCCTCTGTTTTTTGCTGAAAGCTTTTCCCCTCTGCAGATGTGCAGCTGCTGTAGTTCTCTGCCAAAAGGCGGCTGTGACTTTCAGAGCTGGGGAACGTGCACACATCTGTTTGCAGAGGAGAGCAGCAAAGGGGCTCGGGTCTCCTGTCCCTGGGAGATTATGTTCTCGTGATAGATAGTGCTGACTGTCATGGAGGGAAATGGCAAATTTCACAGGGCACTGAGAGGGCACCTCATAAATATGAGTTTGCTTGCCGGTGTCAGCTGAACACCACCTTTCTAAATTCAAAAGGAAAGAGCTCCCAGAGACTTTTCAGACTATTGGAGATTTCTCTTTAAAAACATTAAGCCCCTGCTTAAGAAGATGTGTGTTTTCTACATACAAAAATACAATGTGTTTCAGCTGCAAAGGATGCTGTGATCCCTAAGGCTTCACAGGGGGTTTTGGGTAAGAGTTGAGTCTTGGGTTATCCAGAGCTCAGAGTGGCTTAGTAGCAAAGGGAAATAAATGCCCCTTACTAAAATTGAGAAGGAAGTCTCTGCACCAGCACACGTAGCACTTCAAAAATCTACATCTGGCCAAAACCAGACCTGGAGCATCCTCCACAGTCTTCTGGTCCATGAGAACTTTTTCCTTGAATTCAGGGAGCTTGGGATTAAGTAACTGAGAATCTGGTTTTCCCTGCCTTGACATGCTAAGCTGCATGTACAGCAATCCCTAGTCAAATTCTACAAGACAGTTTGTTACTGTAAAGAAATGTGTAAGGTATTGAGCTTTTTCCAGATGATGTCAGAAGCCCTGATCTATCTGGCTCTTGTTTCTCAGCTTTGTCAAGCTCTGAGAGAGGTCTAAGAGGTTTCCTACTGGGAAACCAACACATGGTAACTGTTTTTGCATCAGATTTCTGTCTCTGTCCCCTGAGATTACTGTGAGTGACTCCAAGTTGAAGTTTTGCCGTGGTGTCACCTCTCACATAACAGTCTTGTACTTGTGGTGGTGAAGGATACTGACAGCTATTGCTGCTTAGTCTGTGCTAAACCTTGCCCCATCAGCATCCTCTTGTTTGCACAGCAGGAAACTTTCCTTATAGAATGATTTAGCTTGCTCAGATTCAGTGGGAAACCAATGCTTTTCCCCTGTTAAATTCATAAATTCCTCCACTAGTCAGAGACAATTTTGGGTATGTTTCAAGGAAAATTAGGATCACCTCTAAAAGGCACAAATTTCATAAAATGTTGTCAGAATTTGAAGAGGTGTTTTTTGGTTGTTTGAGGGTTTTTAATAACTTATTCTGACATGTAATATATTGCTTCATGTTCCACTTGCTTAATGTTTATTTGAATGGGGTAAAATTATTTTTCTCATCCAAAGCAATCTGGAAACACTATCAGAAACAGAAACTTGGCGTTTTAGAGCAGTGAAGGGCTTCAGCTGACCAGCAACCAGTGCAGGAATACAAATTCTAGCTTTTCTGTCCTTCAAACCAGTGTTCCCAGATGTCTAACCCAGTCCCTCTTGCCATTCATGCTCAAGGCAGCCTTTCATTAGAATTTTATTATTATTACTGTTAATAGAATAGACTAGACTAGACTATTTGAGTTTGGAAGGGACCCACAGTGATCCATCTTGCCCAGCTGCCTGACCACTTCACGCTGACCAAAAGCTGAAACATGTTAAGGGCATTGACCAAATGCCTTTTACACACTGACAGACATGGGACATTGACCACCTCTCTAGGAATTCTGTTCCAATGTTTGGCCACCCTCTTGGTAAAGAAGTGCCTCCGAATGTCCTGTCTGAACCTTCCTTGCTGCAGCTTTGAACCATTTCCGTGTGTACTATTACTGGGTACCAGGGAGAAGGACTGAGCATCTCCCTCTCCACTTCCCCTCCCCAACAACCTGTAGAGAGCCATGAGGTGTGGTTTATTTTTACTTCAGGTTCCTGACCAAGATCTGCTTTTTGAAAAATCAAGCCTGACCTTGGATTACATTGAGCTAGCTCCCCTTCCCCCTTTCCCCTCTTTCCCTGGAAACAGGTAATCACCAACCCATTCTTTTTTCCTGGCAGACTTCAGCAGATCAGCTGTTTCACCATCTCTGTTGCACATGTAACTTTTTTTTAACTTGTAAACAATGGGGGTTTTTTTAAATACAGGAGATTTTGGTATAATTTACCGTGAAATCCTTAATGCAGAATTAAGCAGAAGAATGTATAGTGCACTTTTTCTTCAGCAGTAGTTTCACATAGTCAACATGGCTTGGTGATACAGTGATGAAGCACAGTGAGATGTGTGGATGAGGTCGCCCAGAAGAACAAAGTGGTGTCACTGTCATTGCTCCATTAACTTAAGCTGAGCAATGACCTCAAAGTGAGGTTAGGGACTTTTTGATGCTTTGGAGGAAATTTTGTGGTATTGGTTTTTCAGTTTCATGATTGAATAAATAAAGTATGTAACTATTTGGAGAAAGGTGGCAGGGTAGCCCCATCTATTTTCTTCCCTCCTTTTTTCCCTTCATTAAAATAAATAGGAAGGAGAGAAAGCCTAAAATAGTGTTTCAGCTCCTTGTAAAGGGAAGGTTTAACACACACCCCCTCAATTTAGCTAAATTTTGGTAAGTAATGTCATTTCACAGTAAAGAACCTGACTCTTGTAAGCTTCCTTCAGATTACCTCAAATATTTTTTTGAAAGTTTCTCTCTCTGTTGGGGTTTTTTTGGGGCATACTGAATTTAGATCAAACTTGGCAAAAATTATTTGAGTTAGTCAGAAACCATAAGTAATTTACTCATCCAGCAACACTCAAACCTGTTTGTGATTCATGCAAATTGAATTGCTGAGACCATGCAGCTGCATTTCAGGTATGTGAGTGCATCTTGAGCAGATAAGTTAGTTTCTGGACCATTTCTGATCAGGTAAGGGAAACAGGCACTTTTACACTGTGGTTCAGAGTTTGTGAGATGCTACTTCAGGAAGAGAGAGTACTTTTAGACCTCTTGGGAGTATTCTTAGTTTTATATGATAACTGTATTTACAAACACTGCATCTCTAATACTCTTTTTGCTTGGGAAGGCATATAAGCAAAGATAACTTCTTGCTAACCTATTTTCAGGGCTACAATTTTTCCTGTGTCTTACTTATCTTTTTAATATGAATGCAGTGAACCCGCTTAGGGAAGATTTTTATTAAGTAGATGCTGTGCAGTCTGAACATTTGAGTTATTACATGCAGAAGAGATGGGGAGAAGAATGCCCACTTGAATGCCAAACACTTTTCTTACCAACCAAGAAGTAAATCAAGTATAGCATTACATAAACTCTTCTTGTTCCTCTTCTAGTAGAAGAAAATGTTTGGGGAATTTCCTCTGAAAGATCAAGTTTAGGTTTAGTTTTCTAGTTATGTCTGTAGACATTCTCTTTTCAGTAAAAAAAATACAATTGTTATCAAAACATTCATTGTGTTCAACTGCGGATAACTGAGGCAACATTGGGCAGCTTCTACCTTTGTATAAAGAATGTGGTTCTGGTGAGGAATATCTAAAAAAATATAATCTAAAAGAGGGGAGATTTAGATTAAACGTTAGGAGGAAATTCTTTATTGTGAGGATGGTGAGGCACTGCAACAGGATGCCCTGTCCCTGGATGTTGTGGATTCCCTGTCCCTGGAAATGTCCAAGGCCAGGCTGGATGGGGCTTTAAGCAGCCTGATCTAGTGAAAGTTGTCCCTGTCCATGGCAGAGGGATTGGAACCAGATGGTCCTTAAGGTCCCTTCCAACCCAAAGCATTCCATGATCTAACTGTTCATTGAGTATTTAATCTATGGAAAACGTGCATTTGCTGCAATCACCATCTTTTACTGGGGGAAGAAACCCATTTACAGACAGCCTCTTTCCTGAGCCAGATCTTCAAAGCTGAGTGTGTAATGCTGATGCTTTTGGGACAGTGGGGATGGGAATTTCACAGAGGAACTTGCAAATCATCAGGGTGTTATACCGAATGGGTCACCTTAGTGCTGGCCCTCTACTGTGGGAGACCTCATCTCTTGCCCTGCAGGAAGCCTTTGTATTCTTTTAACATCACATGAGAACCTGTAAGAGTTGTCCCATCCCATCCAAAGAGGTTTTATGGACTTGAGCAGAGGGGGCTCTGCTTGTGTTTCTATAGGTACATCTATTTTGGGGATGAGCAGAAATGAGGTGAATGTGGAGGGTGAAATGAAAGCCACACCATAATCATTGCAGTCACCTTCAGTGCAGCTGGGATTTCCCCTTGCACTGGACTGGAAATGGCATCTTTATGAGCATTTAAGATGAAAGGGGATGATGTTTATTGAATAGTTCAGGGGACAGGGCTTCTGCAAAGGGTTTAACTCCAGAAGACTCCTACTTTGATATTTTGTTCTGGGTCCTGTAAAAAGGGCCCTTGTGAAACGCAGTCAGTGCTGGCTGCTTTGTAGTACTGGGTTTTTCCTGTGCACAATAAACAGTATCGGGGCCCAGTCCAGCACAACATCCAAACATCTGTGATGGAGTATGCCCTAGTGGTTACCCTGGAATACAAAACTTGGATGCACATTCTCTGGGTTGGAAGCTTGTATACAAATAGCTCTGCTTCAGTTGTGAGATAAGGGCTGATGGAGACAATTGTGCATGGGTGCTCTGCTTTTGCTCCATTATCCAGCAGTGTGATGTATGTGAAAGAAAGTAAACAATGGAAATTAAAGTCCTTTATGTATGTATTGGCTTTAGCACATCCCTTGGAAGAGAGCAGTGAACAATATGTTCTTGTTTGATAACTCTCCAGTTTCTAGGTTTCTGCTGCAAGAAGCCCAAAGGAAACACTTCAGCAAAGGAAAAAACCAAATCTCCCAAATAAGTGCTTTCAGCATTTCTCACTTTTATTTTGTAGTTGGTTGGTTGGTTAGTTTTTAATTTAGTTATGAAATAACTTTAAGCTTTTCAAAAAATTGTACCCTGATCTCTCTGAAAGTGGAATGAACTTGGGAAGAAAATATTTTCCTTTTCTAATAGTGAAAATTTACAGCACTCATCAGTATTTGCTGCCAAGGCAGCATTATTGGTGGATTCATGGCCTCCCTAATAGCTTCCATTGAGCTGTTGAAGTTTGTTAGGCACTGTAGAATGACTAGGGACAAAAGACAGTGGAAATGTGTTAGGGATAGCACAGTTACATATCTTGTTTTGGCAGCCATTTTTTACTGCTTCCTTGCTGATCAGTTGGAGGAAGGCAAAAAAATATCACTTGGGGAGGAAAATGTCTAGTAATGATGTTTAGAAAGGGATTTTTTTTTGTTATTTTCCACAGAGAAAATGAGAGCCATTACTCACTTTACAGTAATTCATGATACGTTATCATAGAAGGGATTACAGGAGGCCTATACTTCAGCCTCCTTCTCAGGTCTGAGCTCAGAGCAGCTTGCTGAGGGCTTTGGTTGGGTCTCCAGTAATGGAGACAGCAGGGCTGTTCCAGAACTCTGTTTTCGTCGTGGTGAAAAGAGCTCTTTTATCCTCATAGTGAAAAAAAATTTTTCCTTATATCAAGTCTCTATGTTCCCTCTCATTTTGTCTCTCATCCCAACAAGAGAGAAACAGCCAAGCAATTTGCTTCAGGTCAGACACTGTGCTACACCAATGGTTTTGTTTTTACGAGAAAAACAATGATTGAAAAGTCACAACAGAATGTGGAAACCTGAGTCATGTCTCTGAAAGGGACTGGGCACACAGGTGTCAGTTCAGATCTGACCTGAACATGCTTAGGTTTAGAGCATCACTCTGTCAGTCTGTCCTTCAAGCTGTCAGATATGAGGAAGCTCTTTAGACATATGTAGATTAATTATTTCTTCTGGAAGTTCCCTTTTCAGGACTGTGATCTGTTATCTGAGACATCTCCCACATTAGCAAGCTTTGCCAGCTCTGTGGAGCTGGATCCGGCACCTGGAAAGCACCAGAGTTTATGAAGGTGCAGAGAGATGTGCTCTTGATTTTCCCAGATGTGTTCTTGATTTTCCCAGCCATACCTAGACCTCTCTTCTGTTGCAGTCAGCGAAAAAGGAATGTGTGCTTACAATTCTTTGCAAATGTTAGCTGCTTCTACGGTCACGGAATCATTTAGGTTGGCAGAGACCTCCAAGATCATGGAATCCAACCATTAACATAACTCTGCCAAGTCTGCCACCACACCATGTCCCTAAGCACCACATGAATACAATGTGGAGCTAATTCAGTCAAACCTGGGACTTATTTGGGAGTTAAAATAAGGAGATGGAGTTGCAAGTGTAAGTGCAAGCCTAGTAGGAAGGTTTGTTTAAAAAAAAATCTGATCCTCAGTTGTGAAGATGGGTCTTAAACTTCAAAGTCATGTAGTCACTTTTGAAAATGTTGCCCTTTTCTATTTTATTTCTTTCTTTCCCTGGGGCTTTTCTACCACAAAAAGTGGCAGAAGAATGTACCACCAAGCCATCATGATGTTTTGCCAGCATTTTTGCCTGACAGTACCAGGAGATCAGATCTTTTCTCCCCTCTCTTATGAGTTTTATGATCAGAAGCTGTACTGAAGCCCCTGGGGCAGAATGTATGGATGGTTATCTGTATCAGACTCACTCCTTATACTCTGCCCTTATCTGCTGGGGTTCTGCTGGGGTTGGGGAGGCTTTTAAGAACAAAGGGTTGTTCCTCACGTTGTTTTGTGCTCAGGTTGCCAAATTGCTGGTTATGGAGAGAGTGTGGGTGGACAAGCAACACGCTGATGTGAGTCGATTTTCTCTCTGTGTCGCTTTCTTGTCCAGGCTGGGAAACCTTTGTGCTGATTTCCCCAGGCTATTGTCCTCCAAACCCCCTCCTCTGCCGAGCCACCTCAGCGCTTCTTGTGCTCGGGATCACCCTGCGAGGGAGAAAGTATCAAACCGCATGTGAAAGGGTGGAGGAGGAAGAGCAATTTTCCCTAGGATTTGGGGGTTTTGGTAGGGCTTTTTTTCCCCGCTTTTATTGGCCATGAATGCAATGACCGCTTAACCACAGGGACCGGGCTGGCTCCCTCCCCCACGCTTCCTCTCCCAGGCGAAGCAAAGTCGCTCAGATTTCCTCCCAGCACAGGCGGATGGTGGCTCTCAGCTACATTCCTCTCAATACAAAAGGGAAGGAAAAACTACTCTCTGCACGGGCAGATGGCCGACTGTTTCCTGGCAGCTCCGCTCCACTGTCCTTTTTCCTATTGTCGTGACACAAACACATGCACACATGCACGCACACACCCACCGAGAGCAGCTTTCCTCCTGGAAAAATAAATAAATGCAAGCCCTCTTTGCAGAGGTTTATTCCTCCTTGGAGCTGTGTGAGTTTCCTCCTCACGATGGCTAAATCTTGGGCAGCTCACGTGCTTGCCTGGCCCTGCTCTCTGCTCAGGAAGGCTGAGCGAGGGCATGATATGCTGTACTGTGGTTGGAAGATTTCCATAAAGACTAAGATCTGCAATAAACAGATTCTGCCGTTGTGGTGGCCAAGATACGTGGGAGAGTGAGGGTGAGAGCAAAGAGGAGGTCGAACAAGGCAGAGGTACTCCTGAACTGAAAAGCAATCTGGGTGACTTTTTGCTTGAGCTCAGAAGGTGATGCTTGATAGAGACAGACTGTAGTGGAAGGTCATGGACTTGGAGCGGGTACAGGAAGGTCTCATGGAGCATGCAGATGGTGCCCCAAGGTTGTGGTGATGGACACTTTAGGAAGCTGTGTGCTAAATCCTCATCAGGAGGGACAAGAGTCAGCATCCTGCAGGGTGAAGACCACCGAAGGAGAGATTTGCTGAGGCTCCATTTGTCTCTCTGATGATAACTTATTTTGGGAGAAGTTGAGGTTCTTTTTTTTAATGCTCTCATTTCCTTTCTGAATGTGAGACAATTTGTCTTCGTGCCAGGAAACTCTTTGCAGAGTTGCTCCTTGAAGGGACCTTTTTGGGTCCCATTTATGTTAGAATAGCAGAGATTATCTCACCACATCAAAAATGAATTCCAGTGTGGTTCATGAGCTGAACCCTATTTTTTAGTGACAAGTTGTTTCCTAAGCTGTCAAATGTTTGGGTTTCTTATAAGCATAATAACCCTGAATTCCTTCCAATTCTTCTACACTAGAAGTGATTTACCGGTGTAGTAGGACTGCTATGTTTGTAACACAGCATTCCTATTAGAGAAGGAAAAGGCACCTACATCAGTTAGCTACACTGGTAGAAATGAGTATTTGCCAATTTATTTTTGACTTTGTTGGGGCCTGAAGCCAGTTCCACTGCATCTGCTGGAATCCTGTCTCTCCATGTGGCTGATAGACAATTCTGCTGGCAGATGTGTGCTTGTGTGAATCTGGGCCGTATTTCTTTTGTTTTACTCTGTATTGACTACAGTCGTCTTCTCTGTGGGTAGTTTCAGAGCCAAACAAACCAGGTGTGGATCACCATCTCCAATGATGTAATCAACAAGCAAGGATACACCACCAGTGTCTTCTTCAGCCTTGACTTCAAGTAACTGCATTTTCATTTATTAGGCTGCAAAGCAAAAGCAAATATTATCACCCCTTCAAAGAGGATGAGCAACCCCACTGTGTGCACACATGCACTAACACAAGACCTTAAACGCAGGGAGATGATCTAGTAATGCCAAGAACTGTCCCAGAAGAGTTGTCCTCTACTCCTGCCCTCACTTCTCAGGGTCTTGGTCTCCTCATCTACAATTACAGGGTTTTTGCAATATTTTTTCATTACTTCCTTGCAGAAAGCATAGCCTGAAACACAGAATTGCACTAAGCATTGCAATCATTTTAGCAGCCAGATTGGAAAATACTGAATCATTCTCTTCCTTTCCATGTGATTTTTTTCTTACTATTTGAGAACCTACCTGTAGGAGTGAAGACTCATCATGTCTCTTAAGCAGTCATACAAACCATACTTGCCACCAGGATGACTAGCAGTATTTACCTTCTGTGCATGCAGGACTAAATCCGTGACTGGGAGCAGTGAATTAGAAAAAGAGTGTTTCTGAGTTTTTTGACAGGGTCATGTAACATCCCACTGCTAACCCTGAAAATGCTGTGTTTGTCAGCTGAGGGTGTGTCTGCCGAAGGAAACTGAAGAGTTGTCAAATACCCTTTGAGGTGGTTTTTTTTTTTTCTGTTTGTTATGTGTTAAGAGGGAGGAACAAAGAGAAAATAAGACAATGGGAAATGTGGGACGAGCTTAATAATAGTGAGTGCAACGAGCCCCACCTTTAACAGAAGACAATTCACATTGTGAGACCCTGTTTTCGAGTACTGTCTTCAGGTCAAGATTTTATTTTTGATTCAGTCTGCACTTTTCCACGCTGAGCATTGCCTCTGGCTGAATTACTTTTGAAAGCCTTCAGCCAAAATGGTTTAGCTGTTTCAGCGTGGAGCCTGGGGAGAAAATTGTTGCTGCTATCCCTGTGTTTAAAAAGAAAATCAGGCTTTTCTTTTGCTAAAACTTATCTTATGCTTTGAAACAGAAGTGCTGTTTGTTTGGATCAGGAATTTATCCTTTGGCATTCCTGAGTCATCTCTACCTTAAGTCATCTCTACCCTAACTTTTCTAGGGCTCTGTGGGAAGAGTTTCAGCTGGCACATGGTCAGCAGAGGTTTTTATAGCTACCATGTTACCAGATGTGCTGTCCTTCCAGCTCCCTGTGTCAGGTAGGTGATGCTGGTGATATCCCTGTGGAGCTTGACCTACAACCTTCAGCAAATGACTGGTGGAGGGAAGCAATGGGCAAGAGGTGAGAGTAGTTTCTCAAGGGTCCATCTGCTTTACTACGGAATAAGGATGGTCTCAGGATGAAGTTGAGACCTGGGGTGACCCCCTAATATTGCCCACAGCAGGGCCTGCTGGCTCCCTCCTCTCATTGCTGAGGGTTAACTTCTTTACAGGCAGAGTCTTGTAGCCAGTCCTGGCAAAGGGGATTGGAATTCAGTGATCTTTAAGGCCACTTCCAGCCCAAATCATTCTATGATTCCTTCCACGTGCTTCAGTGCTCATTAGGTTTTCCCTAACAGGTGACTGATGTTGCTATCTGAGCAGAAAACTTTTTGCTTCCCCCGCCTTTTATTTCTTTGCTGGTTTAGGGAGTTGAACCGGGCAGCTTGTGAGCCTGTCCTGGCTTGGAAGGGCTTCACAAGCATTGGAGCTGATACACAGCAAAAGCAAGAAGGGAGGAAAAAAATAGGCACGCCCTTAGTCAATGGCAACCATCAGATGTGATCAGGCACAAAGGGCAGGGATGAGACCACCTTGCTGGCAGCCAAGGGAGGAGCAGGGCAGGCCCATGAACAACAGTAACCTTTTCAGTCAGGTTAAAGACATGTAAGCAGGCAGAGGTTGTTCTGTGTGCTTAGAGAGGGAGAATGTCAGGAGACCGAATTATATCATAAAATTAAAGACGTGGCATAACACCCAGCGCAGCTTTTCTGCATGCAGGCTGGGCACGGCAAGTTCCTGCATTCCTGGCATTGCAGCGTTGTTCCCCTGGCGTGGGGTGCTTGCACAGAGACAGAGGTTGTGGTACATCGATTCCACTTGGGGTTTTTGAAAATACAGTTTGTTTTGACACATGGGATTCTCCTGACCCCCTTGTAAGCCCTGTGGTGTAAGATATGATAGATCAAACCGAAAAGTCAGGACGGAGTGGGGTGAGGGGAATAGCAGGCTGTGTGGGATCTGGCTCTAAAAGATACTATAGGAGCATGTCACTTCCCAGTCATTGGTCTTTCATCGATATGTTTGCATAAGTTTATCCTGCTTTTTTCTCTTTAGCAAATGACTCGGCCCTGATTATCTGGAATTATCTACAGGTAGGATCCCATTACAAGTGTGATGAACTGAACAATCCTGCTGTTGGTGTCTTCAGTCTTCATGAGATTCATGTAGCCAGGACAATCAGGTGCAAGGAGGTCACCTTGCCCTAAACTGACTGTGCCCAGCACAGGATGGCAGAGTAGCTGAGGTGGGAAGGCACCTCTGGAGATGGCAAGTACAGCCCCATGCTCAGAGTGCGGTCATGTAGAGCAGCTTGTTTGGGACATTGTCCAGTTGGGTACTGGGTATCTCCAAGGGCAGAGCCTCCAGTCTCCCTGGTCTTGGTCACCCTCTTGGTAAAAAGGTTTTTCCTCATGAGTAAGCTGATTCATCCTTTGACTGGATGCACTGAGAAGCCCTGCTGCTGTGGAAGTGGCCCATCTGCAAGATTGACCAGGAGAGGAAAGAAGTGGACTTGGTGTAAGTTGTCTGAGGAGAAACTGTTCGGGCTGTCAGCTAGGGAGGGCTTGTGGCACGTGTTGTGGAGCTCAGGTTTGAGAAAACCCGTGCCTTGCTGCTGGTGTTGGGCACCTGGAGTCAGTGACTCCCCCATGGAAGCATCTTGTTTCACCGAGGGAGCCTCTCCTGAGTCCTGTTGCCCTTCTCAGCTCTGGCTGCATCCCTGCCTGTCTCATGTCCTCCCTGCTGTGCAGGGGCTCGCTCCCTGAGGTTGCACTCTGCCAGTGACCTCAGGAAGGCAGTGTGTTTGTGCTGGGAACAGGGACACTGCCCGGTGCTGGGGCTGTGCGCGGGGCTCTGTGTGTGTGTGAGCACAGGCACACATCCTCATGCCTGCTTCTTCCCCCAAAGGAAAACAGGCTCCAAACAGAGCAAGGCCTGGGGGAAGGGAGCCTTGAAGGCTTTAACTGTTGGCTTCCCCTTACTCATGTTTTTCCTGTTAGTGTTTTGTCTTCTTGGCATCCTTCCTGTTCTTTATATATATGTATATTATATATTGTTGCCTCCTTGTTGCTGTCTGTGCTGCACCCTTTGTTGTGTAAAGCACTGGCGCATGGAGGCATTACTTGAAGGCTGCTCAGAGTTACTCAGTTTTTGTGAGCACCAAGGAGAAACGCAACATGTCTTTTTTTCTTCTTGGAGGAGAGTTGGACCTCCTGCAGCTGCAGGTTGCTCCTGTTGCTGTGAAGCCTTGCTGTTATATGCACCAGCAGTGTGGCTGGCATCCACTTGTGGAGGTGGATGAAATTTTTGAGAGGTGTAGGGTAAACAGAGCAAAGGAAACCTTGGGATACAGCCTCCAGCCCGGAGCAAGGGTAATACACATCCCCAAACCACATACCTTTGAGGTATGTTTGGTTTATTCCCCATGAACAAAATGGCAAAGAAGGGAGGCCTGGGAGGCTTGCTGCCATCACTGCCTGACCTTCTCAGAGACAAGGCTCCCCCATGTGTGACCTGTGTGCATTTCTGGTGATATGGACTGCAGGGTGTTTGAGCTCCCCTGGCTTTTGTCATCGTCTGGTGGCTGCACCAAGCGCAGTGGGCAAAGCTGGTGTCTTCCTCTCCCTGGAGGTGTTCCTCTGGAAGCCTTCTCTGCCCTTTGAGGGTGAGAGTGTGCCTCTTTTTTTATTCACTGGTTGCACTGGAAACATTGCGTAGTATCCAGTGCCCTGAACCAGATGTGCGCACCCCGAAAGCGTTTGCATCGGAAGTGGGGAAGAGGGCACTAGGGAAGGGAGGGCGGGAGGAAAACTTAAATTAGAAGAAAGCCAAACAGCTATTGCTGGAGACAGATGATTACAGCTCATGTCAAGGCTGTTTCCTGCATGCCAATGATAGATCAGTAAACAAACGCCTCTTTGCGAACACAAAGCAGGCAGGAACTCTGGAAGAGAGAGGTCGGGGTAGGTCTCACTTCACTTGGTAGCAGGAAGCCCCTATCACATGGCCCTGGGAATTGTGAGGCCGGGTGCATGTGGGAGATATGCCGAGAGGCTTCTGCTGGGACACTTCACATCCTTCCCAGGGTCCAGCCAACAGGTTTGAGAGCTCCCTCCCCTCCCTCTTTCCTCCCACCTCCTCCTCTGTCCTTCCTTTCCCAGTTTAATTTTGAAACGCTATCAGATGACTGCTTTGTTCCCCCAAACAATGGCAGAGATTACTGAATAAATTGCAGTGGCAAGGTTCTCCAAATGGGGCTCAGTATCTTCTCTCCCCTTTTATGGCCTTGATGTCTTGCTCCAGGATGTATGTGCCAGGTGCAATGCCCTCAGGCTCGGGTTGCTCTGGGGCTGTGCTTCCCATTGCTGGTAGAAAGTTCTTGAGTGCTTTTTAGAGAAAGCAGCAACCTGTCAAGAAGTACAAGCTTGATGGATGCATGGATGTCCTTCTCAGGTCTCCTGCTAACTGAACTCAGCCCTGCTTGTTTCTTCTAGGCAGTTTGTAGGGCCCTGGTCACATTGCTCATGAGGCAGGAAAGCAAAGCATTTCAGATAACACTTCTCAGCCTCTGGCAGGTCTCCCTTGCCCAGACTTACATACACTCTCTTGTGCTCTCTCCCCACTGCCCTCCATCTTCCCCTCCTGTCCACACAGCCTCATTTACCTCCCTTGTAACAAATTGAGGTTGTGTTGGGCCCCTTCTGTGTGCTGCTTTGTCAAAAGCTCTGTGAGCTGTAGCATGTCAGAGATGCTCTAAACAGCCTGAGCCAGCACGTAGTCAGGGTAGTGTGTAGTTGATCACAGGAGAGATGTGGACAGTCAGGAGGAACAAGAGTTCCCTTTGCCCTTCACAATGAACTGTTGTGTTAGCTCTGGGTGCCTTGTGGAGCCAAAACTTGGAAAACCAAAGTACATATTCTTTGTCTACTGGAGGCAATTTTCCATCATTGCCATCACAATTCCTCTGGTCAGGTGTTGGCAATGCCTGTGGGTCAGGCCTGCATGTTATTTCTAGTGATCTTATTATTGGAAGAGTTGATCATATCACCTCTGAAGCTCATCTGGTCTTGTGCTTGGCCCCAGGAAATTATTTGGCTGTTGGGCTTATTGAGAGGTACCTTATTATTTTCTGCTGTTTTATTCCAGAGGTGACTTTTTTTCCTCTCGTGTCTTCCGATGTGTTTGGATAAATATTTACTCTTTTGAGCAGAACCAGCTAATGTGCTGCAATAATCCTCTAGGTGATGCTGAGGTCACCATGTGTGCCCTGCTACCCAGAGGGAAGGCACAGCCACCTGTGTGTCTCCTAGGGATGACTTTACTCTCTAAGCTGTGTGTTTTGTCAGTGGGGGTGTCAGTAGGTACCTGGTGGTTGTCACAGCTTTGGAAGCTCCTGGACCACTCTTTAATCTGCCTAGTGTGAGTTTGTTGCTTTGGTTCCTCCAGCCTCACCTGTGCCTGGAAGGGGCAGACGTCCCTCTGCCCTTGATTCCGGGTCATGCTGATCTGCTGCCTGCAGTGGTGCTCCTTTCCCACGGGATTCTTGCAGCACTCAGCAGCTGCTTTGTGGCTCACTTCTGCAAACCAAGGCTGGTGGAGTCTGTCCCATCCACCACAGGTGAAGAAACAAGTGCACCTCTTATTCTATATCATCTTTTTTTTGGCCTGTCCCACAGGAGGCCCATCAGGGAGCTGGCTGTGCTGAGTGAGCATCAGCACACATCTGCCTGTACCCCGATGTTCGTCTTCAAGGCAGTGTTTGTTAGGGGGCTGTTGGGAGAGGCTGAGAGATGGAGTTTCCTCATGGGGAAACTGGGTGATGTTATGAAGATAGAGGAGTGCATCCCCAGCGAACATTTGATGTTTCAGCAGAGCCACAGGGATTATGTGTGTGGTCACAAGAAATGTTGTATTTCTTACTGCTAAAGGCAGTGACGAGGAGCTGCAAGGCACCCGTTGAGTGCTGAGTGAAGAGTCTGTCCCTGCTCTAGGGATGGTGTAAACCAAGTGCAGAACAGACTCTGTTGCAGCTTTGCAGGAATCTGCTTTGGCTGCCTGGGTTAGTCATTATTTGGCCAATGCCACAAGTATCATTAGATTTTTATTATTTTCAATCAATAACAGTTAATGGATGGATTAATAGATTTTGTTCCTTGGGCTGGTAAATTTTCTTGACAGTGTTGCAAGGCTGCTCTGTGTCTAGAAGTGAAGTGGGTGTTTGTTCCAGTTACTAATGGGGGAGAGAAGCCAAGGGGGTTTATTGTCTGGGAAAAAAGAGTCTGCTACATGGTTAGCAATGAGCTGCCCCGAATGTGTACACATTGAGTTGACCCAGAGTTCACTCCTTGCCTCAGGAACATTGCCTGTATGGAATAAAAGGAGGGAGAGAAAACTGTGAACAAACAAAACTGATTTCCCCCCACCCCCCTTTTTCCTTTCTCTGCCCAAAAAGTTGAACAGTGGAAATGAGAGATCCTTTTGTTCTTTACTGTTTACTGGTGTGATGAGCTATATTTTTTTTAATGATAAGAGGCACTTGGTTTTGTCAAATGCCAGGCATGGCAGGGCAGCATCTAGCAGACCAGCTGGTGGACAGATCTGAGAGGCTTTTCCAAGTACTGCCTACAAGATGGTGAGCCTGTTGTCATTGCAATGCTTTAGAGCAGGCAGACCACCCTTATAAGTGAGCAGAGATGGTTCTGCAGAGTAACAGAGCAATTATTCTCTTTTCTTTTTAACAAAAAAGAGCATTGCAGCACAATAAAATAGAGATGGAGTCTGTTGCATTGACTGGGTAGCAGTGGCACTCAAAGAGAGGGACAATCATTCCATGAGTGCTAAAAATCATGAGGCAAACAGAATGACTCATTTTTGTGAATGATTTATCTTATCCCCACAAGGAGTTGTCCTCTGAAAAGAGATCAGTAGCAGGCTAACATGGCCTACCAGAGAGAAGACCAGTGGCTGCAGTGCAGTGTCTCTTCAGGCGGAAATGCTTTCTGTCCCAAGCTGCAAATGTTGTGACAGTGTTATATGCCCCAGCAACCTCTTCGGACATGTGGCCTTAACACGGGTTGTTTTAAAATTGGTTTTGGTTTAGTCTTCTGCAAGGAAAAAAAAATCTAAATCTGCTGAGATTTTGACAACAATAAAAGCCTTCTTGAAATGTGCTCCATATTTAAGTCAAGGTGCAGCAATTGATGCTGAGTCAAAGAAAATTTTTGCCCTCAAAACCTGTCGAGTCCTCACTGGGCTTCTGAGGGGTGATGCTATCACCCCTCTTCCTGTTTTGCAGGGGAGGAAGCCTGTTCTGTCCTCAGAAAGCTGTCATATCTTGCTTCAGCTCCTCTCCTGGATTTCAAGGAGAAACGTGTGTGTGTAGAAGAAAAAGAGAAGGATGCTGAGCAGAGAGCAATGCTTCTTCCTTGTGTCTGTCCGCAGGTGACCTGCTGCCCTGCTGTGTGCTGACATGATGACAGCAAGCAAGGCGGCCGATGTGAGCAGCAAGTCTGGGGGTGCTGTCTGCAAGTGTGTTGAGAGGTGAGAGCTTTCCATGTTCCAGTGCCAGTGTGCTTTGCTTGTGTTTATTATCCCCAGCACAAAGAAAACCAAAGGAATGAAACTTCTCTCTGCTGGGCACTGTCCCTCTCTCCCCCCACATTAAAACACACCCCATAGGTCCCATCTTGTGATTCTGTGTATTACATCATCCAGTCAGACTTCTGATATTCCAGACTCACAGTGCTGGAAAACGTCTGTCCCAAGGCAAGACCATTTGTGCTGATGATATCTCTGTCAATGTTTGCCCCACCTGCACTTGAAATCTTCAACCCTGGGGACTCCTCAGACTGTCCCCACCCACTGCAGGGTGGCTTCTACTGTGAGGTCCAACCACCAGTGGCACTGTGATGCCCATCTTGGGAAAGACCATGGTGTTCACAGTGCCAGCTCCTAACCAAAGCACAGTCACTGCCGCAGCCAGAAGTTAAATATCTGTGAGGCTAAGGAAGAACAGGTCTGGCTCAGGTCCTGTTTCTGCTCAGAAATCTGTCCCAGTCTCAATTTGCACCACAACCAAGTCTGCGATGGCTGCCAGCATTGCTTAGCTCCGGGACAAAGCTCCTGCCAGCACACAGGGTGTCCTCATGGATGCTCTTATAAGACTCCTAAGTTCTGGAAGAGGTACAATTGACACATTTTAGTTAATGGGGCAGTTTTCCAAGTTGAATCTTAGTGTTGGGATTGTGGTTAAATGGGACTAATGATATGGGTTTGCATCCCAGTAATTACCTTGTGTTGTCCTGGTGCTCTTTCCCAGGAAAACCTCACAGACATGGCCGAGTGCTTCAGGTCGGAAGCATTTTGTGTTGGAATAACTGCCTGTTCAGCTGGATATTGATAAAATATCATAGTATTGATACTGTGATATCACGCACACTTAGAAATCCCTAGACTAAATATATTTGGGATTTTTGTTTCACTTTGGACCCAAACAGTAAAGATGTTTAATCTGAGAATGTTGAATCTGGTGTCTGGGCGCTCTGGGAGTGTGCCTGCCTGCATGGGAGCCTAAGCCCACGTGTGGACTGGGATGGTAGAGCCCATTGAAATGGAATAATAAAAGTGCAGTCTTTGGGCATCAATATGCATTTGGGGAACATTAGGATGGACTGAGAGAGATCCTCTGAGCAGGCACTAGAAGAATGCCAGCTGTACCATGTGTTTTCTGCTCTGTGTAACCGCAGTAATTTTGCTGTTGTTTGCAAGTGGGCCACTTTGCATTTGTTTCCTTAATGCCTGATGATGTCCAAAACTCTGCTGCACTTCTACACACACACACACGTTGGTGATCCTCTCATTGGGATCAGCATGTCTGATATACAAAAAATACCTCTCTCACCTGCAACCTACTTCTGCCACGGAGACAGGCTCCATTTCAAACTTCATCTTAATTTTTAACGAGAAGAGGACATTATGTTCTGGCTAGAAGGACCTTTACCTGAGCATCCTCCCCTCTAAGCCCATGTCAAGTGCTTGGTTTGAGCATCATCTGCCATGAGCTTTATGAGTAAAGCTTGAGGAGCTGATGAACTAAATCAAGGATGAGCAATGGCAGTGAATGTTTCTTCCCTTTTTGTCTTTGATATGTAGGATCAAGCTTGCAGATAAAAATAATACAGCAGCTGTGAAGGAATTAGAAAGACCTTTGTGTGGATTTTTGGGTGAGAAATGTTCTGAAGGTTCCTCTCTTGCCCTGGGTTTAACACCTGAAGCTGAACCAGTTTCTTCTGTGGTGAAGAATCCACTGGGAGCCTTGGAGAACTTGATGCTGGATCCAAGGCTCGACTGCTTTCAGCAGAACATGCTTAGTCCTAAAATGATCATCAGTGACCCATCTGTGGATCTGAGTGTCAAAGAAAACAATAAAATCATCAGGAGACAGATAGGAGGCACTCAGAATATACGATCCCCTGGAAAAATTGGCTTGAGGAATAAGTCCTTCAGCATCAAGGACAAGATTTCAGAATGGGAAGGGAAAAAGGAAACGCAGTCTGCTCCTCGCAGAGAGGAGGAGACGGGAGTTAAAGAGGAGCACAAGATGCCTTGTGTAACTGAGAAGATGAGTGAGGAAGCGCTGGTGACTCGGAAAGCGGAGACCAAGAGACTTACGAGCTGTGAACTGGAGTGCAAAGGGGCAGGCAAAGAGAATGAGCGGAAAGCAGGAACTCAGAAAGGCACAGGGCAAGCAGCAGAGCGAAAGGGGGAAGCGCAGAAGGATGAGGAAGTGGAGTTCAGCCCTGGAAAATGCAAGGAGGTGAAAGGTGGGAAGTGGGAGGTCCAGAAGGAGAATCTTTCAGTGCTTAGTCAGGTCAAGAAGCTAGAGCAGGCTTTGAAAGATGGCTCAGCAGAGCTGCAGCCACAGTTGCCTGGTACTTACTATTCCCCGCAGTGCTTGCAGGAGAAGGCAGCACAAGGACACACCGCTCCCGAGGGCCTTGAGGGCTTATGTGGGGCTGAGCTCAACAAAAGGCTTCTTGGTGTGGACTCTGAAATCAGTGAGCCAATTTTTGGGACTCTAGAAGAGATAAGAACTTCTCCTGTGAAATCCAAGCACTGCATGGTGGAGAATGTGTACACAGAGCCAGGGGTGCCAGAGAAGAAGCCCTTCATAAACCCACTGCCCAAGCCCCGGCGGACTTTCAAACATGAGGGGGAAGAGGACTGGGTGCCAGCAGTTAGGAATAAAAGAAACTTACCCCCTCTGCCATCCATTCCTCCCCCTCCTCTGCCCTCCTCTCCTCCCCCATCAGCTGTCAGCAGGAGGCTCTGGAGCGGGAAGCACAAGAACAACGCTGACCACAGGTATTTGGGTTGTGTTTCATGAAGCTGTTGGTCTTCATGGTGGAGTCCCACCTTCCCATCTTTCTCTGAGAGAGACAAATCTTCCCTTTTTGCTCAGAATCTCCAGCATAACCAGCACTCAGTCATCTCTCTGAGCATGTATGAGTGGCCAGCACAACTCCACAGGGTAACTGTAGAGGGATAAGTCATGGCAGATTTAAGGTCACTGTATTACATGGCTTAACCTTCAAGCCCAAAATTGAGTGACTTGGGGTTTTGTTTTGGTTTTCTTAGCAGAAACTCTATTTAATTACAAAATGACCACAGCTGGTCTGGAACAGTGTTTGGAATGATAACTGCAGCATTTTCACTGTCCATGGTAAACCTCAGTGAATCTGATGTGTATATATTCTTCTGGAGTGCTTGCTTGCCTTTTATCCCCTCCCACATGATTGTCACACATTTTTGGGGTGGGGAACATAAAATACATGGCTTTTCTAATGCCCTCTGGATAAACTGTCACTTAAAAATTCCTGGCTCGGTGTCAGAAAGGAAATCAACTTGCTAGGTTTGCTCATGGAGGGCAGAGTTTTACCCTTTCTACCATTCTGCAAGCAAGTTTTGTTTTCCTCTGCTGCTCAGAGAGCTGATTTTGGGGCCTTCTTATGCCTTTCACGGGTGGGATCTGTGCTGTAAATGGGACCTCTCATGTCCTACGGTTCTGTGCAGTGTTTCAGGATGTGCCATTTAACACTTGCATCTTCACAGTGTTCTATTGCCATGACAACCCAGATTATCTATGGCACCCCCAAATGCCTTTATTTGCGTGGCTGATAAAAACAGCCAATCTCAGCGTTGCTTTTTCATGCTTTATATGGGATGAGGCTGTGAAAATGTTCTCAGTAATTTACTTTGCCAGCTGTGTGGCATATTGGAGAAGTGAATTAGCTGTGATTTGCCTATAAATGCTGGTTAACTGCATCAGTCTCCTCTCTGCTCCTCCTCCCCCTTCTGTGGTGCAGGAAATCATATGAGTTTGAAGACTTGCTGCAGTCATCATCCGAGAACGGCCGGGTGGATTGGTACGCGCAGACCAAACTGGCCCTCACACGCACTTTATCTGAGGAGAACGTCTATGAAGACATCCTGGGTAGGAACCTGCACAGGGAAGGGAGCTGACTGCCGGTCCTGAGTAACAGGGACTCATGGTCAACAGGCATTCAGCAGAGGTGCTGAATAAAATATGTTTATTATCCAAATGTGAACCGGGACACATTTTGCACATATTATTGGCAAGTAATAAGAAAAATGGACAGGATACTTCAAAGCTCATCAGCTTCAAAGATAAACCTGAGGCATATGGGAAGCAGCTTTTATTTTTTGCTGGCATCTCTCCTCTGCCTTCCTTTTGTCCTGTGGATTAATTCTCACAGCTCTGATCTGTCCATTGTGGTGATTTTATCACCGCTGAGACAATGTGAACAGTCTGAAAACATAGCCTTGAAGTCGGTTCCACAGCTCAGGAATAGGACTGTGTATGGCTTCAGGTACCATTGCAATTAAGAAACTAGGCCCCACAGTCTTTTAAATTGAGTTTTATTTCATTCTCTAACTTCAGTGTCAGATCAATGCCATTTTGAAGATTATTTCCTGTAACTCTCTCCATGGATATCATGTTTTTTAATATTGTGAGTTAGGTGGCCTTTGATGGAACATAGAAGTGTCCCTCTTGAAAAAGCCTTAATGAGTTTAGTAGCTGTAGGCTGGTGCTGCATAAATCTCTTGGCTGAGTTCAGCAGATGAGGAAGGGAATAGCTGCATCAGCTCTTGCCATGCAGCTGTAATCCTACAAAGGTGCTCTATGTTGTTTGGTGTGGGAGGAGCTGCACTTTCTCAGGAGCAGGCCAGGCATTATTATTTTGATATTAATAAAATCTGATCATTCTTGATGAGAAAGGACTCTTAAAGGAATTGTGTTCCTTTGGGACTGATGGCAGACAAGGCAACTCCAGTCCATCCTTTTTGACATTTTTGAAGCTATTGGCCTCATTTGTGGAGCTAAGGGCCTTGTGTTTGCTTTCTTTCTTCTCTTCACTTGGGGGGCCAAAGGAACAGGGAGTGTCTGAGCAGCTGCTGTGGGTTTTTTGTGTTGGGGCATGATGGGAGGTCTCAGAAACCACTGAGTAAGGGTCACCTTGTCAGCTGGAATAACATGGATAGCATTACAGAGTGGCTGTGAAGGCAAATCCATCTATTCAAACACAAGCACACCCCTGTGTTCCAAGCATGCAGGGAACTCAAATATCAGCCTGGATTCCTCTCCCCTCTAGCTTTTAGTTGCAAAGATTAGAAGAAAACAAGGTTATGGGTAATTGTCAGCTAATAGAGCAGGTTTGGTTTTTTGTTTTCTTGCTGCATGTTAAGGCTTTACCTGGAGTCAGTGATCTTTAATTGGTTCCTGCAATCCTGGTGGTGTTACCATGGAAGCTTGGGAAAAGGGGTGGACAGGGATAACTCAAAATCAAAAGCTGCGGTTTTGTTTTTCACAAGACCACAGACAAGTTTAATCCACAAAAAAAGCAACATGTGAAAACCTCACCAATGGAGGGGGAACCAAGACTTCAGCCACAGGACACTGCTGCTGTGTCCATCAGGAGGTGCAGGCACACACATACACACACTCATATGTGTGACTTAGAGGGGGTTCAGCGGCTGGTGGGATAAGGGTTCCAATTCCCAGCAAGTCACACAGATTTCCTTCATGCACCCTTTTTTTCCCTGTTCACCATTGTTTACCTGGAATACTGGAAGCTGGCAGATGGATGACAAGGTTTATTCATAAAAAGGAGGGAAATTCTCCTCCGTGGTGAACTCGGATCCCCCGCGGGAGCGCTGGTTGTCACCAGCCACTGGAGAGAACAGTGCTGGGAAAGACTTGGATTTCTGTCCTTGTCTCAAGAGTTCAGCTGCACTGCTGCCCCAGCTGGGCAGGCAGGTGGGAGTGCACTGGTTTGACAGATCCTACAGCCATTACTGGTCCTGCTGCAGAGTCTTGCAGCACCACTGGCTTCCAGTCTTTACTCTCAGCCAAGCATTATGTGACAGCAAGAGAAAGGCAATTGCTTTGAGTCCCTGCTGTCCACTGGGATATGGCATGAAATGAGGGCAATGAAAAGACAAGGCTCATAACGTATCATTTGCCTGTGCAGATGCTTGGGCTAAGCCTTTGTCAGTGGTTTCTTAGATGCTCGGGTGGAGATGTCACAACCTGCTTTGTCAGAGTTGTGTTCTTTTTGAACACACTTAGGCTTACATTCCCCAGCACTGCTGAAGAGTGGGATATAAGTTCATTATATATGATTTTGGGTGTTTAAAACTCAAATTAATTGTGTGCCTCATCTCCGGAATTACTGGGAAGGAAGGAACCTACAACTACTTCAGAGGTGTGTGTTGTGTCCCACACCCTCTCCCCCTTCAATCTTCCTCCAGGGCAAGAGCATCCTTACTTTGGGTGGCTTCATCCTTCCCTCTTTCTAAGTACAATGTGTGAGATTGAGGTTTCCATGATTGGTAGATGTGTTTGAAATCCTGGACTGTGTGATAGACACCCATGTTCAGAGAGTGGATTAAATCTTCTGCCGTCAGCCCAACAGCAGGGCATCACTTCAGCCCCAATTAAGTGCTGATCAGGGGTCCCCCTAAATGTGGGCTTAAACAGAGAGAGGACCTTTATGCTAGGCTTCAGCTCACAGTTTCATTTGAGCAACTCCAAGCAGAGGACTGGAAAGAAGGAAGTAAATTTATGAACTGATGTGCATGAGAACATCACAGCTCTTCTGGAGACAGGAAAAGGAACTTGAGGGCTCGTAGGGTCTTTTCCATCTGTAGTATGTGTGATATGTTTCTGTGGCTGCATTTGTCTGTGTCAGGGTTTGGACACTGTCCAGCATGCAGCTGCACTTCTAGGGCTATGGAGAGAATGAAGCAATTGCAGGAATGTTTGAGAACAGGTCTTTACGTCTGATGTGGGAGGGAGGTGGGAGAAGACCAGCGGATCCCCAAGCAGATTTTTATGGCAAACCTCAGAGATTTTCTGCACTTACAATCTCTTGCTTTGGGCTTTTTGCTGCAGATCCACCATCAAAGGAAAACCCTTATGAAGACATCGAGACCAACAGCCGCTGTTTGGGGAAGAAATGTGTCCTGACCTTCCCAGCATCCCCCACCTCTTCTGTACCTGGGACTCCCACAAAGGTACTTTGATTCAAGTGGCCAACTCTTCTGTTCCAGGAAGTTTTTGGTTGAAATCCAGGTCCTGTGTGGAAAAAGTGGACACCTACATCATGTTAGGGATTTTTCCTTTATGTCTTCTGCCACAGAATACAGTCTGATAGGAGAAGATTTACTGCCCTTCAGTGAGGTAGAAAACCAAACCAGCATTCCCTTATATAAATGGTTTGTTGGCTTGCACTTTCTTTTCACTCCAGGATTGCCTTCCCTGGTGGTGTGGGAAGACCTTCTTCCCCTCAAAGAGGGCATGGAGGTATGTGGGTAATGAAGGCCTGCAGTAGCCTCGTCTCAGTGTCCATGGGCAGTGCAGTCTGCCCATGCTGGTGCAGGTGCCTCTGCAGCCCCCCCACCTCAAGAGGCCTTTTTTGCTCTCTCCATGCTGAGACAGGTTGCTGGTAAGTAATGCAGTGCAGTCCCCTGGGTGGAGGCCCAGTGCTGCAAGGGTGTCCCCACCACATCCCAACTCACAGCTTGGTGCCTTTTTCCTCCTTGTCCATGGAACCAAAAGAAGAGATAAAACTTTGGTTAGCACTTCTTGTTCAGAGCTCAGGGTTTTCCAAGGCCAGCCCTGCTCTCTCAGCCTCCCAAGCTGCTTTGGTTGATTCTTGTTGTCTGTTTAGATAGTCCAAGCCTGGGACAGCAGGGACAGCATGACAGCCAAAGTCATCTTGGCAACAACTGGGTTCAGAGTGGATAGCAGGGATCTAAACACAACTTTCCTGACCAAAGGGTTTTCTCATGCTTTCCTAGTAACAACTATTATTAGAGCTGTTATCTAACATTTTCAGAACTTTTATGTGCAGTGTTTCTTGACATGCTGCTCTTTTCCAACCAGCTTAATCAGCAACTAAGGTGTCTTTGGATAATTCAACTCTTTAAAGTGAAAATTGTTCTGTGGTTCTCAATCCATTCTCCTTGTTGCTAGCTAGGTCTAGAGCAGCAAGGGGCTATGTGTATGAGTGTTGGGATGAGGTTGATTTCCCTCAGAGAACTTTGCAGTCACCTGTGCACCCAGGTTTCCCACATGTGCTGTTGAAAGGGGGCTGCGGTGTTGCACAGGAATGCCTTTCACCAGAGATACTGTTCCCAGCAGGAGAGCTGAACAGGAGTAATTATGTCACACTACAGCGCTTTGGCATCCAAAAGCCACGATCTGCATCAGTCGGAAAAGAAATGCTGCAGCTCTCTTGGCAGCTAATGGGTTTGCAAATGCAGCGTGCATCCTGCTGGAGAGCCTGGCCAGGCTGCAGTGATGGGGAATGGATCTGTTCAGACTTTCACTAGTAGCTCATATCTCTGGTGCAGAATGAGATTCTTCAGTGCAAAGACTCCTTGCAGCCTCATTTTAACATGACTTCTCTGTGGGTGGCAAAGGTTTTTGTGAGGTGAGTGTCTTTTGCTGAATCCAGAGACACCTGAGCTAAGCTGAATGAATTAATTGGTCTGACTAATAACTGCTGAGTATGTCTGCTGATGGAGGCAGATGGTGATGCTGCCTCAGCTACAGTCACGGTGCTGCTGTGAGTTGTTCAGAACTAGGTTGGATAACTCTCCCCCACACTTCTTAGTGCCATGTAGATACGTCCTCTGGCAGGGCAGATACAGTTCCCACAAAAGGTGCAATTTACCTTGTCATAACTACTGGGAAATTCTGTAGGACAAGATAAAAAGTGTTCTTACTGAGCATCTTTCTGGGGAGAAGTGGTTTGCCCTTCTTTATCTGGAGATGAGCTTTCTACTTCTCTGACGCTATTTTTGGTCAGAGACTTTAGGAACTTTACTCTGCTACTTAAACATCTTTTGCTGTGCTCGCACTGAACCTGCTAATGAGTTTAGGAGGAAAGCAGTCTCCATAATTGTCTAACAGCATTTCTTGTACACTCTGAAATATCTGGTTCTGGCTCCTGTCAAAGGCAGCCATACTGACAGTGCTTTTTGCCTGTTCTCACTGCTTCTCTGTTCCTCCTGGCTAGCTGCTCCTTATCCCAAATGCTTGTGGTTGGTCGGTTAGTCTTGTCCTGTTTACAGTCCCAGCCTCTGGATTACCCAAATACTGGCAGATTTTTTTTCACACTGGAGCGAGGCCTTCTTGGCCAACCCCTGAGCCTGTGTTCTGTTCTGGAATGAAAATGAGATGGTTAAATTGCTGGTCAAGCTGGTTCTGGTGTAGCCCGGCGGCTGCATGGGTTTCTTGTGTGTGCAGAAATCCGTGAGCACTCTCAGGCTGTTTTGACAACTGATTGCTGTGGCTGCCTCACTGGATTTACTGCTATGGCAGTGTTAGCAATGGAGTAAGGATACACGAGGTACTGTGGCCATTCATTCCTTCTCCTTCATTTCCAGTTGCTTTCCAAACCCATGTTCTTCCGGCAAAACTCAGAGCGGCGGAGTTTCAAACTGCCAGACATACGGAAACTGAGCCGTGATGGGACTGGGTCACCATCCAAAATCAGCCCTCCCTCAACCCCCAGCAGTCCAGATGACACCTTCTTCTCCTTGGGAGACTCCCAAAATGGCAAGAGGAGAAGGAAGATTCCCAAGGTAAATCTAGGGCTTTGTCTTTTTTGTTTGGCTTCTTCTGGGCAGGAATGTGAGCATAAGACCACATTTTCTTTAGTTTTCAGTGTGGCATCCCTGCAATATAGCTGTTGTCCTGGCTGTTTTCTTGATTTGTGTTTAACCCCCTTTCTGCCTGAAGGAGACGGCATATAAACATGTCTGCACCTTTCAAAGAAGTTATTTTTCCATCTGAGATTTCATAATAAGCAAAAAAAAAAGAAAAAAAAAATCTTGTTTTGGGATAGAAGTTGAAGTATGTCAGAAGGGAAAAAAGCAGCTCATATTTTGCAAAAGGTATACCCCATCATACTTCCTTCTGTGCTTCCTGGGTGGGACAGTCAGAAATTGTCTGTGTGTTGTGTGTTTGTTTCCTCTTGGAAATCTCTTGTTCTTTGCTCATTCTGATTCATGCACTGGCTGTTTCTAATTCAAGGTAAGGTGTGATTGTAGGTGAGCAATGAACATAATAACAGTTGAGTGACAAAAGGACTTTCTGCAGTTATGAGCATTTTCTGCAGCAACATTTCCTATTTCTTACTTGGATACAGCATTACTCCATTTAAATTTTATTTTCTTTCAGATCTGGCAGGATGTGTATTCAGTCCAAATGAGGTTTGGCAGCAGTCTATCTATTGAATGTTTCAAAAACACAGTTGCTTATCCCGGTCTTTGCAGGACAAGCAGAGGCTACCAGGGACAGTCTGTGGTGATTTTTTTCCAAACCCACAGTTTTCATTTGGGGGAAATGGGATGTGTTTGTGTATCTTCTTTGTTTCCTGGTTGCCAGATCTGTGTTCATGTTTGCATATCTGATTTTTGAATGCCCTCTCTGTGTGCCTCAGCCTTTCAGGAGTGAGCCAAAGACTGCAAATGTCTAGGGTTTCCTTCCCAGTAAGTCTACACATCTGTGCCTGGGCTTGAGCTCTGTCAGTGTGTTCACACATACTTTTATGTCAATTGAAAAGAGGATTCCAAGTATTTATTTACCACACAGTGCCACTGATCAGTCTTGCAGGGCCAGCTCAGAATTGAGGTTTGCTGTGTCAAGAGCAGCATCACTTGAGGCTTGAGCTGGGCATCTGGGTGAAGGCTGCACTTCCACATCAGAGCATCCTGCCTCCCACTTAAATATTTGGATTCAGAGATGCCTGACCAAGTAGGTGGTGGGCCTGTCTTACCTTGAGCTCTCAGGACATGTGTGGAAGTAAATCTGGAATCTGAATTTATTCAATTTATGGAATAAATCTGAATGCTGTGGCCATGTCCTGCTGCTCCTGCCTGGGACCTTGAGAAGGAGGCAGGTCTGCTCAAGCAGGAAGCCTGGCATGGCTCTGCTGCAATTCCCTTCCCTTTCAGAAAAGGACAGGGAGACCAGAGGCACTGAATGAGCCACTAAGCCCTATGTTGCCCAACACTGAAATGTCCTCTCTCTTGGTCAGCTGAGAGGACAGTGATTACAGGATTTGCAAAGGAAACCAGTAGTGTAAAGTGCTTCAGTATCACTGGCTTCCACCCTTCTCAATGTCTTCAGTCATCCTCGAGCCAGTTTTCTGCTTACAAACCTGCAGACCAGGACAGTTTGCCAAGGGACCCTCTGGTGCTCCCTGGACCATGGATCACGGTATGGAGAGATGGACACTGTCAAGCTTGTACAGCTGCACAGTGTGGAAGTGCATTAAGGTGTGGCCTTTCATCAGGGATTGTCACCCTGGGCTCCTGCTGTACCAGAGGGAGCATGGCCACTGGCAGTACAGCATAGATCCTGGGAATTGTGCATCCTGGACCATCAAGTGAAGAGTTTCAATATGGCCAAGGTTGGGAAAAAGAGCACTTTGCATGAAATCCTAACTTAATTTCTTGCCTGGGGAGGGAATTAACCTTGTTTGTTTGTGTGTTTGCTGAGCAGCTTGTGTTGAAAATCAATGCCATTTACGAGGCCCGGAGGGGAAAGAAACGTGTCAAGAGACTGTCGCAGTCTACAGAGAGCAATTCAGGGAAAGGTAAAGGAGCTCCAAACCATCATACATCTAAGACTTTCTGAGGATTTGCCTTGGACTTTAGACTGGCTTAGTGGTTTATGTGACACTTTCTAGTACTTCTTCCAGTCCAGACTAAGGTTGAGTTGGGGTTTCCACTCTTTTTTTTTTGGTAAGATAAGGGCTGTTCCTCTGCCCAAAAGGACTCTGATTAAAATGGAAGTTTTCTGTTTTTCTTGCTTCGTTTTCATTCCATGGCTTTGCATGATAACCTTATAGGTCACACTGAACATGTCCCCTGTTCTTGATGTTTATTTCTGGAACATGCTGGAAGCTATGGAGAGGAATGTTCTGGCCAAAAAGTCTAATTTGTTGAGATCAAAATATTTTGTGGGAATGTGTCACTTCAGTGAACGGTCCAATGGAAGGCAGTAGATTTTGGAACAGCCCCGGTTCTTTCACCATCCCAGTAAACAAATAGCCTCAATTGGGAATCAGGGTTTCTACAATTGACTGTAGGACCATCTCCATCATAGCAAGCATGAGACTTTCAGCCTCCCACTGTCAATTAACAATTTGCCCAAAGCATTCAGACATTTCAGAGCAATTACTTTTAACCATCTCATCTGTGTAAAAATTAAGATTATGTCTTTCCAATGCAGTGGTTTTTTCCAAAACACTTTAATTTCCAGCAAAAGGTGACCACCTCTATTTGTTTCCCACAATAATTTGTTACTGTTTATCCTATTTCATAAAGCATAGACAGCCACAGGGTGGATGAGTGTGCTTATATGAACTTTCAGGGGAAGCATCCCAGACTTTTTATACCCCTCCCTGAAGCATCGAAAGCATCATTCAGAGAAATAGATCATTGGACCATATAGACCTTCAGTCTGATTCAGTCTGACAATCTTTTTGTTTCTTTCTTTCTTTTCTTGGTTTTATCCCATGTCCCACACACTACTGCATATAAATGAGTATTTTGCCTTGGTGTTGTGCTTATACAGACTTGGATAAAATACTGTTCTGCCATTTTATTCTTTATGCAGCTCTTCTGGCTGTGAAAAATTGATTTTGTTGTTGTTGTTGTTTGTTTGGGTGGTTTTTTCCCTGAATTAATGGGAGGATACCAGGGTTGGTAAGCTAAATGTCTGTGGGTATGTGGACCCTTGAGAAGAACAAGGCCCTTGGGACCTAAACTGCTTCCCCCTGAAGTTGCCAGGCCTGGCTTTCTCATGCCAGTGATAAGAAATTCACAGTTATAAATAGACTTTCCTTAATTAATCTTCCCCTTTCTTTTTTTCCTAGTTACAGATGAAAACAGTGAATCAGACAGTGACACTGAAGAGAAGCTGAAAGGTAAGGCAAATGTGTGAAGAGAGCAAATGGCTCCTGATAAACTCTGCTCTGAGGTCCTGGGACAAGATCTCTCCTCTGTGTTCTGCCTTTGGAGAAGGACCTTGTTTCTGCATAGAACACAGTGAGAAGACAAAGATCTCAATACTGCAGAAGAAAATCCATGGGCAGAGGGCTATAGGAGCCTGAAACAAACATCTCTTCCAACTCCCATCAAAGCTCCTTGTTGACTGACTTTCCCAGGAGTATTGGACATTGAGGAAATACAGTGAGATTTCTCTCAGAAACGTGTGACCAGAGTCAGAAACGTGTGACCAGACTGGCAGAAGCAGTGTTGCATGGGACTGGATGTCCAGACACCTCCCCACATGCTTACTCAGGGAGAAAAGCCACCAGCCAGACTGGCTAGCTAGGAAAACAGAGTTGCACTATGTGATTTATCACTGGTTAAACTCTCCTGCACTGGCTGGCTTGGAGTGAAGCACTGCATTGCTTTCTTCACTCTTGTAGGATTATTTGGTGTACTGGTCTCCATAATACTCTCCTGAAACCTTCTTGTACTGGTAATTAGCTCATGGACATGATGAGGACATTGCTATCTTTTGGGAATTTGTGTGGCAAATTCAAAATCCTGGCAGAGTTAGAATGCAAGGTGGAAACTCCCTCACATTCCAAAGTTCCCTGACTCACTTGCACATCTGATCTGGACAGCAGGTCAGTTCCAAGCTGAAAAGGCAGGCTGTGTGTCAGCCACAGTGCACTGTGTGTGGGAGTGCTTGTTCTCACCCTCTTTCAGGCTTTTAGAAGTGAAAGCTCAGACTGAGTTGCCTCTTGTGAGCACAGCTTCCCACTCAAGAACTACAGTATCCTCTTGCTTTCCTCTGCACTGAAACCTTTTATCTGTGTTGCTACCTTAGCAAGATCAAGCTGAAAATTGCTGCCACTGCCTGCCTTTTGACAAGTTCTAAGGCTGGCCTGGAGACAGGAGAGAGGGTTTGCACCACGATGGTGCAGAAATTACATTCACAACTGTCCTGAAATGTGATGTTGTGAAATACAGACCATGTTCAGATTTAGAGAAAGCCAGCATAGATGTGGCCAGGAAGACTTGAACTCTTGGCTGTTGCTGGTTGCCATAGTGAATCATGTGCATCATCCTGTGTTTCTCTCTAACTGCAGCTCAGAACTCCCCAGAGAGAGGATGATGGAGATCACATGAAGTCACCTCAAATCCAACAGCACGGGGCTCTGAACAATGTCCAGATCCAGACCTGGGTCTGAGTGACTATGCAAGTCTACATAAGTGTGAACAGGAGCTCTGGCACTTGCTGTTTGCTCTAACTACACCTGTATTTTGCTTTATGTTGACCTGTCGACTTCCCTATTTTTAAAGAGGAAAGTGAGATGATTTAGCAAGTCTCTTGTATCTGGGACTTCGTTTTATGTAACAGACCAATCACACCAGCCAGTTACCAGCAAGTCACTGTACATCATCTGAGACACAGTAAATCATAAGGCTGTATGTCAGAGCTGGAAGTGCTGACCCTCAGGAAAGAAAAATCTTGGAAGACAAACTCTGCCATGGTGACAGCAGTAAAATTCTGGTATCTTTAGAATATAAATAGTGCAGATCCTGAGCAAGCTTTTCAGAAGCACTCAGCATAGCTGTGACACTGCTCCTTTTGAAGTCCCTGGTGAAACAGAAACCACTTCTGAAAACTTTTGAAGCTTTACAGCCCTAGAGCAAATAACATAGTAGGTGACAAGAGAAAGGCATCTAAGCCATCTTTCCAGAGCTTTAACTGTCCAGGGTTTGTTACACTTTCTGATTTAAGAGGCACCTCAAGATTGATTTAAATTACATTGTCTAGAATAGTCCATGAGTGGCACAACTTTACCAGACAAAAGATCAACAAGTATATACAACCTCTCAGGAAGTCCAGTCTCCCAAGCAGATATCTTATGTATTGGAGTTCCTATAGTGTCTCTGTGGTTGTTGTTTCCATCAAAAAGTTGCACTGCCACCCACCTTCCCAAAAAGCAAAGCTGTGAGAATGTGCTGTAGTCTCTGCTTATAGTTAATTCTTTCTTTCTTTTGTAGCTGGGATAAGGGAGACATCATGGAGATTTAATTTGGGATGCAACTGTAAAACGAAGCAGGGGGGTGGTCTCAGGGAATCTCATCTGGTCTCTTCTCAGCAGGCAACTTTTCATTACTTTCCATGCTGGAATGTTTATTGTCCCATAGCTCATGTGTGTTGTAGTTACAGCTTGCTTGGCAATTTTTCTTGCTTTCCCATTGTCTTGGGTGAACTTGTAGAAGCATGGAACTGAGAGATTAGTTTTAAGCACAGGAAGAACTGGCATGAGCCAGCATTTTTCATTTGCACCTCTTTTCACATGTTTTTTGTTGTTGGCCTACAGCCCAGCCTGTGTGCTGAAGCTGGGAGTCCCCAGCATTACTCAGACAGCAGAGCCCTGGTGCTGGTCTTGTGAAACCGTGGGGGATTGCTGCCCACAGCCTCCTCTGAACCAAGGTGGTCAATCACCTCACTGTGCTGGCTTTGAAAAATGCAGAAATGAGTGCTAGGGTGAATGCCCAGACATTATCTGTTACATCATGTCCTATATGGACCTCAGCTTGGGCTGTTCCAGCTGTAGAAGCTATCCATGAAATCCTTCTGCTGCCAGAGTTCTTCAGGGTGATGGCACAAGGTTATGGCCCGTCTCTGTCAGTATTTGTAGTGCAGCTTCCAAATGGTCCCCACCTCTTACTCAGCCAGTGACAAAGCCATTGCAGTGAGTTGTTTTGAAGTTTATCCCTCTGCCTCTGCAAAGCACTGTGCAAAGATGCTCTGTGCATAGAGCCAGACAAAGTCAGAATCTCTCCCCATTGTTTCCGTAGCTCACAGCCAGCGCCTGGTACATGTGAAATCCCGGCTGAAGCAAACCCCGCGCTACCAGACCTTGGAGCAGGACCTGATCGAGTATCAGGAGAGGCAGCTCTTCGAGTACTTTGTCGTGGTGTCGCTGCACAAGAAGCAGGCTGGGGCTGCCTACATCCCTGAGGTCACCCAGCAGTTCCCATTGAAGGTCTGCCTGACCTGTCTCGGGTTGTGTGGTGCACTTGGATAGCTGGAGGAGCTGCAGCTTCTCTGTTGACCACGTGTTGTATCAGTGATCCCTCTGCTGTGACAGTATTAAGGGAGACTGAAGATAGTGGGGGGGCTTCAGTCCCTACCTGAGAACTGGCATGGTGTTGCTCACTGCTGAAAGAGCAGCTGATTTAGATCTTTTTGCTGCCCTTGGCTATGACTTTTACATAGCTATTCCCTTTCTCCCCCTTTCCTCTTTAAAGAAGACTGATGGCTGGGAGAAGATACGTGTTCTGAAAGGGAAGGAGCAGCTTTCGCTGATAGCCTAGCTCACAATGGGGAAGGAGGAATGGGAGAAACACAGAGCCAGTGTGACAGAGCGTTTGTAAATGGGATGTGACCAGAGCTCCCCTCAGACTTCAGTTCTCTCACCACTTGCTAGAAGTTGTGTCTCACATTAGAGGCACAATATAGCAGGGGCAGGTGCTGCAGAGACAGGGCTTGGTGGAATTGGGGGCACGGAGTTACCTTGAGATATCTAAAGATTAGGTGAGCCAGAATCACAGAAATTTTAATATCTTCCAGGCAGAAGCTTAGCCTCTGTCATCACCTCTTCATTTGTCACAGGAAAAATATTTGAAGTCATTCCATCCCCACATGACTAATTGGAAACATTCCTTCTCTCTGTTCTGCTAGCTTGAGCGCTCGTTCAAATTCATGCGTGAGGCAGAAGATCAGTTGAAAGCTATTCCTCAGTTTTGCTTCCCTGACGCAAAGGACTGGGCCCCCATCCATCAGTTTGCCAGGTAAGTACGGTACTTTGTATCCTGACTCAAGAGAAACAGATTTCTGTATCAAGCTAATTAAATACAAGAGCTGTTACAGTAAAAGACTGGGCAGAGCTCTGAGAGGGGTGTTTGGGAAATGCAAAAACACTGTGGGTTTATTGGGTTTTTATGTCTGGTAATGTGACTGATGGGTATCTTGCCTTTCTGGTTTCTCTTTCTTCAGTGAGACGTTCTCGTTTGTCCTGACAGGGGAAGATGGAAGCAGGCGATTTGGGTATTGTAGGAGGCTGCTGGTAATTATCCCTGGGTTTTTTTCTTTTCCTAGAGATGCAGCCTTCTGTGGGGTTGGTGTTACTGGCACCCATTCTGGAAAGTGGAAAGCTGCTGCTCTTCTCTTTCAGTGTGGAATGAAAAGAGTGGCAGCAGAGCAGCTTTGCTCTCTTCTGTTCAGTGCCAAAGTCCCTGTCTGCGTCCCATCCTCCAGGCATAGCTCTCTTGCATTTTCCTTGCACCTGCACCTGACCATGACCATGGGCTGTTGTTTCAGCCCTAAGCTGAAGACAGGGTTCATCCCCTTTAGGTTTGGATAGCTATTAAACAGTTGTCTAAACCTGTGCTGGTGCTGTAGGCTCAGAGTTGTCTCTAGAGCAGTCTGCCCTGCCTTTGTCATTTGATTTAGGTAAGCTGGGACCATACTGTGGATGTGCCCATTTCTCCCCACTCTTTCTGGTGTGCCAGGGTTTGAGCCAGGTTGTCACCATCACCATACTGTCACATGTCTGCCGGTTTCTGAGCCAGCCAGTGAGATGCACAACTAAGAGACCAGTCACTCTGTCTTTGCAGTAGTTGTAACTCTGACATTTCCTTGGTGATTTTTGTGTGTGTATTTGCATTTGTCTTGAAAGCCCAGTGGGAAAGGAAAGCGTCTCCCAGAAGTTTACTGCATTGTGAGTCGCCTTGGATGCTTCAATCTCTTCTCTAAGGTGAGGGGGGAAAAAGAGAGGGAATTTGTGCTGTAGGTCAAGAGGGACCTGAAAGTGAAGCCAGCACCTGAAGAATGGGGATCAGGGAAGCCGATAGCTGAAGAAAGCGTCTGAAATGGTGTTGGTGAAGCAACCACATGCTAATTCCAGAACCTAGCAAAAGCACAGTTAATAGGAAAACTAGATTGTCAGCTCTTGCCTTCTTCCTTCAGCAGAACTACCAGAATGCAAGAGAGGTTAAAAGGTGGAGTCCTGACTCTGAGCGTAGTGGGGAGTCTGCAAATTTTCAGCTTTACAGTGACCTCACTGGAGCTGTGTTTCTTGTGATAAAGGAAATGAAGGGTCTTCAGTTGCACCTTTTGCCTTCTTTCTTTTGATACAAAGCTCCATGTCAATACTGGGTTAAGGAGAGGACATAGATGCTGATGCATTTCATTCCTGATGTTATCTCCCTCCTCCTTATTTGCATGTTTTTGTGTCTTCATGCCTTTATTTCAGATCTTGGATGAGGTTGAGAAGAGACGGGGCATTTCCCCAGCCCTGGTGCAGCCTCTCATGAGGAGTGTCATGGAGGCACCTTTCCCAGCTCTGGGCCGGACTATTACAGTCAAGAACTTCTTGCCAGGCTCAGGAACAGAGGTAAAAGACACTTCCTAGGGAGAGGGAAACAGGCCAGCAAATGGTGCAGGACTAGCAACTGGAAGTTGGGACTGTGGCATAGCACTGGGGATCTTCAAGGACAGATGATCTGGCAGCTGTGGGGGGAAAGTGGGGGGTAAAACAGAGGACCAGAGGGGCTGGTATGGAGACTTCAGTGACCTCATATGGAGACTTCAGTGACCTCAGAATCAAAACGGAAATCCTGGGGCAAAAATGAATGTAAGGACACAGCCTAATACAGCAAAATGAAACAGGACATTGGCCTTGAGGCCAAGAGGCACAGACAGCAGACCCTGTGCTGCCCAGCATATGGCCTTGGATCTGCTCAAGGACACCACACTTAACTTCCTAAAGACAGGTTCATACAATGTCCTCCAGCACCCTTAATACAGAGCCTCTGTTTGTGTAGATCAGGTCAAAAAATCCTTGAAACCACACCAGGCCAATGTTGCAGCCTTTGAGAATGGCATTTTCACAGTGTGGAGGTGAGGATCTGTGTTGAATCTCACACAATGCGGTGTGAGGACAGCAGGAGGTTTTTAAGAGTGCAGAGCTTTAGGGTGTAGCATTGAAGGACTGTGGGAGAATGGAGGGAGACGAATGTAGTTTTGGCCATATTTGCTGCAGGGCATGGTATGCCTTGAATGTGAGAGGGAGGAAAGCGAGTGAGTTGATAAAGTTGTGTCTGAGGGCTTTCAGCATAGCACTACATGAGGACATCCTCCTTAACCCAACTGAAAACAGTCCCAGCTAAATGAAATTACTGCAGAGAACATGCAAAGCTGGTTAAAAACATGTGCTGGAGGAGCAGAGTCCCAGTGGTGTGCTGTGAGAATGTTGTGGCTGGTTTGTGTCTAGGATCCTGTTCATCAGTTATCTGATTGATGGCATAAACTCCACATTTACACAGTACAGCATTGGGATGGGTTGCAGGAACTTTGGAGAGTAAGGGATTAAAAGTCAAAGTGCCCCACTCCCCTAAATTCAAGAAACATGTTCAAGTTTTCAAGAAATGAATGGATGTGGCACTGTGGTCTAGCTGTCGTGGTGGTGATCAGTTGGACTCAATGATCTCAGAGGTCTTTTCCAATCTAAACAATTCTGTGATTCTGTAAATTGAAGATTTGGTGTGAAAATCAATATGGACAAGAGCAAAATGCTCTGAGGAAGAAAGGAATAGTCTAATACAACTTGAAAGTAACTGAGTGAGCAACAGTACTTCAGAGAAGTATCTGGTGGTATAGTGGGCCATAAAGTGAGCAAAAGTAACAGTGTGGTATTATTTAGACAAAATCCTTGATTGTGAAAGCAAGTGAAGGGGTGAATAATAAAACAAAGCAATTTTTCTGCTTTCCAGTACTGATGGAATTTTATTTAGAGTATCATTTTCCAAAACAAGCAACCACTAGGAGAAAGTCCCAGAAGGGTAGCTCTGCTTACTAAGTGGGCTAGAAAATACAGGCAAAGCTTGAGAAAATTATTTACTTAATATAGAAAACAAAGGACAAAGGAAAACACGTGATAACTTTTCAATATACAAGCAGTTTCCTACAGAGAGGAATGTGACCAGTTGTTCTGAGTGTACACTGAGAGTAAGACAACAAGTAATTGAAGTAATTTGCCACTGACATGTTTCAGCTGCAGGCTTGGTGTTGGTGAGGGTAGTTCGGAACTAGAGTAATTTTCTTGTGGGATTTATGAAATGTGTGGTGTTGGAGGCTTTCAAAAACAATTTAGATAAGCATCTGTCTGAGATAAGGAGTATGAAGTGCTAAGGTGCTATGACAGGCATTATTTAAGTAGATATGAACAAAGAAAAATACCCACAGGCTGCTCTTGTCTGTAACTGATATAAAAAATTTATGGTCAGGAGGTTAGGCATCCAGATTCTTGCAGTAAAAAAATAAATAAATCGTAACTGTAAAATCACAGTGTGGATTTGAAAGGCTCCATGACATTCTGCTGCTTGCATACCAGAAAGCCTCAAAACCACCCCTAGCTGGACACAAACTAGTTTTCCTCCTTATGAAGAGCTCCCTGTCCTCAGTCCAGTGGGAAGAACTTGTGGCTGATCTCATGCTGTGCCTGTTGGAGTGGACTCTGGATCATCTTCATCTGGAAGAAGGATTTATGGGAGGCCTTTGGAAAGACTGTGTTTGAGGACTTACTGCTGTGAGGTGCTCACCAGCAGTCAGTGAGGGCTGCTAGCTGTGAAAATACCTGCTGGCTCCTTGCTTGGCACAGTCTGGGTGGGCAGCAGGAGCTCACCTGTGCTCTTTTTGTCCCCTACAGGTCATCGAGCTGCGGCGGCCCCTTGACTCCAGGCTGGAGCACGTTGATTTCGAGTCCTTGTTCACCTCCCTCAGTGTGCGGCACCTGAGCAGAGTCTTTGCCTCCTTGCTGCTGGAAAGGAGGGTGATCTTTATCGCAGACAAGCTCAGGTACCCTCTTGCATTTCCTTAAACAAAGTGCTGGCAAGGAAGGGAGGCTGGGAAGGCTGCAGTGACGGATCTCTCTGCTTTGTTCTTTTTCTTCTCTGCCCTTTTCCAACCTTGTAACGACGTGAATAGGGCTGTTCTTCCCAGGAATGGGGAACTTAGACCATGAACCATAATTTTGTTTTGCAGCTTGCAAAAAGTGCTGCTTCTTGTCCCCAAGGAGAACAAAATTCCACTTCCTCCAGACAATTTCAGAGCAGATCCCCGGTGCTAAGGAAGCAAAACCCCTCCTTTTGCTCCATGATGCTGCACTGTTCCCTGCTGAGCTGTGCTTGGGTTTCCAGGGATCAAGCCCTGTGCAGAGATCACTGTCCCTTCTGAGTTTTTCCCTGATGTCACAAAATCTTCTTAAACTTTCAGCTTGTATTTTCATATCGGTTTCTAAAGACTTCTTTTTTCTTATGGTCATGAAAGTAAAGGATGTGGCGAGGGGAAATGAGACAGAGGACTTCCCCCTTCTATTCTGAATCTGCTCAGTTTGCTCTTTTAAAAATGTTTGCTCTCCTAAATGATGAAAATGGGTCTGGGTTTCTTTAAGAACTTGTGCAGCTGGTGGCTGGCAGCTCTCCAGCCCTTGAAACACTTGAGGATTCAGGGAGGAAAGTCCGCCAAGGCTGGGGAAAGAAAAGCTGCCTGGATGAGTAATGACACTTAGGAGCACGCTCAAGTTTCAGGAGTGTACAATGCCCCTAAGCTGTCTGTTTTCACAACTTCCAGGCAGCAGCCTGCAGCTCTGAGACTGAGCACTGGGGCAAAGAATGGAGAGGCCCCTTCTAGAGGAAAATGAAGGGGAAAAATTCATTATGCATGGATCTGGGAGCTCTCTGTGGGCAGAGCTCAGGCAGTCTCATCACAGGAGTAGGAAGGCTGGGGAGAGGGAAGCTGTAGCACTGTCTGCTTGCAGGTTTTGGCAGCTGTCTTGGTTCAGAAAGGGGAAATTTTGCCTCTTTATAATCACTGATACATTGTGTGTGTAGAGACTTAGTATTCTGGATAGTTAAACCACACATTTCATGCAGAGCATTTAGATTTGTATTGAAAGTGAGAGAATTCATCCAAACACTAGATCTCTATTAACATATATGATTTATGACATAATCTATGATCACAGGCTCTCAAATATTTTTCTCTTCCTCTGTAGGATAGATTTTACATTCTGAGAAAATTTGTTAAGGACACAGATTGACATTGTGATCTCTACATGAGAGCTGGGTGGTATTAGGAAATGGCAGGGAACTTTTGTGGGGGGGTTTGAAGCATCACTTTAGAATGAACATTTATTTACCAAATCGTTTCCTATCACATCTTTATATGACAGCACAACACGGTGTATTCTGAGCATGGGGTAAGATAGCTCTGATTGAAAGCACCTTGATGGGTTTTGGTGTTCTTTTCCCAGCCCTGTATCTTTTGTCAGGATATCTGTGGTCCTTAGGAATGAATCCAGCTGCACAGGCCTGTAAAGAGAGTGGGAGAGAGCTATAGAATCATAGTTTCTAGAATCTCTAAATATATCATAACCACCTTTTTTTTTTCCTGTGAAAAAGGAATTGTCATGTTTAAAAGATCCAGGGTCTGTTAGATCACAGGGCTCAGATTCAAATATTTACTGTAGATTTGCCAGCTCTCTGTGACACTTTTAATATTTGATGTTTCTGAGAAGACCTTGCTCTGAGCAATTTCAAGAGAGTCTTTTTCTTTTCCTCTTAAAAATATGAAGTTTCTCTGGCTCATTTTTGTGGAGCAAAAGCTTGGAAATTATCCCGAAGGACTGTAAAGGTGTGAAAAGCAGAAAACAAATAAAATAGCCTTCAAAATTAAGTAACTACTGTATTTTAATCTAGTTCAGTGACTTGACTGGACTGGCTTGGTGAGCCTTTCCTAAGGTGAACAGTCTCTTCTACTCAGTGGTGGACATTCTATGTTTTGAAAGCTGATGCTATTGTAGATACAGGATCTTCTGTCCAAAGTATACTTTTCCTGGGACAGGAACACATTGAACTCAATGAGTATTAAGTAGTATTCACTCTAGGAGGGAAAATGCCAATTTCAGAGGACAGAAAAGAAACACTTTTTTGAAATAGCTAAGAGAAGGAAAAAAACTGTAAAAGCAGCTGTTGGAAACTGCTCAGATGTTAGGAATGCTAGAAATAATCCAGCTGAGATGGATTAATGGGAAGAGTGCAGGTGACATGGTGAAAGATGCACAATAAATTACGTTTATCATTCATCTTCGTGGTTCTTCATGTGGGCACTATCAATAACTATCTGTCCATGTTTGTAAAGGTGTGTCTGGGTGTGAGTGACAGAGAAATGATGTGGGCAATTTATTTACGTCTTTTAATTGCTATAAAATCAGTCTGTGGGAAAAGAAAGCTGAAAGGTCTCTTGCCAAATACTGCATGAACTGGAAAATGTTTTCAAGCTGAGCCAAAAAATGCATCTAACAAGTGTACAGCAAGTGAAATACTTTGTCTTTTCCATCTTTAGAATGAGCATTGAGTGTTTAAATACCTGTCAATCCATAGCTTGGCAGCGGAAAAGGAAAGAATTTGGTTTATTAATTCTTGGGTGGGTTTTTTTCTCTGTCACTATGGATACTGGGGTATACATTGCCTTGCAACCCAGGAAAATGACTTCGTTAAAACTGTGTTGGTCTTTGTAGTCTCCCCCAGCTTTTATTCATTCCTGCACCGTTAACTTTAGTCCTGGGGCAGTGGAGACTGTGGCATGCGTTAGACACTGCAGCATGAGAACTGCTTTTGTTTCCACGGGATGTTGCCTGGCATGCAGCTCCAGGCACTGCTGACCAGCCTTTTAGAAGGCATCTTTCAGCTAAAATTACCTGATGTCACAAGGTACCTAGAGCTGGGCAGTTTTTACTTGCCTGAGCAGGAGATCTGTGAGATTCAGAAGACTTTTTAAAAAGAAAATCTTGCACGGGCTTAAAATCAAGGCTTCCTTTTCCCAGATCTCAAAAGCTTGTTGTGGAGCTGACCAACTCGAGCAATTGCCTCTGTCCCTGCCAGAAACCACAGCTGTATCAACAACACAAAGTGGTCATTGTTATCAAAGGCAGATCTGAAAGAATTAGAGTAGACACTTTAAATGTGGTCATCCCCAGCTAAAGGTAATTAATCATCAAGAAGAACCTTTTACCATGTGCTACGAAAACAAACCTGGGACTGTGAATCTCAGCCTCACAGGTTTCTCCCTTTTTGCCCAGTGATTAGGGAGAAGAAGAAACCCAAGGATGAAATTTGGATGTCAGATAATAGTGTTGTCTCTTCAGATCATCTTAAAGCTCACTTCTTCACCTGCATGAACCTGCCATGTTGGTGGGAGTCAGTGAGGGTCCCCACAGAGCTGGTGGAACTTGGCATCCTCCTGGTGGGATTTGCAGCAATGCTGTGTGAAGTCATGGGACAATGCTTGGAAGCTCCTGTACCTGCTAAATGTTGTAAACCAGATCTGTAATCCATTTTAAGTAAATCCAGATGTGACACAGTCTCAGAAATCTGAAGGTGTTTGTAAAATGAATCCTACTGTAGCAGAGCTTATAAAAATTTTTTTTAAAAGATACATATTCAAGCAGTCTTAAGTTGCCAAATGCCAGCATATTTTGAGCAGTTTGGTTAGTGCAGGGACCACAGGACTTCCTGGCATTAAACTACAGCAGGATGTTTGATTCAATGGTGTTTTTCAGAAATCATGCAGTATCGTAAACCCAAAAAGGGATTCAGCTTTGGGGGCTTTTTATCACATATGCTTGTCTTTAGAATGGAAAGCAACCAGGCTGAACAGCCAGTGTCCCTCGGTAGAAGCTGTTGCAACTTGTCTAGGTGCCTTTTAGAGCAAGTCAAGCTAGTCTTGGAGCAGGTTTTCCCAGGCGAGGAAGAAGGTTTCTATGTAGTTGCAGCTGTTGTGTTCAGTTTCTGTATTGGCCACCTGTGTTCAAGGTGGCTACCAAGAAGCAGCAGCCTCCTAGGGTGCTGTGTGGCAGATTTGTGCACAGGATGCTGTCTGGGGGGAAGGCCTGTTGTTCAAGCAAACAAATGTCACAGGTTGCTGCAGTATCATTGTTCTGACCAAGGGGTGCTTAGCCAGAGAGATCTCAAGTCTCAATCCAAACCAGCCCTTTAGGGAGGGATCTGAGGGTTCTTTGTGTACCTCAGTACTTTTTAGTCTCTAAAACGTACTATTGACATCTCAGTCTCAGCTGAGAGCAACATGCAGCTCCACCATGTTCCCTGCAGAAGGCCGAATGATCCTCTGAAAATGTGTTCAGCATCTTGAAAATGTTCTTCAAAGACCTGCAGTATTTTAAAGATTACTGATGAAACCAAAAGCCTTAAAAAGTGGCATTTGTGTCCTGTTTGAACAGCTGGATTGAACTTGTGTGGCCTGAGGGTAGTGCATGACACTTCCCGGAGCACACTGCAGACACGTGGCTGCTGGCTGAAGAGCGCACAGTCACACAGGTGGCATAAAAGGGATTTATCATGCTGGATTCTTTTGCAAGGCTCAGCAGCATGGTGTGAATCAGCAGTCCCGTAGTCCTTGTTGCAGTGCCAATTGCAAGAGAAAGAGAGAGCCTAGGCTTGAGTCACTCCGGAAGGCCACGGTTCTCCTGGGCTCCTGGCAACCTGCAGAGCAAGTCTGACATATGAAAAAGATACCTCAGTGATACCTGCTCTGTGTCCATCCCTGAACTGCTCTGCCTACAAAGGAGGCTCACTGACCCCAGCCCTACCAGTATTGTTCCCTGCAGAGGTCTTCCACAGTGAGAAAAGTTTGAGAGCAGAGATCACTGGGTTTCACCCTGGAGGCAATGAGTCATCCACAGATGGAAGGGTGGAAGGGGAAGTTATCTTTACTTCCCACTGCCTGGTGTGTACAATTTCAGACTTAACACAGCTCTGTCTTTGATTTCCACACACTGGAGCTCAGCCATCCTTCCTCCCACTCAATCTCTCATGTACCATGTGTACTTGCTGGGACTTGAGAGCTGGGCTGAGGGAAGAACAAGCCACTATAAATACAGTAGGAGACAGCTTGCCATAATATCTCACCATGCCATAAATAACCACGTTCTTCAGCTGCTCACTGTTCCTCTTTGGAGCTACCTGGACTCAGAGATGTTTTCCATTGGTTTTCATATGCTGTCTATAAATTCAGGTCCCACGTTTAGGCAGAAAATTTGGATACACCTTCAAAATAGAGGATTTGTGACAACTGTAAAACTTCTAACACTTCCACATTCACCCTCTCCTCAAAAAAGAGGAACAGTGGGGTGGTGGTAATGCCCCACTGCTGTGCACAAGTGATGAAAGGTGCTGTTCTTTCAGCTTTCACTATGCTGCTGCTGCTATTACCAGGGCTATTATCAGTCAGAAATTGAGGAGTGGAAAATATGCTCTGTAGTAATGGAGAGGAAGAGAAACTCCTGCTTTTGGATCTGCTAACATGACCTGAAATGTATGAGTAGCACAGCTTTGAAGGAGATGGTTTTTAACAGATCTCATTAGCTTGGAGTGCACTTGTAAGATGACACATTCACTTTTGTTGCAGTTCCTTTCAAGATTAGCTTGTATGAAAGATACAACAGAAATAATGTACTTTGAAATTATTCCCACATCTTTACTGGATGGGTTTTTTTTTTTTAATGTTTCTGTTTCTTGCTAGGTCTGTGTTTTCTCATTATTTTGATTTTGCTTCTCTCAGATTCATTATCTACCTTGCATTTGTGATAGACATAGCAAGGTGTGGGCTTGCTGATGATGGCAGGCACAGCTGGAGAGCAGCAATAGAGAGGCAGCCTGGAGGAATGAATGCAGACAAGGGAGGGGGATACACTCACACCTTCCCAAACAAGGATGTGGAACTGAAGGTTTTTTCCTATTTAAAGGCTTAAAGCTACCAGTCTGTAACACAGCCTTTGAAGGGTCTTCCTCTGTTTTTACAGAGTATCCCCTTAACAAAAGACAAGCCTCTGGGAGTGAAGGGAGAGGCAACTGGCCCCATTTTGTGAAGAGAGTTTCTCAGCACACACATCCCAGGCATCCTTCCCAAGTGCCAGTTCCCTACCTGTTCAAGTCCCAGACAAAATTTTCAGCTTAAGCTGATCCCAGCCTCTCCCCTGGGATCTCCTTATCTCCAAAAAGTGTCATGTGTTTAACAATGTTTGCTGCCTGATTACTTCGTACTGTCACACTGATGTCCCAGCAACTACAATTTTGTCCTGCTAAACTGAGATGGAAGCAATGGAAGCCAGCCAGCTGTCCCCCAGCCACACCACGCTGCTCAGCATGCCCTAGTGATACAGCAGAGATGCACATCCACCAAACTTAACTGGAGTGGGGAGGGGAGAGAAAGCAGGCTTCACTTTCAGAGCAAGCTCAAGTCCACACCCATCAAACCCCTTCCCTCTCAAGTCAGCAATAAATCTACGCGTCTTCCATGCTGCACCAGCCTCCCTCCTCTACCTCCCCTCCTTTACTGGATGCTGGTGAAACAAAATGATGTTATGTACACAGGGTTTACAGCAGCAAGCCTTCCCCCTCTCTTGACACATAAAAATGCTTCCAAACCCAGAACAGATGAATAACTGGTGCCCTGTGGCAAGCTCTGCTGTGGCTAACTGGATATTCTGCCTGACTCCTGCCAGAGAGCTGTGGGAGAATAAACTCATTTCTTTAAGGAAAGGCAGTGGCATAGAAAAGGCCGTGTTTTTCTGATATTTTCCATCAGGACACTGGAGCAGCAGATCTCTGATTCAGTGGGACCCCTCTCTTGTCATATGAGTGTGGGCTGGGGTCATCTTTTGGAAGTCATTGCTTCTGAAGCTGAAAAATGGGGTCAGAAATGTGGGGAAACCCCTACTAATTAGAGAGATCAATCAGGGAACAGTTGATTTCTAGGAAGCACCCCTCATTCCCTGACTGACTAGCTGTTGTCCTTGGTTGTGTTTTGTCTTCCAGCACTCTCTCCAAATGTTGCCACGCCACGGTGGCCCTCCTGTACCCCTTCACCTGGCAGCACACCTACATCCCCGTGCTGCCGCCTTCCATGATTGACATCGTGTGCTCGCCCACCCCCTTCCTTATCGGCCTGCTCTCCAGCTCCCTGCCCCGCCTGAAGGAGCTGCCAGTGGAGGAGGTGAGCCCTGCATCCACACCGTGCCTGTACTCGAGGCTGTTTCCTGTGGGCTGAGCTGTCTTCTGTCCCAGAAAGGCTGCTCTCAGAGCCTGCCCTGGCAGCTGGCAGCGCCAGGCAGCAGAGCTCTTGTCCTCTGGCTGCTGTGAGCATGGGGTAAGGGTCGAGGCGGATGTTTGCCCTGGGAGCCAAAGGTCTGTGCTCTGCCATGGCCACAGCTTGGGAAGGCAGGGGGCTGGAATCTCCCACTGTGGGGCTGCTGAGCGTAGGAGATGGTTTTATTAAAGTTTGTACTGGTTTCTGCATAGTGCTGTCTAGGGGCTACGTGCAAAGCCTGTCAGTCTTAAGTGTGATTGCTATGGCCTGGCCAGGATAGCTGCCCCTCGGGTTAACACAGTTGCCTCGTGGTAGCAATAAATAATTAAGAATTGGATTCCTGGTGCACAGGGGTGAGTACAGCAAGGCTGAACGTGGTGAGGGAGGGATTTCCCTCCCTGCCCCCCAGGAGGCAGTGGTGCAGCACACAGGGAGAAAGGATGAAGCTCTGATCCTGCTGTGTGGTGAGGAGCGGTGGGCTGGGCCTGGAGCACAGCCTCCTGTTGTCCAAGCTGTGCTGTGGTTTGCAGTGACATCCCCAGAAAGCCACAAGAGCTCTGCTCCTGGGTCATGCTGGGTGCCTCCTCCAGCTGCAGTGGTGGGTAGGAGGAGCAGGGACAGGGCTGAAGTATTTCCTCCAGAGCAGTTACAGATTGAGATAAACTGATGATGGAAATAATTACTTCCCCTTTTAATTCTTGCTCTTTCATTCTTAGGTCCTTGTCGTTGACCTTGTAAATAACCGGTTTCTGAGACAGGTGAGCAGAGCTAATTCATACCCTTTTCTCCCCATTTTCCTACATAACTTACCTCCACCTGTGTTTCCTGACCTGCCTGGCTGGATAGATCACTTTCTCCCCATTCAAAAACTGAGGCAGGACTTGTGGTTGGCAGTGTTATAGGGGTTGCTGTGTATATTTGTAACATCAGCATCCCAAACCACAGCTGTTGAGGACTAAATCATTGTGAATTACCTCTTTCTCTGTTTTATTTTTTTTAAGAGGGGAAATGGTGGCACTTGAGCACTGTGGGTCCTTAAGTGTCATCTTGTAAGGCAGAGGACAGAGCTGGAAGGCCTTGGCTCAGCACTGTCTGCTGGGAAGAAGTGAGGGCTCTTCCAGCCTGCATCTGTCAGTTCATCTCCCATCACATCCTGAGTGGGAAGGGAGCCTTGACGATTTTTTGAAATCCTTACTGCCTCAGGAACTTGTGGTTCCTCACTCTGGTCCTTGCACTGGATGGATGGGTCAGAAGCAGGAAGGTGGTACATGGGAACCTATTTATTGCTCTGTATGCAAGATTGCCTGCTGATTTTCACTTCCCTTTGTTGTGGAGAGGACGAGTGGGAAGGGGAGGAGGAAGGGAAGAGGATAAATGAGCAAACGTACTCCTGGCCCAGGAAACTCTTTTTTCCCAGAGCTCTTTGGCAGATCACTGAGCAGCACTGGCAGCATCGCTGTCTGCTGTGCCTCAGCCCGATGACTAAGATGGGATGAGTGCTCCTCCTGCTGCAAGGAGCAGCGTGTGGGTGAAGGCCAAGCCCTCCCCCAGTCCTCGCTTGCCAGCTGCCTTAGCTCTGGAGTAATGCTTTACCTTGCGTCTCTCTTCTGGAGGTTTAAGCTAAATCAGCCGACTCAACCAGGGCTGGCAGGAGCTCTGCACAGTCACTGGCAGTTCCCAGTCTCCGTTGCTGCCTGGGAACTCCTTACGCCTGTGTAAGAGGATTGGTGCCTGAGCAGGGACTCTGCTCACCTGGCCACGTGCCAGCATTGTTCAGAAACTTCCTCTTTGTGGCGGGGCCAGTGCTCGTGTGCGGATGGTCACCATGGGGCCATGGGTGAGCCCTGCCCAGTAGCCTCTTGGGTCAGACATCTAAAATTCCTCCAGAACAGGGGAATATTTAGGAAAAGACACCCCCTTTCTCCTTCCTCTTGTGCTTCTTGACAGTACTGTGCTGGGTGGTGCTGGGAATGTGCCAAGCATATTACGCCTTCTCCCTCTCCTCATGGTTCATTTCTAGTGCTCCCCCTGCTGTGCTGGGGACAGGGTAGGAGAAGTTTTTGCCCCAGCCCCAGTCCCTGAGGAGGTGGCTCTGTCTTACAGATGGAAGATGAGGACTCCATCCTGCCCCGCAAGCTGCAGGCCGCCCTAGAACACATTTTGGAGCAGAGGAATGAGCTGGCGAGCGACAAGGAGGAGGGCCCTGTCAATGGCAAGCAGGGTAAACACAGTGCCTTTCAGCTTAAAACCATGTCTTTTCCTGCCCCTTTTTTGTCTGTCACTTCTTAGAGGAGAACTAGGCTTGTATTGAATTTAACACCACAGGTACTGGAGGTAGATCAGGATTTTGGTTAAGTTATATGAAATATTCCATCGCACAGGGGGCAGTTCTCTGTGTGAAGAGCAACAGTATGTATCTCTTCCCAGCTCTGTCCATCCTTCCCTTACAATTCCAGGGAACACCTGTACTCCTTTTCAGAGGGGTTTCATGGGCTTCTCTCTGCTGCTAGCCATGAGTGATGCAGGCTACTCCAGGGGACAGCCACCTGCAGAGCTGCAGACTCGGCGATGGCCCTGTGGCTTATGGGTGACTGGGCTGAGACAGCTCTCTTGGGGGGACAGTATGGGCATCTCCTTGGTGCAAAGGAGCCTGGAGAGTGTGCTGGTTTTGGCTAGGACAGAGTTAATTTTCTCCATAGCAGCTGGTATGGGGCTGTGTTTTGGATTTGTGCTGGAAATGGTGCTGATAATACAGGGATGTTTTAGCTGTTGCTGAGCAGAGCTCACACTGAGCCAACACCTTTCTGCCTCTTATCCCACCCCACCGGTGAGTGGGGTGAGGGTGCACAAGGAGCGGGGAGGGGACACAGCCAGGACAGCTGACCCCAAATGACCAAAGAGATGTTCCACATGGAGTGATGCTCATGGAGTCATGCTCAGCATATAAAGCTGCAGGAAGGAGGAAGAAGTGGGGGGGACATTTGGAAATACGGCATTTTGTCTTCCCAAGGCACATGTGCCAGAGCCCTGCTTTCCTGGGGAGGGCTGAACACCTGCCTGCCCATGGGAGCTGCTGCATAAATCAGTTATTTTGCTTTGCTTGTGTGCACAGTTTTAGATTCATCCATTAAACTCTCTTTGTCTTAGCCCGTAAGTTTTCTCACTTTTACTTTTCTGATTCTCTCCCCCATCCCACTAGAGAGAAGTGAGCACCAAAACAAAGCTTGGTATCTTTCAAAGTAGTAGCAATTTGGTCTACTTACATGACAAGCGCTTCCTAGGATGCTGTCTTTCTTGAGCAGTTTTTTCTGCTCAGGCTGGATCTGAAAAAAGCCAGGGAATTTTTATCCAGAGATTTTCCTAGCACATTCTTACAGCACTGTCCTCAGCACTGCCTCTTTATTTTTTTCCTTAGAAAGCAGCCCTTTGAACGAGGTGGTGTCCGAGGCCTTTGTCCGTTTCTTTGTGGAGATTGTGGGCCACTATTCCCTCTTCCTGACCCCCACGGAGCGAGAGGAGCGGACCCTGCAGCGTGAGGCTTTCCGCAAATCCGTCTCTTCCAAGAGCCTCCGACGCTTCCTGGAGGTCTTCATGGAGACACAGATGTTTGGGGGCTTCATTCAGGAGCGGGAGCTGCGGAAGCAGGGGGTCAGAGGTGAGGGGCTCCAACTGGGCTCTGCTGTGGTGGAAACTGCTGCTGCTCCTACAAGAGCAGGGAGGTGCTCCCCAGCCTCCCACCTCCATCCCCAGTTCCATGGCTGCAGGCTGCAGTGTCTGTACAGGAACAGTGGAGGCAATCTGGTGGTTTCTTGTTGGGGTCACCATCTTTCACCCTCGCAGTATCCTCCACGTGTGTGCCTCTTCCATTTCACACTGAATTCCAATGCTGGAATGACATTTATTCCTGCAGTCCCTCATGTCCTCTTCTTGTGTCTAGAGGAAGAATGGGCTGGATCGGTCATGGTTCTTTTGTCAAGTAGAAAGCTTGGATGGTTATCCCCTTCCAAGAGCTGCTTCTGTGGTATCACTCCTGTTATCCCACAGTCCCAAGGGCTCTACCGGCAGCTGAAATTTCTTATCCCTGCTGCTGCTCAGTGCTGGCTTAGCAGCTTCCTCCCAAGCATTAATAAGCAGGGGATGCTTGAATAGGTGGCTGAGTAAACGAGGTAAATTCTGCATGATGATTCCCCAGATGATGTCACTCCCTGGACTTAGCTGAGTTCGTAGCAGAATGAAGGGAGGTACATTCTGTACCCTGAGCGAGGTGCAGCAGCTCAGTCAGCCTTGCAGTGGGGAGGGAGGGGGCAGACCAAAGCTGCTGTGCCAGATCTGGCCTCAGCTGATGGAGGAGTTGGGGTGAGTCGTTCCCTCTCCTGTGCAATAATGTGTGGGTAAGCTGGGACAGTACACTTTCAGATGGGCATTCTAACTAGGGTTTATAGGCACACAAAATAGAAGCTGTTGATTTCTTTCTTTCTGCAGGTCTGTTTGAGGTACGGGCTCAGGAGTACCTGGAAACACTTCCCACTGGGGAGCAGAGTGGAGTCAATAGGTTTCTGAAAGGCCTAGGTAAGGAACCAGCAAAACCCTTGGCTTCTCAGGAGGGTTGGGCTTCTTGTTGCCTTCAGGCTGGGCAGCACAGAAGCTGCCCAAGGGTGACAGGGCTAGTGACTACGTGTGGCATCCAGTGCCATGTATCCCTGTGCTGGCATGCTGTTGGCTCTGGCCCTGGTCAGTCACTGTCTGGAGGCTGGAGGAGAACCAAAGATTGGGCCATGAGCTGTATTCGTGTCTTCTAAAGGAGACAGGTGGATCTGAGGAGGCAATGGAGGAAGCAGTGACTTGGAGATGGTGGATGCAGGTCCTGATGGGAGGCTTGACACAGTTTTCATTGCCTTCACATTTGCCCTTAGGAATCAGCAGCGGGAATTGCCCAGGAGTATTCTAAGATTGAATCTATTTTCCACTGTAAGGGGAACTAGCCAAGAGCTCCAGACTGAGGCTAGAAGCCCTTGATAAGTCATTGGATGCCATGGCTGAGTTTGATCAGGTGTTTAGTTCACATCCCTGGCCCTCTCGTCTGTTCTTGGCTATTTAAGAGCAGCAGTGCCTGAGGGGCTGGTGTGCCCTGCTCACACATGCTCTGGCCAGGTGAGCTTAGTCATGTGGGCACCTTCCAGGAGTACTGGGCAAATGGGCTCTGGAGGCTGTGCCTGGGGCTTGCAAGGTCCCAGCCTGCAGCACTGCTCCCAGGGAATGGGCAGAGCTCTGCAGGCCCCTGCTCCCAGCTTTGCAGAGCAGCTGGCTGTGGACAAGGAGCCAAGGATGGCAGCAAGGCCAGTTCACTGCCTAGGCCAGAGGTGGTGGGAAATGACACTTGTTTTGCCTGTCGCTGTGGGGAGTCCATTTTCTTTTCTCTGTCTCTACAGGCAGCAAAATGAAATTCCTCCACAAAAAGTAAGAGCGAAGCACATCCTCATTCCACAGAAGAGTATGGCTTTACCATTTAGCAGCAATAAATCAGACTTATCAACCATTCCCATTCAGCCTGCTCCCAGAAGCCAGCAGCCTTGGGCACACTGGCCACGGCCGGGATGCGCTGCACAGACCTGTGGTGCTGCAGGAAGATGTGGGATGGCTGCGGGGCTGCCGGGACAGGTTTCTGGATGTCTACAGTAGCAAGCACTGGACCAAGCACTCTCTCTGAACTCTGCACTAGCACATTGCAGGCATCCCAGCGGATTGGATCTCTTAGCTAGTCAATTCTTTATTTGGTTGTATTTTTCTATTTATATTGAGGTTAGAACAATTATTAACCGATGGCTCTTGCCCTGCCTCCTCTCTGCCTGGTGCTGCAGGAGGCCGAAGCAGGACTCCCATGGGACTGAGCAGGCAAAGCTCAGGCGTGGAGAGGAAGAACAGAGATGTATGAAAGTAGGTCTCTGCAAAGCAAAGACACTGAGGGCTGCAGGGATGACGTGGACTGACCAGGAGGAGCTTCCAAGCAAGGGAAAAGGGTGAGGGGGAACCACTAAACCTACTGAGGACTTGATGGGCCAGCCAGCTCCCTGGGTGGCTGTACCAGGGAGTCTTGGCACGAGGAGAGGCCTTTCCTCATGCAGTGTAATTAAAAGCGAGTTGTGTAAAAGGCATGTGGATCCATGGTGGTTTTGTGGAAAGGGATGAGCTGTGTCTTCCCACCGTCCCACCTTGCACCAAGCATGAGCCAGAGAGGACATCAAGCAGCTGGACCCATGACTTGGCCAGGCCCTCAGCTTCCCTGTGAGTCTCGGAGGCCAGGTGGCCTCGTTCCCTCAGCTGGCCGCTTGCTGGGGGAGCCCAAGGTGGAGCTCACCTGCAGGTCTTGTCTGGGAGACCCGCTTCCCAAAGGTCAGATGGGCTCCCTCTCC
>VZTH01003474.1:0-35141 GCA_013397815.1 Aleadryas rufinucha | reverse complement strand
GGTGTTGCTGCTGGGAAGCACAGTAGGAAACAGGCAAGGGCAGAGTGTCTGCTGCAGCCTTCTGTGCTCCTTGGCTGGGGAGGAGGTAGGGCCTCCTGCTCGCCTCTCCTCTGTCTGTGGTGACCTCCTTCAGGGAGCAGGTGTCAGGAAAATCGAGTGGAGGTTGAGGCAGGGCGGGGGCTTTTTTGCAGCTGGCGTGAAAGCTGTTGCACTGCTTGTGAGTGCAGAGTCAAGAGCACCTGGAGCATCCTCGAGTCTGCTCTTTGGAGGACAGTCTCCTTCCCAGCTGCTGGGGGGGTTGCAGGGTGAAAGCTGCATATGGATACCTTTGCTGCAGCTGTGCTACGCTGGGCTGCACAGGACTCTGAGGTTTTGAAAATGATCCCCATGCTCCTGTGGGCTTTGCCAGGTGAGAGGACCCTTCTGACTAGCAGTGGGGTTCAGAGGACCTCACTTCCATTCCACACTGGAGCAGAGCAGTGGGTCCAGTGCTGCTCTGTGAATCTTTTGAAGACTGCATTTCCAGAGTTTCCTACAGCAGCCCCCTCTTCCTGTGTGGTGTTTGAGGACAGAGGAAGTGGGCTGTGATGGGTGGTGGCAGGAGCACACAACTGGGTGGGTGGAGGGGTGAGCACTGGGGCAGATGGTGACATGTGCCACTCTCTGGGGACCAGGTAGGTTGGGCAAATGGCTCTGGGTGGCCCTGCTTGAGCAGGGGCATGGCCCAGGTGACCTCCATAGGTCCCTTCCCTCCTCAACCTCTCTTGTTCTGTGGTGAGCATAGTAAATGCTGGACAGCCGTGGTGTCACACCAGGCAGGAGGCAGGCAGGCAGCACCTGCAGCTCTGTGCCCCCCAGCTTCTGTGCAGGGACAGAGGAAGGAACAATAGAGGGGCTCAGAGAAGCCAGCAGCATTTACTCCCCGCCACCACCCAGGTCAGGCTCCCACAAGGGTGACCAGGTGGAGGGTGTGGGGGCTGTCCCTTGGGTGTGCTGAACAAAATTGGTACCACTTCACAGTCACAGGAGGTGGTGGTGGCTCACTGAAGGGGACTGCAGCGGGGTTTGAGGTGAATCAAGTGCTGTGCTTTGGTTCTCTTTCTAGAAGGAGTTTTTAATGGAAGCATTATGAGGCTTTGCAAAGCTGAGGTGCACCCCCACATGTGTAAAGGTGGCCAGGATGCCTGCAAAGCTCTGTGGGGTGCTAAATAAACCTGATCTGTGGCTTGGCTCCAGCCTTCAGAAGCAGGTCTCCTACATGCTCCCACACTGCCAAGCCTGTTCCTGGGGACTCCACATTCCTCTCCTTAAGTAATGTTTTCAACAGCATAGAACTTGGCCTTCCTTGGCAGGAGCAGTGGTAAGGAGTGGGGAGGGATCCCAGGTTGCCCAATGCCTAGCTCAGCCTGAATTTGTGTGTGAGCGTGCTGAGATACTGGCAGCTTTTACTAAAATATCCTAATGGCTCAAATTAAAAAGGGTTCTGAAATAGCCCTGTTTGTCTCACTGGGGAGCTCCAAGGGGGCTCTGCCAGCACAGGGCTCCATGTCCACTCAGTGCTTTTATTGGCCTCTCTCAGGAAAGTGGGAATCAAGCCTATGTAGTGTACAAAATCCAAAAGGGGTGTTAAAAAGCAGCAGCATGAAAAGCACAATGAAAGAAACATTTACAACTGTGTCATTAAGGATTTAAAATGAAACTTGGACAGGAAGTGTTGATCTCCAGCTGCAGGACAACCTCTTAGGCTTTATTTTGAGCTGTGCTGCACCAAAATGAGCTTGACTCCCCGTCTAAAGTCTCTGTATGCTTTGGAGGAAGCCACCTGTAAAGAAAAGCTGTAAGACCATCTGTGCTGGCTCCGACCATGGGCCTGTGTGTCCTCCTATGGAGGCTGCCAGCAGCAGGTGACCAGAGAAGACTATGAACAGAGCTCATATACTGGGGGTGCCCTATATGCTACACACACACACACACACACACACTCACTATTCTGTATACCCCCAAAGCATTAAACTTGCCTACTGTACATGCCACAGCCAGGGGCTTCCTGCACCAGAGCTGGGTCTCTGTGTATAGTAGCCTTGGATGAGTTTCTATTCCATGACCATGTGCATGTGGGTGTAGGCAAACGTGCTGAAGCAGGAGGCCAATCTGGGGGCAGTATGGATTTACCAAAGGGTGCTGGAGAACCAGGACACTGGTTAAACATTAAAAGCTGTGATCTCTGCTCCCTGACAGTTCCTGCCTAATTAAGCAGCTCTCACACACCAACGCAAGCAGCTCTGCAGGGCCCATGATGTGCAGGACTGCACTTGCTGACTCCCAAAATCCCAAACCCTGTACCCCTGGCACTGGGGCACTGGCAAAATCCCAAGCCCTGTACCCCTCCTTGGTTTTCCAGCACAGGCTGTTGGTGTCCTGAGATAGCTCAGGCCATCTGTCAAATCCCAGCCCTCACAGAAACGTTTGGGAACGTCCCATCCACGATGCAGTTGTTCATTCTGTAGCTACTGCAGGCAGGACAGACAGACAGCCCTGGGCTGTCAAGAGACCAGACCCAGCCCTGCACAGGACAGTCACACTTGGGACTGGTGAGGTGCAGCCAAAGGGGTGTGCTTGCACTTTGCTGCATGTGGGGATCCCTGGTGCCAGTTGCCAAGGGACTTAGAACTTACCTCTCTGCCTGGAGACAGATTTCAGGTTGCAGGTGCCAGCAGGCAGCTTGCAGGTGTAGAGCCCCAGGCAGCCACCACAGTCAGAGGGCTTCTGGCAGCGCCGGGCCTGGATGCTGTGGCAGGAGTGCTGCAGAGAGAGGGAAAGTGGTGGCTGCAATGCCTGTGGCACCCATGCCCGGCCCGGGACCAGCCCAGTCACAGCTGCATCATCACTCTGCAATAGCAGGACAAGAAGCTCACCAGGGTCTAGAGCAGCAGCTTCATGCAAGGAGCTGGAGAAGCTGGGGCCCAAGGAAGCACTTCCAGGGACAGTTTTTTACTGGTTTTGGCTGAAAGCACACTAAGCTGTCCCCCACAGCTACAACACACACCCCTCCAGTGCCTCTGCTCTTTTGCTGTGGTGGCACCTGCCCCAGCTGAGTGGCACCTGGCAAAGCATCACCCAGCACATCGTGGTTAAGGCAAGGTCTACTTGTGTGCCACCAAAGCAGGGTTTGGGTTTGATAAAGGAGAAGCTGGTTATCTGTGGGATGCTGTGCTGAGCCCGCGGAGCAGATTTCCCATGGGCAGAGAAAGGCTGTGCCTCCCTCAGGGCAGTGCTGAGAGGAGCTGTGCCCATCAGGGCATCAGGGCATAGTGCCCCCATTGCAGAGCTCGGAGAGCTTCGTTAGCTCTGCAGAGAGTGAACACGAGACTTTGGAGAACGCTGCAGGGGCTGGGGCTGGAGCAGGACTGCCCCTGCAGCTCTGAGGGCAGCACATGGGGACAACTGCAGCCAGACCTGCACCCTCCTCCTGAGCTGCTCACCACCTGCACTCACAGCCATCGGCTCTTCTCTAAGCCTTGCCAGGTACCAGCTGGGGATATGGGGGGGTCACTGCCCAACTCCCTTCTCAGCACCCAGAGCTGCGCTGCATTGTGAGGCCATGTTGTGGCTGGCACCTTTACATGCAGCTTACGAGGAATGGCCTTGAAAACACCTTTTCTACCTGATGTTTGCAGGATCACGGCATGCTCAGCACCTGCTCCTGCTGCCCTCAGTCCTGTCTGATCCTGACTGGTACCTCTGCTCACCCCGCTCACCCTGCAAACACCCCCCGCAAACCCTCTCCCTCTCTGGCCAATGACAGGCTGTGCTTACCGTGTCACTGTTGAACTTGCCGTAGTCTTTCAGATGGTGGCTCAGCCTCGCCATCCTGCTGCGGGAGGGCTGCAGCAAGAGCCTCCAGGGCTTGCCAGGGGGAACCTGCTCCCCACTGCCCAGGAGGGCTTTGGCCGTGGCCTTGCTGGGGGACCTGGAGCTGGGGTGTGCCTCTCTCATCACTTTCCAGGCACTGGCCAGAGGGTGGCTCCTCTCTGAGCCCTGCCCAGGTAGCTTGTCCCTTCCATCTCCAGGCGCCCAAGGGGCTTCTCCAGGGCCCCCAGACTCTGCCTGCCTCTCCAGGTTGCCGGCCTGGCTCCCCAGCACCCCAGGTGGTGCTGGGGATGAGCACAGCAGCACCAGGAGGAGCATGGTGACTGTCAGTGCCTGGACCTTCATCCTCAGGTCCTACCTTTGCTCAGGGTCCTCCTGCCTGGACAAGGCTGTTGGAGTCAGTAGCAGAGGTGGAAGCTGCTTTTTTCCCTTGACTCTGGATCCAGCCAAAGTAATTTTTATAGTGCAGGGACATACCTTGGGGGCACAGCCCTTTTCCCCCGCCCCTGCTGTGTCCCACCTCCTAGCTTGTGAGCAAACCCAGCTGCTTCCATGGGCCCCAGTCCCCCTCCCTTGTGTTCCCAAACATCCCAGCACCCTTCTGCCACAGCCACCCTATTCCTCCTTGGTGCCAGGTACACACATGGGTGCGTGGCATCTGAGCACAGAATCTTTCAGCTAAATCACAGTTGCAAGCAAGGTCTTGGTAAACAGAGAGCTGATGGTAAATGTTTGTGTGTCTGATGGAAAGGTGGCAGGCTCAGAGGGAAGGAGTTGCTATGAGCCTGGTGGAAGCAGTCTTGGGTAGAGGAAAGGCACCCAGGTAATGCCTTCATCCATTGCAGTGGGAGCTCACTTGTTAAACAGCAGAGCCCACCAAGGAGAGAGGTGTTAGAGCTGCTCTGTTCAAGCTTTGGTTCACTTCAGTGCTGTGTGAGACACCAGGGATCCACTCCTCAGCCAAGGGGCCTCACTGATGGGTGGTCTCTGGATGAAACAGAAGGCAAGTCTGTACTCCAGGTTTACTATCAGTCAGGTTCAAGAACCAGCCAGCACCAAGACCCAACTCTACTAGAAATCAGTTTTAATGAGTTTCAGTGTTCACCAATCTGTTGGCACCTGCAGTTGCACCCTGTGCATATTACATGCTTAGAGAGAGAAGGTGACTTTTCCTCACTGCTTCCATGGGAGATGTCCTTGCTCCCTCTGCTCTCTTTTGCTTCAGACTTGCTACTCTGGACTAAAGAAGGAAGGAAGCCCCAAGTTCAGAGGAAGGCATGTGGAACAAGGGGCTGTCATCTTTTAAAGGCCACCAGATGGTCCCTGGTCGCTCTTCTTTATTTTGTCTTGCCTACTTTCTCCGGGGGCATTGGACTTCAGAGCAAGAAGGTGTGGTGTTTGCTGGCTGGCTTGGGAAGACCGATGAGGTTATCCTACAGTGTCGTGTTCCTGCCAGCTGCACCCTGCCACAGGCTGTGATCCATGGGACCTCTTGGATAGGAAAGGGTAAGCAGCAAGAGCAGATGTTGCTGCTGGGCCCAGCTGAAGAGACATGGTCCTGAAGATCCAGGAGTTGATGACAGAGGAGCTACCGTGGTAATGGACAACAGTGACACAAGGTGGAAGAAGAGAAAACTCCCTCAACAGAAAATCTAGAAGGCCTTTCTGGAGGTGAGAAAAGCAGGAGGTCTGAAAGACTAGAAATCAGCTTTTCATTCCACAGAAGTTCCCTGGGTTGGGGCCTCCTTCTCTGACGGTTTACTCAGGACCAAAACAGATGAGTGTTCCCATTAGAGCGAGTGAGATAGCCTGTCAATAAACAGTGCACACAAGAACCAAGGTGTGGTTGGCTGTAACCCGCCAAATAAAAATAAAAAAGAAAATAAAATTTAAAAGAGGAGAGGATGCAACAGAAGACAAAATATAAATGTGAGCAGTGCAATATCAGTTGTTACCAAATGCACTCCACAAAAACTTCACCTTCCAAAAAAGTACTGTGCACCAAAAGTCCAAGTCCTCTGATCAGCGTCCAGCTTTTGAGCTCAAAGCTAAAAACACAGTCCAGTTCCTGGAAATAGGAATGCTGGGAGTGCAGTGAGGTGATAGATGAGAAAGCCACAGTGTTCTAGTCCATCTCCCATACCTTCGCGTCTGGCCATCTCCTGCTCTTGACTTGCTCCTGGCTGACACTGGAAGTGCTGATTTCTGGGGAAACAGGCTCATAGGAACGGAGAGACAAGCTGGCAGCCAGCAGACCCATCCGGACACATGTGCCTGTGTCATGTTTAGCAAGCATCCCTGCAAGGATTCCTGCCATTAAGCTGTGGAGAGAAAGAAAGGTGGTTTTGAGCATGGGGGGAAAAGCTTTGAACCCAGGAACGTGGCTGTGCATTTGTAAGGGCTTTCATTTGGACCCCAACCAGCACTTAGAGCAGCAGAATATGTCACACAGGACGGCTGAGGTTATAATGAATGGGTTTTGCTTTTTCCATATCTATTTTTAAAGTACAAAATAGTGTCATTCATTTGCATTTTTTGTGCTTCTCATCTGAGAAGTTCAGGTACTTCTTCTTGCACCACATTTTCTACTCTCCTCAGTTTTCCAGGTGAGGCAGGAGAAAAGAAAGGAATCTAAGAAGGGAAGAATCAAATTTTCCCTTGCTCTCTAGTTATTTTGTCACTTCTCTGCTCCTTCTCAGTGCCTCTTTATGTCCTTCTTATGTTGGTGCCTCCTCTCCCCAAAGGGTAGGATGGGGTGAGAGATAGTTTCCATATCTATGTGAGAGGGACAACAGGCACAGCTGGAAAAAGAAATCCAAAGCTGAAATTACATTGGAAAGCCATATTTTTGGGAAACATTCGCTATGTTTTTTCATTTGAGATTTCCCAGTGAAAATGATGTGAGTGCAGTGTTTGAGACAGATTGGAAGCAACTACTCTGTTCACAGCAACTACTGTAACAATGTTCCGAAGCTAGGAGAGGACAAAAGAGAAGGGAAAGAGAATGGAGAAGACAATCATGTTTTAGAGGAAGAAGCAAGGACAGGAAAATGTGATGGCAGGGAGGATTAATAAGCACATCTACGGGGAAGGTAAAAGGAGCCTTTATTTTGCACTCCACCTAATTACCTCAACATCTTTTTATCCATAACAAAGGCACAGAAGATTACAACTTCCACAAAGTGTTCAATCTCTCAACAGCTCCAGGAGTTGAGAGTAAATATTTAGGGGAGCATTCCCTAGCAATGCCATGTGTGGGCATGTGGTGTTACGTTGTCACGGCAGCGGGAGGCAAGGAGCAAACAGACACTGCACACATGCTCAGCTCATGGGCAGATCTCTGGAGCTGTAGAAGAGCCACAGGCTGGAAGGGAGGCATGAAGTGCCCTGGGTCACTGTTTCTGGATTGCACTGTCCCCTGACCAGTGCTTCTAAAGTACGAAGGTTCACGGGGGCTAAGCTGGGAAAGTGTTACATTTTAGATATCAGGAGGAAATTCTTTACGATGAGAATGGTGAAACATGAACGGGTTGCCCAGAGAGGTGGTGGATGCCCCATCCCTGGTTGGATGGGACTCTGAGCAACCTGATCTAGTTGAAGATGTCCTTGCTCATTGCAGAAGGGTTCAAACTAGATGACCATTAAAGGTCCCTTCCAACCCAAACCATTCTGTGTTTCTACAATATTCCTTTGAAAGTGCCACCAGGCTGGGCTTGGGACACGTTACCAGTTTATATGCTGTGGAGATGGCTTGTATGGCAACGCAGTGTCCCGGCATTTCCAGCCTCTTTTGGCACTCTTACTCTGTAGAACAGGGATTTCTGGAGTTCAGGGGAGCAGTTGGGGTTATTAGTAAGAAAAACCCTGGATGAACAAGGGGACTGAAAATTCTCCCACATGGCCTTGAGGACTCTGGGGAGAGGAATTTTCAGACAAATGTTACTTCAGGAACGGAAGCAGCAATGGGCCCCTGGCTTTCAGATAGGTTTGGAAGGAAAAACAAGCTTCCAAGTTCTCCAGCATAACTCAGTGGAGGTGGTTGGCAGTGGCACATTTTATCTCACCTTTGGTCTTCCCTTGAACTTTAAAGAAGGAAAGGAACTCCTAAGAAAGATGTTTAGTTTACATTAGCCCCTAGAAAAAACTTCTCGTGCAGTAAAGGAGTACTTGTGTTCTGAGCAGATGATGCAGAGGGGAGGCTGCGTCCCTGGACGGGCTGGCTGGGGACACCTGCCAGAGGTAGTGAGCAAAGCTGAGCTTTGCTTAGGACAGGCTGACCCCACGAGGCTCCTCCAGCCCCCATTCCTCTGATGTTACTACACCGATTGCTCCAAACAGCCCTTTGGTCTTCTTTGGAGAAGACCGGCTTGCAGCTGCAGTCAGCTCATCTCAGAGGTGATCTGGGACACAAGCAGCCACGTGCTGGTGTTAAGCGGGCTCACCAGCTTGGCAAGAAGTTATTGATTGATTTTAAGTAACATACTGAGGACTCTTTATGTTATTAAAAAAAAAAAAACAAAACACATAAACCTTTTCACTCTGCCCACTGATAAGAGAAAAAAGAAGAGTTGCAATGTTGAGTTATTGGTAGGTAAGAGTAGAAAGGGAAAAGGAAATACCTGTCACACACAGACTTCTGGTCTAGCCCAAGGCAATGAAAGCACAGAATCAATTACTGCAACGTATGAAGCAAGAAGAAAAAAACAACCTGACTGCTACATATAGTTTGTCAAGTTAACAAGGAGCATAATAAAATATTACTCTGACAGACTGAGAATCGATCACTGGGGCTAGGAATAATAGCTGTCATTTCCCACTTCTATGTATGGCATTGTGTGAACAGCCAGGAGAATTATACAGCAGACTCTTTTGAAGCAAGAGCTTCAAAATTGCCAGAAGCAAATGCAGAACCTGATGAAATGCTTTTACAGGGCCATTTTAGCTCCTGAGTGGCAGTTCCACTTCCATTGGAGAAGTGTGGAAGTAAGGCAGTTAGTTAGTAAGACAGCTTTGATGTAAGGTGGTTTACTTTGCTTTTAGCAGCTCAGCCCGGAGTAATTCAGTAATTCAAAATTCTTAGATTGCCAGGAAAGGCTTGGATCTTGAAGAAAAGCAAAACTAATAATGGCAAGCCTGGCTTCCGAGATGCTTCAGGGGACATTTTTAGCAAGCTTTGCAAGGAATCACTGTAACCAGCCCTCTTCTCACGTCCTTAGTGTCTCTTCCTCAAGCAGCAGGGTGTCGTTGCTTTTACAGTGGAATTTCAAAGGAATCCGTTTACGGGCCTTTCACATGCAGCTGGAGAGGACAAAGCAGTGAGCGATATACCTGTCACCAGCTCCTGAGACGTTGACTATCTCCTCCCTGCTGATGGGGATGGCGGGGTAGTGGGCAGCACAGAGCCTGGCAGCAGCAGTCTGTGGGGGGAGGGAAGGAAAGTTAGTGGGAATTGCCCAAGCTGATAAGGCCTGATGAGCCCGGGGCCAGATCTGCATGGATGACAAAAAAAAGAAAAGGCTGAAAAAAAGGCAATAATCTTTTTTCACACTTTGATCATTTAAATGAAGCTTCCTGCAAATGAAGCTCGCACTCATGAATATTCGCATAAGCACATTTAATTCTAGCTGACTCTAAACACTGCTGCTAGGAGCCAGCAGTATATGGGCAGACAACTTGATTTTCTTTCAGAGCTGTGTATTGCACCCCCTCCAAACACATACATTTTCCAGCAGTGATGCGCTGCTTCCCAGGACTGCTGCCATGCCACCAGAAATAGCAACAGTGCCATATGGTCCAAGAAAGAAGCAATTCAGAGCTCAGAGTTAGCTTTCCATGACCTTACCGGTTCACGAGCTCCTGGATAAAGGGAGATGCTCCCTCCCAGGCTCTTGCCACACAGGAGGACGCCATGAGCGCCGAGGGTCACCACCACACAGTGCAGGTGGGCCAGCAAAGGGCAGGCCAGGGCCACTGCAGTCTGGACAACATCCTGCAACCTGGACGGCAGCTCTTTCAAGAGAGGGGAGGGAAGAATGTGCTGTAATGGTAAAGGTCCACAACCAGCCTTTCTGTGGGCTGACAGCCTATTTATGAGCACTTTTTCTACTATTTATGGGCACTTCTGAAATGTGATCGGTACAATTTTTTTTCTTTATATTATGGGAAACATGGAATTCTCCAGAGTTAGACTTCCACACTGTACTTCTATGGTGAGGAACCCAACTCTCAAGGGACTAAGCATATGTCTGTAGAGATCAAAAAGCTGTCTTGAAGAATGGCTTCCTTGTCTTAATGCTGTTGTATTTCCACCTGCATTTGGTGGAGTATTTCATTTCTGCACAGGGTGGTACTGCTGGGACAGGTGCCCTCTGAGCATCATGCTTCAGGGACATGGTGACAAACCAGATACTGCTCCTGTTTAGGTGATGAAGTGAGGCAAACGGGATCTCTGGTTTTGGGCAAGGAGCCATCCCAGGCCTATTGTGGTCTCTGATAGGTCATCGGTCCATACAGCCCACACAGAGATGGCTGTAAGGTGCAAGACACCATGAGCACTTATGAATCCCCACTGTGTTACAAACCAATTTGCTTGTATTATGGACTCAAGCGGAAAATGCTCTTCTCCAGGATCTAGGTAATCTAAAAGCCTGACTGACCCTTCTGAGTATTCAATACCTGCTGGCAGAGGGTTCCCAAGGGTCTGATTTATTGCTCTCAGCTCTTGCAGGTTGGGGGAAATGTACGTGAGTGCTTTCCAGCTGTCTGAGACGAACGGCTTGGAGGCCTTGTTCTCATCTGTTGGCTCATAGCACACTTCAAAAGAACAATGCAATTGGTTAGTTAATTAATTAATTAGTTGTTCATCTCTGTGTCACAGCAGGACACAGCGTAGAACACTCAAAATAATCTGCACAACTGGAGTTACACATGTAAACTATTAGAAACTTAAATATTATTTCCCCATAATATTATTTCCCCCAAACTTGGGACAAGGTCTCCCAAGATTTCCTTCTCAGTGCTCAGCAATGAGACAGCTGCTTCTGGTTCTAGATGATATAATCAGACTCCACTTTTGTTACTCCATTTAGCTGGTTTTGGAGCCTCTGCCAGGTTTTTAGATCACTGTGTCCTTCTTCGGGTTTTGCTTTTAAAAAGGAAAGTGTAACTCCAAAGGTTTAGGAAGCCTTGTGAAAGGTCCCCAGCATACCAGTGGAGAGGAGCATTTATTTTACGGGAATGGAAGAGAATTCCTCTCAAAAGATGCTTTAGCACTTTTTCTGAGAAGCAAACTATATTGCTTCTATCAAACCAGCAGAAGTGCTCAAATTGCCACTTGCCTTGAGATTAAAAGGCTCAGAGAGCAGCATACCCTGGCCTTCTGGCAGTGCTCAAGGGCTTTACCAGCTATGCTTCAGGAAATGTGGTTCAGCAGCAGAAAGAGGAAAACTCAAGAGAAATCAGAAATATTTTATCCATTTGAAACAGAGTAGCAGAGTACAGAAAGAGGTGCTGAATAACCCAGCATGTCAGGCAGTAATGTGTGGGGATATAAGAATGGGCTGCAGGCAGCCTGAACTTTGATAAGTTACATCTGTATCCCAGGGAAGAAAGAAAACCAATTTGGGATGCAGGTGTGGGTTGATTTCGTTGACAAGAAGCATGTGAGTGGCATGGAAGGGAGGTATAAAAGGTTGTGTTGTAGGCTAGTAGAGGGTTGCTGCCTGCTGATGCCTGTTGATGCCTATTATCATCTTTTGTGTTGGTCTTTTGTTTGCCAACAGTAATGGGTATCTCCAGCAAGCAGCAGGGATGTGCCCAGACTGTCTTGGCACACGTGCTGTGGGGGCAAGTCCTCCTCACCTGCTATCTGGTGCTCTCTGGCTAGTTGACAGATGTACTGAATAGTGGAAAGAGGCACATTTCCATCAATGCAAACGAGCGGGGCCTGACACAGGTTCTCCTTGAACTGGGAAACCTAGTTAAAATCCAGGACACAGAGGAGAGACAGCTTGAATCATTGCAGAGGGACTAAATCATTGCTAGTCAGGCTCGATGTAGGATTTTGACTTGTATTTCAGCCTTTAGGTGCAGGCATGAACCTAAAAGAGTGATTCCCTAAGGAAAATGGATTTTTCCATTTGCCCCATCTCCTCCCCTTCTCCTTCCCCTGCTCCTGGCCATTAAGAGCTGGCCTCAGTTGGCAGGGCCCCTCCAGCAGAGAAAGATAATCGCTGGTCCTCTCTAGACCACTACAGGGAAATGGAATGCTGCTGTTTAATGCCACAGTAGGATTCCCTGGGCCATGCCTGGCTTGACTAAACCTTTGCTCACTGTGTATGTCATTTGGGTGTCCTCTCTGCAGTGTCTCCTAAGAGAGGTTGTTCAGTGGAGTGTTTTATACCTGGGCCCCACTGAATCCCGTAGGGATGGGGTGCAGTGGAATAGGGAGCTGCTGTTCTCTCCTTTGTCTCTCTGAGGCTGCACAACCACTTGCTGGGATGCCAGGCCACTGCTATGGGCACTAGAGCAGCATCCCCCCGTGTCTCTGCCAGCCCTGGTGGAAAGAGGGGCTGCCACAATGCACTTTGCAGTACAAGACTGGTTCAGAATTTCCACTGGTCACAGCTGCTTTGTAAAGCTCAGGAGAATTAATCCCTCATGTAATGGTTTTCTGTGCCAAGTCTTGGGGGAGGCAGGGTGGGGATGGAAGTGGGAGCAATGACCATATTTTTCCGTAGGACAGCTCCACCTCACAGAGATGCCACTGGTAAGTAAATTGCACTTAACTTCCATATTGCTGTCAGTCATGAAGCACAGGCTTTTGTTCTGTCAATAAAAGGTTGAGTAGGAAAGCAGAGTGCAGTGATGGGGCTTTCACTGAATCAGTCCTTAATCACTGCTGCCATTATGCTTCCCGAATGTTTGGATGTGCTGAGCAACAGTTTCTGTTGATACAGCTCAGCGTGTAGAAACAACAGGGATGGAACAGGAAAACTTGCCTTAACCAGTATTCTGTCCACTTTTTTTCTGCTTTTTCCTAAAGGGAGAAATACAATTTCTGCAAGTGGACTAGATTTATTGTTGGCTTTAAGGTGCGAAATTATAAGTTAGCTTGGACAAGTTAACGAAAAGGATTCTGGCCTACATATCATGGATGATGGTAGTGGTGATATTCATAAACCAGAGACAGACAGAAACTCCATCTGGGTCAGCAGCAACAGAGGGCTCTGGTAGCTTTTTATGCTTCTATACCAGTGGCCAGTGTCTGGGGTTAATTTCAGCCTATCCCATGTCCCTCTGCACACCCACTCCCTCCTGGTACAAACTTCACCAGTGGCCTTTTGTCACAGGCCCACACTCTTTCATGTAAGAAAAGCTCACAAATCCAAGGGAGTGCATACGTATTGCTCTGTTATCTGGTGGTGGATGTCCATGTCTCCCAAGCCGACGCTGAGCTCCCCAGCACTGGTGATCACAGCACAGTAAGTGGCTGTGCTCCTCCCCTCCAGCTGAAGGACGGTGCTCATGTCCTGAAACACGGAGGACAGTTACACAGTGAGCATGTTGCTGTTCCCTGCCACACTCGGCTCACTCTTCCTGTGCCCACCTGGTCTCTAGCCCAGCTCACTGCTCTCCCTTGGGATAAGCAGCATGTCAGAGGTATCTCAGTCTAGACAATGCTGGGACGTGGCTATTCATTAATATTTGCAATGCAACAAATGCTGCAGGTTAAAGCAATCCTTTAGTAAATGAGTGGCAGGTCTCTGCTGTGCAGTTCCACAGGTTTTGTCTCCTGCAACAGAAGAATGGTCTGCAGCCCTGCCTGCTCCAGTCACCCGTTCCCATCGCTCGTGTGACACACAGATGGCCTGATGACATGCTGGCATCTCTTGGTGGCACTCTGCAAACAGCAGTTACTTATGCTGGCCATCTCACCAACTGCCCAGCCTGATTGTAAGCATGCCCTGGAGCCATTTCTACAGCAGTGGGGCAGAGAGCTGTGGGGTGTCCTTCCTTTGTGGCTCCTGGGAATGATCTGCTTAGGGAACACAGGGCATGTCTTGGAAGGAACCTGTGGACGGAGAAATGTATCCAACTCAGGAGCTGACAGAGAAGCTGGAGTTTTTAGGGGGAGGTTCCTCTCCAGCACTGGTGGAAACGTGTTTTGTTACAGGCAAGGATTGCTTGGTGGCTGGCCAGCAAGTCCACCTTCCCTTTAGAGATTGCTCACTTGGATGGTACAAACTGTGCTGTGTAGAGAAGTGATTATAGACCAGTCATGGTGAAGCCTTTACAACCCAAAATGGAGTTCATGTTCTCATTGCTTCATTTGCCAAGTCACTTGGGTAGCCAGAACCAAGGCCCCACGGGCTCTCTTTGGATCCCAGGGTCACGAGGGCACTAATAAGAGTCAATGACCCTGACCATCCTCACCTGAGGGCTGCACTCACACCCTGCTTTGCGTTCAGTCCTGCCTTTTCTCCATGGAGCTGCCTGATGCCCTAGGTTAGAGCTGCCCTCCTGGCTGTTTGTGCTCCCTGTGTGGGTGGTGATATTCTGCATTGCTGTCCTGGGGAGCTCCTGCTGCTCCCAGCTCCCTGACCTGTGGACAAGCTGCTGCTGGAGTCAAGTATTTCCCTGGGACATGGGTAAGCGGTGGATGCAGCTCTGTAGAGGAACCTGCTTCTCTGAGCTTGGGAGGTGTCCAACCTGCAATTCCAGTTTCACCTTTTCTCTCTCTTGGGCTTTAACCAAACCAGGTTAATTTTGGCAATGCTCTGTGTGTCCTCACATTCAAGGTTTACACATTTCTCGCTATGTTTAGCATTCACTAGTATTGTACATGGTTGCTCCTAATTTACCTCTATCTCCTCCAAGCACCACTTCATGGAGCTGAATTCAGACCACAACATACATCTAGCCTGTGTTTCTGAGGTGGTTCCTTGCCTTCTGATTGTCTGTAGCTAAAAAAGCATTGAATTATTCCTACTCTCAGCCTGATGGAAGGTGGCTCTGATGTCTGCCAGGGTTGGGAAGACTTTTCCCTCTGTGTAATGCCATCTCTTCCATGTTTCTGAGGTGCCATTTCTGTGCAACATACCATGTGGTGGCAGTAGTGCAGGACAGACTCTAAATGCTCATCCTTCCCCACGGCTGATAAAAGGAGAGGAGCTTGCCCAAGACGACTTAAACAGTCTAAAAAGCAAATGGAAACAAAAGCTGTTAACAAATCCACCAGAGTACTGTGAACACAGTGAACGCCTGTGTAGCACGGGTGTCTCTAGGAAAGCCCTCTCCTGAAAAACTTAATGCTCATCAGTCCTTGCCTAGAAGGATGTTCAAGATGAAACTGAGCTGCAGCTGCTGCAAATGACTGCTTGAGGCTGAGTGAGGTGTTCTACAGAGAGCTGAACCAGCACCCTGAAATTTAGGATTATTTGGAACATCTGGGAGTGGGGGAAGACAATTCTGCTCTTTTCTGGCATCATCTCCTATACCATCACAGGCATGTGGGTTTTCCCACACTGCTTCTGAGCACAGCATTTTCTGGTGCTGGCCCTCCCACACTGCTGTTCCCACCATGATATCTTACTAGAACCACTGAATCTGAACGTATTAATGGGAAACCCTTCCTCCTCTCCTTTCAAGTTACCACAAATTGTACCTCCGTGGGTGGCACGCGTATTTTTGGGGGTTTTTTCCACTCAAGCTTCTTCATTAGTGATCTGAAGTGACAGTAGGTTTGTGTTACGAGACTGGGAAAGGCCTAAAAGCTGGAATAATCCTAAAATCTTTCTGTAATCTGTCCCTGTTAACTTCAGTACAACAGTATTGGTCTGCTGCTGCTTGTGGTGGAGCCCCAGGTACTGTGTGATCCTCTCCCATTGCCAAGGAAGGTAGCCTTTTCTCTTCTACAGTAACTCCTGTACCCCAGTTCCTTTTGTCCATGGCATGTGGTTTATAAGTTTGGAACTGTGATTATTCCTTTAAACTTCTGGTTCTAAGCATAATTCTATAGTGACTGTATCCTGGCATTAATTAGTCTGAGGCTGCTCAGTAGTCATTGGAGACGCTGAAGCTTATTTAACTTTGAGTCGGGGCTACTGCGCTATGTGCTAGTTAACTTCATATTTGTGGACCTTCCTTTTCCCAATCTTAACTCCCTCCCCTCTTATTTCTTGGAATGGGCCCTGCCTTTTCCAGGCAGTCTGCCCACTGGTATATTGCCTAACATGTGCCAAATCTTGTCAACATTCACCATCTCCTCTGTTGAAGGAATACCAAAGGACAAATCACAGCTGGCATGCACCCGCAGGCAAACCCAAGCACCAGGCACCTGCCAAGTTCCTTCCAACACCGCCAAAGGTTCGTCTCACTCTTCCAGCATTTGTTTGCCCACCGCCCTGGAAGAAAAAACTGTTAATTGGCAAAACTGGGAGGGCTGCTTGGCATAGTTGCTACGTCTCCATTATCATGTGAAGTTGATATTGCTGAAACGAAGAGCAGCAATCAGAGGGAGCAGAGGGCATCCAGCTCACAGATTGAGAGCAATGCAAACTTCTAGAGTCATCTACTGACTTAAATCTCGATGACAAAGGCCTGCTTTCAAGGAAGGGAGACCCACCTGATCTCCCCATGAATTGCTAGTTTGGTCTTATTTGCCAAGACCTCCTAGAATGGCTAAAGAATGTTTCAGTCAATGCGAGCAGCCCTCTGAATTCACCTGCTCACAACAACCTGGGGCTCCAAAGTTGCTGGGGCTCTGCCTTCCAGGCCACTTAGCTCCCACCTTAAGCAGTTTGTGGGAGTTATTTATTTATTTATTTATTTCCCTATTTGAATGTAAAATGAGATCTGTTATTTTTGCTGTACTGCCTCTGTACTTTATTCATGGCAGGATCTGTTTCAGAGACGAAAGGCTTTTTCACTCACCCATTGCTTCCCAAACATCTCTCTCATCAAAAATTCCTTTCTTTTCCACGTGTGGCTATCAAATTCTTTTCTCTTGCCTCTGCCTCCCACTCCTCTGTCCACCTGCCTCTCTGTCACAGACAAATTGTCAGAACGCAGGCAATCGCTCACCCATCTCATTCTAATTCTTCTGCCAGAAGAATTACATCAGTAAGCGCTCAGATCAATTTGGGCTTCATCTGACTATTAAATGGTTTTAGAGCTCTTGTTTCATAAAATCCTGAAAAACATTTTACATGTCTGAAGACAGCTTGCCACTGGCAGTCCTAATGCCTGAATGCAGAAGCTCCTGGCCCAGTCCCTCTGCCCTACACCAGCCCAGGTGCACAAGAACACCCCTGTACATACACATTTTTCATGCTTGTTAACACCACTATCTATTTGAGCCAAGAAAATGTATTGCCATCTCACTGTAAGACTTATTCTGCCCTCAACCCATCACTGTGCTTGGGCATTCTCAAAATTCATGCTGAAGCTCCCCAAGGATTCTTCTTCCCCTGCGTGAAGCTGTGCATCTGTCCTTGGCACACAATGCTTTTTCCTGCATCCAGCCCTGTGAGAGGCTACTCTCCCATCTAAATATGATCTTTTATTACTCTCCTCTGAACTCCAGGCTCTTTTTCTTAGCTCTGACTCTCCCCAGTCCTGTAGTTTGTAAGACTTGGCACTAATTTTTGATACCTTTGCTTTTCTGCCTGGCAGTTCTCCAAGCCCTAAACTGTTTGGGCCACATGAGCAGAACTGCCGGTATATAAGCAACCTATGGCCTTTGTCCCTCTTTGCACTGCTTATCATTCCTCATTAACACAAATGCCCCTCCCTTGCATTTGCTTGCGCTCCCTGGGAATTGCCACTGGTACTGCTGGGAATGAGGATATTTCCATCTGCATCTGTATCCTGTTGAGAGTTGCAGATTTCAAAAGTAAAGTGAGCTTGGCTATTTCGATTCTGAAGCTCACTCTGTAATACAGGCAGCCAAGGGGAAAAAAATCCCAAACCCCAGCACCCCAAAATACAAAGCAAGGGTGCTTTTTTAGGCAAGTCAAACAACATGGCTTTGAACACTGGCCCCCATTTCAGTCTTAAAAGAGGGTGCTAGCTGCCATCAGCAATAAGCACAAACTGCAGTTCATGTAATTCCATTATCTGTGTTTTAAAACTGATGCCTGCAGGAATGGTGAAAATACTCATCAGCTCCTTTCGTTGCCTGGCATGCTGATCCTCTCTTTTAGTTCCCCATACACCCCAGAGACAGAGTTTCTGGGCGGTTTTTATGCCAAGCCTTGCCCTAAGAGCAGATGTAGCAGCCTCCTGCTCAGGGATCCCGCTGTGGGTGACCTCTGCTGTTGTACAACCCCACAGGGCCTAAATGAAATGAAGATGCTAAATCTCTCTTTAAAGTAGCAGGTGGGTGCAGTGAGAAAGAAACCAGCAGCTGGCTTTTAAAGAAAAAGAAATGAGCAGCTCTCATCACACCTTGCCAACTCCGTTGTAACTCCGAGTGGTATTCAAATATCTCTTCTTGGGTTTGGGTGGGGCTGGCTCAGATTAAAGAATTTAGGTGAAAATGGGCTTGCTAAAAGTGATCTGAGATGAGGCTGGGCTAATGCTTTCTGGCAAAGTTTCAGAGAATTGAGAAAGTCTCTCTAACTTTCTTACATGTCCGAAGAGATTTGAATTCTTAACGTTAAAATGAGACTGCTCAACTCCTGGGTATCCTGAGAGAGTTATAACCATAATGCTTTTTCCAGCAACTTTCTCTAAGCAAAACTGTTCATCCTTCTCAACAGGTCAGATAGTTACATATTAAGTATTTAGCTTCTGGGTAGCCTTGAAAGACATGTGTGAATTACAGCCAGGTCAGAATACAGCTGCTTTCCTGCTGAGACAGCACGAGATGTGAGTGGTACGCAGTGCTCTGCAACAAATCCAGCAGGCATAAAGGTGGGATCTGCTAGGTGCTGAGCTCTTTGAAAAAAAAACAACCTGTCTTTAAAAAGCTAAAACAATGATGTTGAGAGGGGCTTTTCCTCTATGCAACATTAAAAGCCTCGTTTTTCTCTTGTCAGCTGTTCCCAACAGGATCTACACTGGTCCTTGGCCCCCTCACCATGCTGTAGGTGGTCCAGGGATCTGCACTCATGTCTGACATGCCAAGGAGTGCCCATCCTTCCTTGGACACAGCTCAGCTCCTTGTCCTGATGGCTGAGTGTGGGCCGTGTATGGTATTGGTTACATCAGAGCTGAAGCAGTTGAACTTTTGCTTTTGCAAGCCTTCATAACTGCTGCCACAGCGTATTTCACCCTTGACCATTACAATATTGTTTGGCCCCTCTATCATTAAATAGTCAAATTCCTTACAGCTTCCCCAGCACATCTTCCCTATCTGATTGAGAGGTCTTCACAGGCTGCCCCATCTGATGGCAGAAGCTCTCTGCCTTGGCTATCATCACTGAGTGATTTGGGACACCAAACAATTTTCGAGCAAGCTTCACCACCTCAATCTGCAGTACTTCGTGCAGCTCGACAAAAATTGTACAGGCCATGCAAATAGCTGTCATTTGCATGGGGGAGTCCCAGGTTTGGTCCACTTTAGCTTCTTGTTTGCTTCTTGTTCAATCCAAACTGAGAGTAAGGGGGTCTGGTAACATTCAAAATGTTCTATTTTTTAAAGCCATCTTTGGGGTTTTTTGTTTTTTGTTAGGTTTTTTTTTGGTTGGTTTTTGTGTGTGCGTATGAGACTCAAATCCTTCATGAGTACTCTGCACAAAGACTCTTGTTCCTATGTGTGCTGCTTTCCATAGTTAAGACAGTCTCAGACAGCCAGAGCTGGCTCTTACCTGGGGATTTCCCCCCTGTGGGGGGATGGTTTGGATGACACATTGCTCTGTCCCTCTCTTGAGTGTCAGGGATGGTGATTTTCACCATGGGGACAGAGTAGGTCAATATATATCACTCCACCATCCACCTAAACAACCCCAAATATGCAGCACTACACCTCCCAAGTGTGTGCATGCACACACATGGGTATCATACATGGATAACACCTTCCCCCACAACCCCTTTGGCTTGGCACTCCTGTAAAAGTAGCTGGAAATACATTGGTGCTAAGAAAACTGCTACAGATACAGTACCAGGATGTCAGGGTTCTGTGCCTTGGCTATAAAGTCAACGTTGATACCTCCAATCACCACCTTTAAGAGGGAAGAAAAAGGTAAAGAGTGGTTGGAAGGACTTCAGGAAAAAGTTTCCAAGTCTTCTTTGCTTTGCCTAGTCACTTTTCCCACCCTCTGGAAAGCTCTCTCCCTTACAGTGTAAGGGCCAGTGCTTATTTTGAATAGCTAGACACAGGTTTGTACAATCCCAATCAGAAAGAATCAAAATCTCTTGTCTTTGTTGCTTTCTGAATTATGCCTGCTGACAGCCAGCCCCAGTGTGGCAGGTGGGACATTACAGAGGACACACAGGGATGCTGATGGTTTCTCTGTGTGATATACCAGGCCTCAGAAACATTCAAGCACTGGTGTGTAAACAAGCAAAGAAAATGGGGAAAAGTGGGCAGAAAAATGCAGCCATTTCTTGCAAGCTCCCAGGAGAAATTGCCATACCCAGTGACACTTTACAGATCACTTTTATTGTCCTACAAAGCCAGAATAAGCAGTTCAGCTTCACAAACAGGAAGTTTCCAGATTCTTTGGGGACATACAGCTGTTTTTTCTCATCAAATGCTGGGTTATTGCCTCTGGAGTCACTGCCCTCTTTTATGTTGACAAATCCTATTGCAAATGGGTTTCAGAAAATTTTTCATGTCTCTAAAGACCACCTAATATAGATTTCCTATAAATTACGTGGCACACAAAAAATCCAAGAGAGTGAATAGAGTATTAGGGTTATAGTCGATCTTCAGGATGTGCTGTAACTCTTGTGGTTTTGTCAATCATGAGCAGGAGGCCAACAAAAAGAGATATTTATAAACATTTATGGCTCAGCAGCTCAAAATATCTCTCCCCACCTTCTTCCAGGTCTACTCCTGTAGTCACAAGTTCCCTGGCACTAAGAGCAATAGAGCTGAAGCTGTACATTAGGGCACAGTAAAAGGTGAAAAGGTGATTAAAGTTTTAATGGCCTTGATGGTCTAAGACTTAATGAGATTAGACCACTGTCAGTGTTTATTCCTTGTAAATGTGGATAGGGGGAGGGGCAGAAGACACTTATTTCTGAAGAATAAAAAGGGAAGCTAAAGGGAGAATATCTGAGAGTGTGAAGAAGAATGATTGGTCCCTGGCTGAGTCACCTTTTACTTTTGGGAACAGATATAAATTTATCTTGTGGTGTCAGCAGAGAGGCATCATATGGAGGCCAGCAGAGGACTCACTGGTTGGGGTGGAGTCAGGTCCTCTTGCTGAGGCAGGTTCCCCTTCCTTCTGGCTTTCTGTAGTTTGCTCAGGGCCACTGCAATGCAGCTGCCCACTCTGGCATTGTTCTGGATCAGTGCAAGGTCTGTTTGGCATTTCTTTGAGGAAAATTAAAAATACCAGCGAGTCTGACCTGTTAGAAGCTAATGCAGGAACTGTTTAGAGAGAGAAAGCAGGAAGTACATGCTGAGACCTGATAGGTTTGATCCCCCCCATACCATAATCCTCTGGGGACAAGGATAGTGGGTTACAATGCTGCATGAAAACTCTGTTTTTTGGTTTTTTTTCTTGGTTGTTTTTTTTNTTTTTTTTTTTTTTTTTTAAATTTGGGTTTTTTTTTTTTTTTTTTTTCTTGGTTGTTTTTTTTTTTCTTTTCTTCTTCCCCCAGTGTCCACAGAGAGGAAACTTGTCTTTGACAGGTGGGGAATAGAAGCAAAGGCTTCATGGAGAAAAGAGAAGGTGAAGTACTTAAATTACAGCAGATAGCCTAAAAACCTTAGAGGATCTTGGTCAGCTTTTCCAGAAAGAGATACCTACTGAGATTTTGCCAAGTCACTATGAGCAATTTTTTTTTAGCAACTGCACTGGGAGCAGAGTATCAGAGTCTTTGAAAGCCCTACTTTGTGGCTGCATATAGCTCTTATATCCAGAAATGCCTTTGCCATTCTGCCCTGACTGGTCAGGTCTCTCAGAGGGCTGGCAGCAGAACCTGGATGTGAATCTGGCTCGCCCAGATGCTACACTGGCATCCCAGCCTGTACATCTGCTTTCTCTTGGCTGTTCAAAGGCTTCCTGCTCACCCAGGGGTGTTTTCCCTCCAAGTTTCTCTTTCTCTGTGCCCACACGCAATGTTGGATAAGGCAGTGTGATGTCCAGCACAGTGCTCTGGGAACCCCAGGGACCTTCCCGTGTGCAACCCTAGCACAGACAACAGTATCCAGAGATTCCATCACAGAGCAGGCAAGCTCTGGGGTCAGATGTGAGGGATTTCTTTGGGCTCTGGACCACCTGCCATCTGTGCTGCCCTCCAATTTTTAATGGAAAAGGGGATGAAGACAGTAAGGATGTTCCTGAAAAATCAGGATGCAGGTGCTAACCCCTCATCTGTTTGCAGACTCAAGTGTTTGCTCCTTGCTAGACTGTCAATAAAGTGACAGTGTTTCCTACCAGGCATTATCAGAAGAGATAGGAAATACACTGGAGTACTTTCTTTTTCCCCCCATTTAGTAAAAGGATACTGGAGTCCAGTGATTTCCCATCAGTTAATTCTGTGAGCTTCTGTAATAAAAAGGGGGTCACTTCTTTGCCTGTGATTCCTTTGGACCTGCAAATATAAAAAAAATGCCCACAGATGAGCTGAAATGGCATCAGAGGAGAAGCACCGTTGCCAGCAGATACTCTATCTCCATAACCACGTACCATAACAAGTCCTGTAAACAAGCTTTGGGTTAGATAAAGCTACAGTTGAAAATAAGTTGTGGGCTCACCCATGCCCAAGGTTAGGCTGTGCTACGGCTGCTGCAGCAGTGTCCCTGAATTCGTTTACTTCCCCAAGACCATGGGCTGAGCAAAGGAAAGGCTTAGGTTGTGGCTCACCTGGCTTGGCAGAGAGCTTGCTGGATGGCCTCTTCGATGGCCTGGCCCTCGGCAGCTCGCTCCTGGGGACAGGGCACTGCTATCAGCACCCCGCTGCTCAGGCCCAGCCCCAGAGCACTGTCTGGGGAAGGATGGGAATATTGTTAGTGGCACTCCTTGGAGAAGTCAGGTGCTGAAGGACAAGGACAGAGGAGAGTGGGCACAGGGTGTAGGAAGCCTCAGAGCTCAAGCTCCAGTTCTTAGCTGACCCAAGATTAGGATCTTTTCCAGCTACCAACCAATTCACATCTGCCTATTTTGAGTCTGTCTGTACAGTAAATGGGGCAAAGTTGTTGTTTTTTTTTTTTTCTTTTTTAAACTGATTCCCCTTCTAAAGGCCCAGAAGCTGTTTTTGTCAATGTATTATTATGTGTTGCTTCCACTCCACTAGGGTGAATAAAACATGAATGAACATGCCAAGCTGGCTGCAGCTGGCCTGCAGTTTTACTTGCTGTAAAGAGTGGACCTCTCTGCTACTGTATTTTCAAAGCACTTTTGATGCAGGAATGGGGGAGGTGGGATGGCATATTTCTCAGGGCAAATTTTTCCACAGACTTAAAGGAAGTGCCTCATCCAGGGTGATTCTTGTGTCCTTTTTTTCCAAGACCTTACACCAGCCTTTGCCATCNATCAGTTAATTCTGTGAGCTTCTGTAATAAAAAGGGGGTCACTTCTTTGCCTGTGATTCCTTTGGACCTGCAAATATAAAAAAAATGCCCACAGATGAGCTGAAATGGCATCAGAGGAGAAGCACCGTTGCCAGCAGATACTCTATCTCCATAACCACGTACCATAACAAGTCCTGTAAACAAGCTTTGGGTTAGATAAAGCTACAGTTGAAAATAAGTTGTGGGCTCACCCATGCCCAAGGTTAGGCTGTGCTACGGCTGCTGCAGCAGTGTCCCTGAATTCGTTTACTTCCCCAAGACCATGGGCTGAGCAAAGGAAAGGCTTAGGTTGTGGCTCACCTGGCTTGGCAGAGAGCTTGCTGGATGGCCTCTTCGATGGCCTGGCCCTCGGCAGCTCGCTCCTGGGGACAGGGCACTGCTATCAGCACCCCGCTGCTCAGGCCCAGCCCCAGAGCACTGTCTGGGGAAGGATGGGAATATTGTTAGTGGCACTCCTTGGAGAAGTCAGGTGCTGAAGGACAAGGACAGAGGAGAGTGGGCACAGGGTGTAGGAAGCCTCAGAGCTCAAGCTCCAGTTCTTAGCTGACCCAAGATTAGGATCTTTTCCAGCTACCAACCAATTCACATCTGCCTATTTTGAGTCTTTCTGTACAGTAAATGGGGCAAAGTTGTTGTTTTTTTTTTTTCTTTTTTAAACTGATTCCCCTTCTAAAGGCCCAGAAGCTGTTTTTGTCAATGTATTATTATGTGTTGCTTCCACTCCACTAGGGTGAATAAAACATGAATGAACATGCCAAGCTGGCTGCAGCTGGCCTGCAGTTTTACTTGCTGTAAAGAGTGGACCTCTCTGCTACTGTATTTTCAAAGCACTTTTGATGCAGGAATGGGGGAGGTGGGATGGCATATTTCTCAGGGCAAATTTTTCCACAGACTTAAAGGAAGTGCCTCATCCAGGGTGATTCTTGTGTCCTTTTTTTCCAAGACCTTACACCAGCCTTTGCCATCTGAAACACACCAATGAGTTTAGCTGCCTCCTCTTCATCCCGGACGTGATATGGTGCTTGGAAGCCACTCTGGTGTGAGAAGAAGGCTGGGAACTCTCTTGATTCTCCAAAAGCAGCCACACAAACACCCTGAGTCTCCTGCAGCAGTGGAGGTGAGACAAGCAGGTGATCAAGGGAGAGAAAGGGGAGCCAATTAAAGAAAGGGACTTTTTTCCTTCTACCCAGAAAGAAACTGCCTTTCTTTGGCACAGGCCTTGGTTCTTTTTATACATCCCATTCTATTCTATTCTCTCACGATGAGCCAGACATGGTAACTGGCTAGATCAGATCTGGCTCACTGAGACAGAGGAGGCATGCACGTCCTTTGCGCATGCTCAGAGCTGATCCAAAGCCATGCAGGTGTCATTGGCACCATCCTGAGTCCAAGATAACACCCTGGGATCTGAAGACATGTAATGAAGTGACAGGAATACAAACGAGTTCTGCTTGCGATTGAGGAATATCAATGTTGGCTGTCATGTCAAGTGCTGGCCGTGGTGGATTCCAACATGCCAAACCTTAAAAGGTAACTACTGAAAATCATCTGGATTCCCTTTTTAATTCTGATTTTATTTTAGTGTTTGATGGATCTAGCTTCCTTGATCCATCAGTTTCTGGGAGCATCATCCCAGAAAAGCAAATCTAATGCCAAAGAAAAAGAACATGGCTAGCACTGCCTTTGACCTCAGTTGGAGCAGCTGCTGTAACAGCCCCTTGGGCATGGTTAGATTTATGCTAGGAAGCAGCCAAGTGCTTGTACAGCCCCAGGACTACAGAACTGTAAATATGGCTTCACATCCTCTTTCCAGCAATTTCTGAAAATCTTCAGCTTAAGACCCATCCCAATGCCACTGGGCACTCTGTGCACAAAGAACAACATGATCTGCTTTCAGACACCACAGCCCATGCTACCTACCAGATATTCCAGTGTCCTGCCAATATCAAGGATAGACTTGGCTCCTGCAGATACAACAGCAACCGGAGTTCGTCCTAGCTCTGTCAAGTCAGCACTCACATCCAGAGCTGTCGAGACAAGCAGCATTGTATTGGTGATTGTGTTGTACTCCAAGCTGAAGAGATCTGACCTCCTAAAAAGCCACATATGCCTGGGATGCCACTGCCTGACTTTATAACTGCTTAGATCCACAAGCAAATATTAAAGGTTTAGATCATGCCTTTAGGTGTTGAAAGAGGTATTGATAAAAAGAAGTCACATGGCTAAGGGCAGAGGTGCAGCCTTGCACTCTATCTCTTGCCTCTTTGATCACATTGATAAAGAGCATGCAAAAATTTGGTAGAAAAGAAAGAAAAAGGTGTTGTACGGCAAGGATGAAGTTCAAGGAGATGCAATATCATTGAAGTAGATTTTGAGTTTGGAACTGACAATGCTTGCAAAAGAAGAAAGTACCACAGGAGCTGACCTCAGGAAACTTCCTGTTCTGGAATTTACATCACATCTGAAAGGGATGGCATACGAGAGGGCACTGCACCTGTGCTGTGCTGGAAATATATACGGCTGAGAAGAGAGAAAGCACTTAAAAGCCACAAACTATACAGACAAGACTGGGCCATTTTCCAGAGAGGAGCACACACCTCTAACACAGAGCACGCTCTTTTGTGGCAAGGCTCTTCTCCTCAGCTGAGAGAGCTGATAACAACACTGTGCTTGGCAGCCGGTATCAGGTTATCCAGCCATTACAAAGAGGGAAAAGTGCAGTCAGCTCCTGTTGCACCAGCAAACAATATCAATATAACCCCGTGTAAGCAAAAGGATAAAGAGAAACTTTCACCCCCTTAACAACTGTCCAGGGCTCAAGAGGAATATTTTGAAGCTTCTGGAAAGGTGACGTAAGGGAGAAAACAACCACAGTCTGGTCAAGAAGAATTTTAACTTTATCCTTCTGAACAGACAGTTACTGTAGGACAGACTGGGAAAAGGGAAAAAGAAGGAATTAAAACTGTAGCAACAGAGAGAAAAGTAGAATGTATTGATGTTCTTACTGCTCTCCCCATCCCGATGGACACCTCCTATGCCACCTGTCACAAACACGGGAATTCCTGCTTTGTGTGCCGCAATCATTGTTCCAGACACGGTAGTGCCACCAGACAAACCCTGTCAGGGAATAACCAGTCACAGTCAGCACCCAGGGTGACATGGAGAAGCAGCTATGGCTGTAGTCTGCCACACACCAGTGTGAGCAGCTGACCAGTGAAATCCTAATACAAATATTCTTTCAGGCAAAAAGGCAGAGGAATTCACTTAGGAGTTGGACTCTGTAATCCTTGGGGATCCCTTCCAACTCAGAATATTCTGTGAATCATCTGTTGTCCCTGCTATATAAACTGTTCTTGCCCTGATAGCAAAGGCCTTTGTTCTCCAGGGTGTTCCACGGGCAGCTAGTGGCACGTTTAGCTGTCACTTTAAGCTTGAGATGGCCTATGTGTCACGTAGTTTACATGCAATGTGAAAATGTCTTATCATGCCAATAAGAATATTCTTAGCCAAGTGCCCATGGCTTGCCAGCACATCCAGAACGACTTTTCAGGAGTCCTATCTCATGTATTTTATTCCCTTACTCTTCTGTATTTTGACTCCAGTTGGGAGCACTTTTGAGCTTACCAAGAAGATACCACTTTCCATGATATTTTTGAGAGGTTTAAAAGCCACCTGGCTTGAAGCTGGAGAGTGCTATACTGTTGCTAGAAAAGCAATAGACCCCACTATACTTTACTAGGAAAGACCACACTATAAAGTCCACACACCATACCTGGCTGAGGACAAAAGGAAAATCTCTGCGAGACACTTTAACTGCGTTTTTACTGCTTGCCAAGAACTTGAGTTCCTCGTCTGCGAGTCCCACGTGGATTTGACCCCTTAAAATACCTACAGTGGCTGGCACTGCTCCATTTGTTCTCACAATTTCTTCCACCTCTCTGGCCATGCTAAAATAAGATAGACAAGACAACAATCACAAAATTAGGGATGCAAACAATCAGGCAAGGAAATGGTCATGTCTGATGGCCATCATTCACAGTTCTTGTGATTTCAGCTACGTCCTATTCCTCTTGTAGCTGCCTCATGGCAGAAGTCTTTGCACTTGAACTTGCAGAAGTGAAGAGCTCTCATTTTCAAGGATGGCAATGTCCAAGCTCCCTGCTTCATTTTTGAGAAAAATCATTTGGTTTACAAGCAAATCTGGTTGTACAATAGACTACTGAAAATAGAGAACTTCTCAAAATAGGACTTTTCTGTATCTTTTACCTGTTATTTCTCTGACATCACAGACCTTCACAGAAACCCCAGGTAGTTCAAGTCTGCTCAAACGACCAGGATATATTTTTCATAATACCGTCAGATATAGAGTAATAACAGTGCCAAAAAGCTGGTGCCCTAGGGTACTCCAAGACTGCAGGCCAAGTCTTTTCAAGTTCAGCAGATTTTGTACTTGATCATTCATACACTATCTCTAAGAGCAGCTTCTTCTCCCTTTCTGAGCTATCTGGACATATGCTAGGCAATCTTTAACTACTGAAACTACCTCTTCCTCAAAACCAAGTTTTTAGAGCTTCATCTTAAGACTGAATGTCAGGTAGAATAATGGCCAGGTAAAAAGCAAGATGGAAAATCAATACCAAAACCTTTCTGTGCTTTCTGGAAGCAAGGATGGAGGGGAGAGTGCAATGATTTCTGGAGCTGTGACACAATGAAACACGAGTCTACTGAAAATGGATAAATAAAGAGTAGAGGTGGGGGGTTTCCATGCAGGGTACAGAAGACAGTGAGAAGGGACCAGGAGCTCTCCCAGTAGATGTTCTGAGTAGGTTAAGGAACAGATTTCACTATTGTGTTTCAATCCTTTTTGCATTACAAAAGAGACAGGAAAGGAAACTGCAGAGTGTTTTCAATGTCTGTACAAACTATGCAGCTGAAAAGGCTGATAGTTCTCTTTTAGAGCAAGTGCTGACATTATCTGCTGCTCCATTTTAAAGGAAACCAGAAATTTAAGGTGTTGGATAAGGAGATAACTAGGCTCTCCATATTCGTCCTTAAAAGTCCAAATATAATTTACACTTGAGCTCACAGTCTGCTTGCCTAACAACCTGACATTTCCGTGTGTTCTTGCAACAGCTTTGGCTTGACCAACAATACTGATAGCAATCCAGTATGTGCTTCATTCTTACAACTTCACTGAATGAGGAACATCAAAATCCACCACCTCAGATTCAGAGGATAGGCCATGCCATGTGTAATGATCGTGCTTTCCAAGGCTACAACTGGTCTCCCCTCCACCAGAGCTTCCTGTACAGAGGGATGAATCCTGACATAAGCACCTGGGGATAAACACAGAAGAGTGAGTTATTTGTGTGGGTATTTGCAGTAACTACTGAGCTGTTTTATAAAAAGCAAATTGTCGTCATCACAACAAATTTATCCCCCTCTTCAGCTGTTCTTTGGCGTGAATTACAAATAACTTTAGGAAGACTAAAGCTGTGTTTTATGTAAGTGAAATGTGTGCAAAATATGTCTACTGTTAAAATGAATTCTCATCACCATCACTGAAGGATCCTCTGCCACCATTTTTGCAGTTGTATTGTTACTGGCTCCAGTAACATTACTTGAACATTACTGTGAACAAACTGAGCCCTGCAACCACGCCTAAAGATGGGAATATGTTTTAAAAGAGTGGAAGCACCAAGGATACCATAGTAACTCAATATATTTTAAGACTATCATACACCAAGGCTATTGTGGCTCTTTGCTGTGTTCCAAGAACACTGCCAGCAAGGTCTCTGCTGAATTCAGATGAGGAAAATGCTTTCCACTCAGGAACTGTTTCAGAATGCGCTACTCACCATGCAGAAGTCTTCTCATCTGGGTGGTCCCATGTGCCACAGAGGACACGTGTCTTCCCAGGCTGTAGGTTATCTTCCTAATCATCTTGTGCATATGGATGGTCCTGAGATAACAGATGTCACGTGAAAAGGAAAGATGTATTTTAGCAATGACGTGACCCTGTGAAGCTAAACATATCAGCTCTTGCCTTGACCTTGGAAGGTAGACAGCCCTTGCCTAGCGATTGCCTGGAATCTCCTGGTGTTTCAAGCACGAGCCAGAGTGTCAAAACAAAATGTTAAGCTGCAGAAATAGAGCTGGAACGGGTCAACTGGCCCATTGTCAATGCTGGGCTGAAATCGTGGTGGAGCAGAGAAAAGGATGAGGAGTCACAAACTAGGGAGAATTTTGAAGCAGAAAACCTTTTAAATTCCAAAGTGACCTGCTCATGATAGATTTCAGGCCCAGCCACTGCCACCTCCAATGTGAAAGGTCACAAGGAGGAATCTACAAGGCAGAATAGAGCTGTAGCGATGTGAACCTGATTTTTGCCAGTGTCTAGGAGAAAATAAGCAGCTCAAAAAGGAGCTGAGAACTGACAAACCAGACTAGAACTGCGAGGAGGAGAGAGCAGCTTTCCCTAGAGCCGGGAGTGCTTTGTGCAGGCTCATGTTACATCATCCTTCTTAGCCCAGTGCCGTGGAAGCAGAGCGGCAATTCAGCCCCAGCAACAAACTCCAGAACTCCTCTGGTCTCTTAGCAACTCCTTTTCACTCTAATTAAATTCATTCCCAAACAGAGAAATAGGGGGAGAGAGCTGTAAATGTTAAGAGAGTGGTCTGGTCTGAGCCTCAGGGCAGTTTCACTCAGTGCCTGGCTGCTTCACATACTTTCCTTGGGCTTTTGGCCATATCCCTCCGGTCTCCCTGTTCTTCACCCCTTCACTAGGAGGAAAGGATTCCCTTCCTCAGTCCTTTGTACCTATTGTTCATTCAGATGGCAACTTAATTAAAATACAGTACTATGTTCATGTTACACTTAGCAGAATATGGCTCTGCTCTCAGTACAGTGTGTGGCACTACAGCTATACAGAAAATTCTCATACCTGGGGAGAGTGTATTTGCCCAGATCTAAAGACTTCAACTATACAGGACAGCTTGGGCTGTGTTACTTAAGAAATGTGGGACTGGATCAACTAGACACAATACACACCTGACTGAAACACTAAGATTTTCCACTTTCCAAATCCTTTTCATGCTAAGCTCAGCAGCTTGAGCTGTTCATGGGTTCATGCAAATATTCTGGTATTGCTGTGTGTGTGCCTACACACCCCTTGCTCTCTGGGGCAAAGTCAGCTTTGGAATAAATTAATGAAGCCAACAAGGTTACGCCAGGGATCTGCTGAGCTGCTCGAGTTGTGCTCTGAATTTTAACAACCCCCCAGCTCTGAAGCACAACAGCCAGGGGTGCCCAAGCTGTGCTGGCCAGTGGATAAAAACCAGCTGGTCACCACCTGAAACCTAACAGGCCTGAGCTGATATTCATGGGAAGCTCAGCCAACATTCATCCCGAACTGCATCAAAGATTTTTGAAGCTTGGCAAGTTTTGCAGCAAAAACCATACAACCTTTCACCTTGCAACCAAACTTTGCAGATTCATAGTGCAAGTTTCAGGCATCTGGAACACAGAGCTGCTCTCCTCCCGCCTCCCCTGTGACCCCTCCGGCAGATCCGACCTCATGGAGCAATGGCCTGGTGTCTCTTACCTCTGGGTGTCTGTCTCATGGAGGGAGGCTGGGTGGGTACTGGAGCGGTGCCTGGGCAGCCCTGGGAGGAGGCGGAGGAGGGGGTGCGCTGGCCAGAACTCCTGGCCAAGAGAATCTATTTATTATTAACCACAGGCACAGCTGAGCTCTGCAGCGGCTCCCTGCCCAGGGTGCAGGGGGCCATTTCACAGCAGGGCCAGGAAAGCTTCTGTGATTATTTTTGTTCACGCAGAGCCAGATTTTCCCCTTGCTCTTTAAAAGACTTTTCTCATTTTTCAGATTCCTTTCCTATTAGATTTTTTTTTTAAATCAGTGAATTCCTTGCTCGCTTTGCAGACTGAGCCCCTTTGTGCTTATTCCTAAAAAGCAGAGGAATCACATTTATGCCTCCCCCACAACTTTGCCAAATGTAGCTGTTAAAGATCTTTCTTCTCAGGGTGAGAGCTCTACCCAGCTCTTGGCCTCTCCATTGAGGAAAGCTGTAGGTCTAAAGACAGTTGTGGCCACTATTTTTTCCCATGCAGTCACCTGGCTACACCAAGAACACAAGTGGAGCTCACAGCAAAAAACCGTTGTAGTCTTCTCCTGTAAGGACAATCCATTCTAGCAGTTCAAGGGCAGCTTTGAACAAGGACTGTGAAATTAATAAATGTTTGTCCCCTCCTAAAAAAACCATGATACTTTGATATCTAATGCACTGGTATTGTACATGTTTCAGTTTTATATTCTGCAGAAAATATCAGAGTTGAGAGTTAGATGGCCATGAAGGAATTGCTTTACAGGTTAAAAGACAGATATGATTCTGCACAGCTTCCATGAACAACATAAAACTAGCTGAAGTAATTACTAATGTATTGCTGAAGTAATCAGTGTCAGGGAACTGATTTTGCTGCAATCCATTAATCAGGAAATTGTAAAACATAGGTTGTTAAAGCAGTATTTGCACTTTACACTCGTCCCTTTCAAAAGAAATTTCTCGCAACTTTGTTTAACCCAGCAGTAACAAATTGTGTCTTATTTTCTACATCCTTCCAATCTTTTCAACTAAACACATCCAAGGAGACTTCAAACAAAGCTTTCTGAGTTACAAAGACAATCTGCTTCTGACTTCTGCTACTCAGTCTGGAGGGAATTTAATTGCAGGAATGATAGATTGCATCCTCAGATACCATAAATGGAAGCTGAAGATTTTGTGAACAATATCTTTTTCCTGGGAGGATGGGTAGCCAGATGTATTGGAAAGAAAATGTGTAGGTAAAATAACATTTTTTAAAAATACACACAAATTGTAATGACATAATTTTGTTTTCCATGAAATCTATTTGGAAAGACTGCAGTACTGTAGGAATATATCTGGTCCATCATATTTTTGACATACTTTCAGGCAAGACAGTTTAGTAACCAAGCTGGTGACTCAGTTTCCAATTCTTAACATCATCTCAAGGTGATCTTACACAGTGGGCACACAAGTTCAGCCTGTCATATTAGGTAAGTCAGGGGTAAGGATGTTTTGCTTGATTTGCCATTTTTTCCTTAAACTCAGTGCAAAATCAGCCCATTGGATTTTTAGCTCAGCTTTCCAACATGAACTTGTAGGTCTCTGAGACAAAATGGAGCAGGTCAAACAGGTCTCTGAGGGCACTACTGCACTCTTGTGCATATCCCAGCTCTGGAATTGTTCCCAGCAGGCTTCTGCAGCGTGATATATGGCTGATAATAGTGATGATGGGGTTTGGAAGCAGCCAGTAGGTGACTGGCAGGAGAGAAAGCCCTGGAGAAGAGCTGGAGACAGGTTTGTATGAAAGTGTGGGGCACTGCATAACTCACTCCTCTGCATGCTGCAGTTAGCTGCCTTTCCAGTCCTCTCTGCCTGCCATGACCCGGAGCTTGCTGCTTGTACTTCCCCCTCCAGGCCTCAGAAGTAAAAGTTAATATTGAACAGGTTCCTGAGTAAAATGGGAGCGGCTGGGAACAAAGAAATTGCCATGGCAAATTCCTACTGCCTGCTGGGAGCTGGGTCCTTGGGCCATCCTGGCATTTTTCTTTCTGAGTGATTCCTAGAGTTAACGTCTCCCCTGAAACCTTTCCCCTCTCAGGGGCATCACTGCCGAAGGCATTAAAGAAATGGGAAACTCCACATTACTTTTGTCACTCTGTCATGTCTACCATGGGACAGTATTTTCCTTTCCTTGTGTACCCGATTTCTAAGAGTCTATTTACGGTTGTTAGGCTGGGATTTGCTCACTGGTGTTTCTCTGGTTTTGAAGCTTGCTTCTAGGCTGCCAGTATCCAGGAGACCTCCTAGGGACATGCAAAATCATACAGAACACATTTAACCACTCATTTATTTTACCGTAGTGAGAACTATGGTGCCTGGAACTGTCTGTCTTGTCAGGGCAACAATCTAACCAACATGAAGGTCTAAGTTGCTCTTTAGTGATTTAACCTCCTTAACTGTCTGACATCCTTCCACTTTCATCAGCAGATTTTCATGATCATTCTAATGGTTCCAAAATAACTTCCCAGATTATCTTAATGGCTTAAAAGTATTTGATTTTTTTTCCTAACATGAAGTACATTTTCCTCCAGCTGTTTCTAACAGAATGCAAGACTGAACATAGACACCTGGTGCAGTCTTTGAACTTTTATTTCAGTGCTGAACATTGCATGAAAAATGCTCTGTGATGGAATCAGGTGCAGGAAATAAGTTTCTTCCTTTAGATATTGAAAAGGTCTTGCCAATTCTCATGGGACAGTTTTCCATTGAATATCCAGGCTTTCTCATAACAGGGATTTGTGGAACTGAATTTATAAACTATTTGGCATTGATCACTGTGCTGATAATAACAGGAGGGAGTCTGCTGCATAGAGAGCCTGGATCAAGGTCTTTATTTGGATGCTCCGTGTCGTGGATGAAGGTTGATCTCATACAATCATTCAAAGAAGTTGTTCATTCCAAGACTGTTGGAGTTCAAAGTTCATTCCAAGAACTAGCTTTTTTTTTGTTTGTTTTTTTTTTAATACGTACCTGTACCTTGGTTTGAAGTCTGTTAAAATTGGTATGTATATTTCACCTCCTTTTAATTCAGAGCTGTGTTCGCCCAGGTCTGGATTCTGCATATTCCAAAAAATGCCAGCAAGCACTCCCATTGCCTCATTCCTTAGGTAGTTCGAGGGCACTCAAGTCACTGTTTTAAGGCAACCTGAAAACAGATTTACCTCTTCTCTCCTGCCTAGTGCTCTTCCTAAAGTCCAGCCATCTTAGGGTGCTGTCCTACTGCCTACGTTTAGAGCAAAGGCTTCATTTCAGTGTTTTCTGGCTTGGATACGTTTGAATTTTTAATATGTTTTCTAGGAGAGAAGCAAAATAGCAGTAACACTGCACTGGCAGGGTTCTCCCTTCACCCTGTGCCCCTGCGCCCCTGCTTGTCACTGTCTTTCTGGAATGTGTTTAGTGCTTGGCTTAAGGCTCTTGGCAGTAGGAAGCCAAGGGCGCCATGTGGATCAGGCAAACAGTAGTTTCACAACCAGGATTAATTACAGAATCACAGAATACGTCGGGTTGGAAGGGGCCATAGTGAGTTATCCGGCCCCACCTCCCTGCTCAAGCAGGGTCGTCCTAGGGCACATGACACAGGATTGCGTCCAGAGGGTTCTGGAATATCTGCAGTGAGGGAGATACTACGGCAGAAGGACGCGATGTTTCTCACTCCATTAGTGCAGCACTGGGTGGCTTAGTGCCAACTTTCGGGCTGGGCCTGTGCGGCGCCACTGTCCCCTTCTGCTCCCCAACCCCCGCCGGCGCCACGTCGCGTTCCGAGTTGTTCCCTCCTGGAAAAGGTCCTTTCCCGCCGCCGGATGATCCCGGCGGAGCGAGGCGGGCCCCACGCTCGCTGGGCTGCGCGTGGCGCGCTCCCGGCGGCGCCACGGGAACGCGCACGGGCCGCGCGGTCCTTGCGGCCGCGCGGGGGCAGCACC